>CM060962.1:177517108-178117108 GCA_030765045.1 Tenodera sinensis | reverse complement strand
ACAAATACCACTTGGAGATCCCTGGGATCGAACCCGGGCCACCTAGGTGGTAAGCAAATGCTCCAACCGCTTGGCCACGGCATCACCCAAATTACACAAGCAAGCAACGATAATAAACCTTATGAATTTTTAATGCATGTGTCACCTTTCTTGTTACAAATTGTTTACTAGGTTATACGCAATAAATTACTGAAAATGGAATCTAAATTAGGGACACCTGTATGTCATGATCATCACCTATTGTCATGTTTACATCTAATTACCATATGTCTAAACTTAAAGTTAAATTTTATTATTTGGCATACCATTCTTATTCTGTGGTCTTTACCATTCAACATATTGTATTTTACTTATGAGTATTGGCTTACTAATAAATATTGCTTAAAGATGTGCATTGAACGGCTAATAGGATATGTTAAACAGTACGCAAATACAAAATTGTCAGGGAAATAGAATACTTTGGTCAGGAAAAGTCAGGGAAGTTAGGCTGATAAGTTTGCTGGGAACTCCATATAGACTTAAAATATATAATGTTCATTAAGTGTTACTATTTTCATCTATTTCTGGTGTTTGTCTATTTTTCTCTCTCAGTATTTGCTTTGTACATATACTCACACATCACAATACGAGTGGTGTAAATTCAGTTATTCGTTTGTCATTGTCTCATGTACATCAATAGAATAGGTTGACTTTCCACTACCTATTCAGCAAAAGCAGCCAGTGAGAACTGTCAGCTATTTCCAGTTTGTTGCAATTCATTTGTTTTAAAGATTTATTTTAAAAAATGATAAATTAATTCTGAAAATCCTCATAAAAGTTGTCAATGAATATTATAAAAAACTGAGACAGCATTTTAAGGTAGATATTTAAGAATTTTCAAAACATATAACTTTGAAATCTTCATATAAATAATACTTATTCATAAACACTATGTATGAAGAACATGTCCATTAATAAGTGAATATGTGCATTAATATGTGCATTACAGCATATCAGGAATAGAAGAGATGTCATCTTTCCAAACTTTTTTTCACTTCTGTAAAACTAAGCTGAAATTTTGAAATATACAAAATATGAATGTCTGCAGTTAATTTACAGTAAAACAAGCTAGAGACGTTGACTTGCTCAGTGCAGAAAAATTACAATCATTGCCTTTAAAAATAAAAGCATTTTTAAGATAATTGAGTTTTTCTGTGTGAGGAGAAGTAATAACTAGTACTACAGAAACTTAATGGTGTAATGAAGCACATGACGCGTCATTATTTCATTATTCAGTGTAAACAAGTGCTAATATCAGTTATTTGGTACATGTCACTTGTGCCTCTTAGACACTTCTTTGTCAGTGGATGTAAATCAATGTAACCTTTTAAAAATATGTGGGCATTAAACAGTAATGAAAATAACAGTGTTTATATGGCTAAAATATGTGTATAACCAAGAAAAGCAAATCTGCTGCAGGAATTCATTCAAATCATTTTACTTTATCCAAGACACATACCATCATTTTGTATACGGAATGAATTCATAATTTGTTTGGCATTCCATTACTGTATGTTCAATAATGTAATATATTCATACTTGGCAGATTTTGTACAGAAAATATACAACAAAATAAATTAGCTCATAGAACTGAGTAGTTTCAGCACAAAAATATGTTTGTAAATTACTATAGTCAAAGAGAGCACAAGAAGTGTTCACTACAAATATGATGCAGTATGCACTCCCAGGCTTGCTCATGAGCAGAGCCCAGATTTTTAGGTGGAATAAACCTACATTTACGTTTCTTGTGTGCTTAAAATAGGCTTTTTTAGGTTTTTCTTCAAGGATCAACACAAGCGCCAATAATTTTACATTTTTCTTAGTCTTATGAAACTTATTTATGTTCCATCATCATTCAAGGCTTGGACTCATGGATCTGTTCCATGTTCTTTCTTTCACAGTAGTTCACCTGATCGAAGATATCCATCAAAAACACATTAGATTGGACTAAATAAGGAAAATTGAAGTTATTAACAGTGAAGCAACAAGATTCTAAAGTAAGAACAAATTAGAAACTAAAAACTTCACTTATCTTAGTAATGTTGCACGTTCTTTTTGCACAAACTGACCCAGGGTTTCAAGTTGTCTCCAACTCATTCTCAAAGCTATACAAACAAATTACAACTTGAAACCCTGGGTCAGTTTGTGCAAAAAGAACGTGCAACATTACCAAGATAAGTGAAGTTTTTAGTTTCTAATTTGTTCTTACTTTAGAATTAGATTGGACTGTTTCTTTTGCAGATTACTTTTTGTATTGCAGTAGATTTGCTTCCAAATTTTCCAGCATAAACAATTTTCTTTTATCAAATAACTCATTCTTGTGTAAAGAAAAAGTTCTTTCAATGGAACGTGGCGGCATTGGAACACACGGCATAGATGATAATGCAGCAGGTTCTAGGACTAAGTTTCCTGTATTCTTTTATACCAAACTTATGACTTTCATTTATTCAAAGCCACAACTGCGTTCGAGATCCTTCTGCAGCTTAAACAAATATGCAACTCGCATTGATCCAGGTATTTCTTTTCTGGATACATGGCCAATGATATTCAGAGCATTATTGAGTGGCGGGCTTGCACTCTCCAACTGGAGAGTAGCTTCTGATGTAAAACTAAAATGTGTCTTCATGATGATGGCTTCACAGGTGATCAGCATGTGTCAAATTGATAAAAGTCAAGCTTTCTGCCATTGTAGACTCCACAGCCTTCTTCAGGAACTGATTTCAATGCTGGAAAGTCAGGTTTATATAGTCAAGTTTAATGGGTGGAGCCTGCGCTACTCTAGCCATTGAGCAAGTGTTGATGCTCGATTGGTCCGGGTGGCCCCCCTTGAAGGCTGCCATTGCAGTCTGTCATCTGTCGGGAGTCAAATAGTTGCTGTTCATGGTGCGTTTAATAGTTGGTGTCCAAGCTGTGCTCAAATGAAGTTTGGTGTCTATTGCAGTTCAATAGATGTAACTTGATCTGTATAGCTTCTTTGATGCGATATATCTGTCCATGTGTTGTAGAACTGTGACTTCAAAATTTATTTTGTGGACATTCTCAATGCAATGCTGCACTACTGCCAATTTTTCAGGCTGTAGAAGTCATGTTTTGCATCTTTCTTCAACAGTGCATCCTGTCTGCCCTATGTATACACTTCTATAGGAGTTTTCACGTTATGAAGGCACAATGGCTCTAATGGAGAATCAGTGCGGCATTGCCACATGTGTTGCGCCGCCGCGATTACCGTGGTTTTGCTAGTTGGTTCCTGAACCACTGTTCAAATCGATCGCTGTCCATTGCATCATTATAATCAACAGAAGCTTTTTTTGCCAAGAAAACAAGTTTTGCACCATGTACAAATCCTACCATCAGCATGCAATATTACAAATTGTGGTCCGCGAGCAGTAGGTGCTTTAAGACCAGTGGATAACCCGGCCAAAAGCGCTTCTTTAGGAGTTTTTATAGACCTATCCTTTCAAACTTTTGATACGGTGTGCCTTATATTTACCCAACTTTCATTCATCAAGGTACACGATTTTCCTTTCCTCTTTGCTGAATTGTTTTATTTTCTGTAAATGAAATGCCGCCACATTGTAATATCGTTTGTCTCAATCATAAACAATTGGTTCATCTCTTTTCAAAATGAAATCCCATTTCCTTCCCTAAGCTATAAAAGGTTGAATATTTAAAATTTGTTAAGTCCTCATCCTCATTGACTTTTTTCAACACGGTCAGAATCATAGGGGGATTACTTTGAAATAGAAATTCATGAAATTTGTGCCAAAATCATTATATTTTATCTTCCTGCTGGTTTTGTATGTATGCCGCGGTGTAGTGATGAGACCCTTTTTACATTCTTTTCTTAATATAAGAAATGTAGGCCTACTTACACCAGTTGCCTTATGAAGCTCACTAACAATAAACAAGTTGCTGTGTCCGGGGTTCTTTTTCTTTCAATAATCATACACTCTAAGAATTGTTTTTCACTCGCCACCTTTAATAATTTTGCCCTTTTTTTCTATGATCCATTCCGCACTGATCACACTGCAATGCATGCGATTACCAGAGAACTTATAAAATTCGCTCACACCTCAGATTCCCAAAACCTATTGAAAACCTGCGCTGAAGTACAATGCCTTATCGGCCCTTCAACTGTCATACCACATCTGGTTTTCATCATTTCCAAGACAGGAGGACTGGATTTCATCCATGGTGTGCTTAGCGCGCTGCAAACATTTGCCTTTAAATGGTGATTCTTGGATACTTTGATGCTGGAGGCATTCTATATGTATATAAAAAATAATTTCGTTATTTACTTGACAACTTTCTCACTGGAAGTTTTTATGTGGACTTACAGAACGAGAATTAGCCAGCGACGACATTTTCCACTGCATAAACGAAGAATCTTAACACTTTGTTTTAAACTTAATTTTTTTTTAAAAATATGTTTGGACATATTGTTATAATCTTAATACCAACATGGCCATTAAAAGCAAGCGAATAATCCAGATTTTTTTTTCATTGCAATTTGGTTTAAAACCATGTTTTGATGTTTGGTGCGAGAAAGATGTTAAAAAATCTGCTTTCAACAGAATTTTAGGTTTTATTATTTTAAAAATCATACAATTATATAAAAGGTTTATCGTGCATACCATAGTAGTCTTCGACACATATCACACCAAAATGCATGTTCATACGTAGTAGCATTTGAAAACACTCACATTTGGCAATGGCACACTTGATTCTTCGATTAGAACAACATGGTGCATAAGAGCCCGTTGTGCCTTCATGACGTGAAAATTCCTTTACATTCGTGCAGAACCCTGTAGACTCCTGGAACCTTGAGTGAAAGTGGGTCTTCTACGGATCTCAGGTATTGTTGGATCTTGTGCATTGAAATAAGTTTTAATGTTGAATCTTGTGAGGATGTGTGCAATCTTGTTGGACATGGATCCAGAACGGAATGAATGGCTTGCTAATCCAGTTGTCTGTGTTCCTGGAAATAAATGGGTCCAGGGAATAATTCCTGTTGCAAACCACCCTCCTGTATGCCTCCCTGATGTCATGGTTACTATAGCCATTCTTAGAGTATCCTGAAGGTGCTGGACTTCCTGCTCTATGTTGACATCATGCGCTATGTCAAATGCCCGGTGTAACAGTGTGAAAATGACAGTCTTCTTCTAAGTAGGATGATGATGATGACGACCAGATGTGTCTAAGTAACGGTTAGTGTGGATAGGTTTCCTGTATACTTTGTGGCCCAACCTGCCATCTGGTTTTTTTGTAGACCAGCAAGTTCAAAAATGGCAGGGAACCATTATCCTCTAGCTCATTGGCTAGAGTAGAGGCTCCACCCATCAAACTATGACCATATAAACCCGACTTTCCAGCATCGACATCAGTTCCTGAAGAAGACCATGGAGTCTACAATGGCCGAAAGCTCGACATTTATCAATTGGACATGGCTGATCACCCGTGAACCCATCATCAATAAGACTCACAGTGAAAGCTTCAAGTCTTACATGTGTCTTCATATATGCAAGGACTGCATTTAATGGAAATAGCCTGAAATATTTCTATTGCTTATAGTAGGGAGCAAATGATTTCACAGAGCTTTTCAGTGGGAAAATAACATTCCTTATTTGAAGAAGGCTAAAGAGCTGTTCAAGCTATTTTCGGCATCAACCCCTCATTTAAGCTTTTTAGATGCAATTAAATTCACATATTGTGCTTCAGCAAGCTCAAAACATATATATCTTTTAAATTTGTCAATTATATAGCGAGGGGGGAAAAAATAGGTTAAAATCTAAAAATCGAAGTCCTGCTCATGAGATACATCATCTTGCGTTAACATCTCTACATTGCAGTATGATTATTTCCATGCAAATAAGTAAAGCAAAATGTTGATGCTGCAATTTCTTTGACTCGCACTGTATTCAAACACAAAAAAAGCTGGACAGATAGAAAAGAGTTATTTTCAAAAACAGAAAAAAATGGGAAATGCCATTGATCTCATAATTATGTGCAGTATATGTGTGCACTTCCTCAAAATAAATAAATAAAATGTGTCTTAATGCCTGTGAGAGCATAAAAGAAATGTTTAGAAATCTGAAACAATTTTGTAACGTATTTATTTCATCCAAAGTGAAATTGTCAAAAAAGGATCAGCTTTATGCAATTGAGGAGCGTTTTTTTCAAAACTCGATAGATGCACAAAATGCGTTTTTTTGAGAAAAACTTTTTTTCTATTTATTGGCAATACTAATTGGTTAGCACAGCAAATATATTAATAATTCAATTCTCCTTCCTGATACTGTCCCATTGAATGTGAAAAGAAGCAAATAACATAGTTTAACAGGTGCAAATTTGGGGTTTGAAAATGCGGAGTTTTTTCAAAAGCCGATAGATGCTGATAAACTTTTCTGCGTGAGCGAGAAATTAAGACCTGAAATTTCATTATTTCTGTCATTTATTGTTTTTCTTGCTTTTTATTTATGCATTTATTATTTTTTTTTATTTATTTTCACCTCTTTATAATACATAATGTGCTATACAACCAACATATTAATGCTTATAAGGATTATTTTATTAGGTATAAACTTGGAAACCAAGTACTGCTACATTCACAATAACGTATATTTTGTTTTATTTATATAATAAACTTATTGAATACACACAAAGAAATTTCAAACAATATGAATAAGTAAGCTTTCACCTTTATTAGTGCTTGTGCAGTCTGTACATGGTTCTTAGTTCGTTTCTCTTTTCCACATCTGCCTCTGTCTTAATCTTCATCAGTCCCATGTGTCAGTGTGTGGTGTACAGAATAAAAGATTGAAGAAGTTGTGAAATATGTATTTATATTTTGACAATGAGCAGACTGGTAGATTTCTTAATCTTCTTTCGTTGGAAAAGTTGGTCCACATTTTTCTGATATTAAGTTCTGGAGGTAAATATCCTGTAATTGATTTTGCTCTTCCATTGTGGCTTTCTCTACATCTGTACTTCTTAATGTCTTGCTTTATAGCAGCAGTAATATTCTGTAATATTCCTGTTCTGTCACCTCCTCTGGTTTCCTTTGGCACATTCCCAGATAAGTGAAATTTTCTAGCCAGGAGAGATAATCTAACTTTTGACACCCTGTGATTCCTTGGAAGCTTTAGTTTTAGGATTTCGTGGAGTGCACTCGAGACTATCTGAACATGTAATTGCTGGAGTATGAGCTTTCCGTGACTTGCATTTTGATTTCCTTTCCTTGTTTTTGCAATTCCTACCTCGAGCACATTCTACGACTGGTACAGTTTCAGAATCTGAGCTCCTGTCCATTGTGCATAGTACAGTGCAGTGTCTGAACTAAGAAAAAAAATAGCCATGTAAGTATGACAAAGCTTGTAGAAGCACCTGCCTGCTGTGAAAGGGGTCCCGGGTTCGATTCCCAGCAGGGGGGTAGGAATTTTTCTCCAGTCAAGATTGTTCTTCATCCTTCCCTGAGTCTGGAAGTATGAATGAAAGTGTGAATGTGTGTGAATTCAACGTATAAAAACCCCAAAGACCGAAAAACCCACTGTTAAACGAGTAACACCATTGATCAAACTGCGTAAGCTTTCACGGCTGGTGTCATAATATAGAAACTGATTATCCAGACTTGTGGGCCGTGGTCTAGTCAGGAAACTCCTTCCAGACATTTCGTCCGAAGCTGCGTCGAACATCCTCAGTGGCATTGCCTTAACACTCTCTTAGTCTCGGCGATGACTGACACGGAGCCTTTTGGCTTCACGGGCTTTATACGTTTGGCGCGAGTGGGCGGAGCTAGTTCCTGGTTGCTCCTTTCTTGGCTTATTGGTACGGCTGCTGCGGGGGCTGGGTTGCTGCTTCTATTGTCTATGCTTGATGTTGAGGCTGTTGGCGGCGTATGGTCCTGGATTTGTTGAGTCAGGTTTCCTGCGTGCTTTATTGTAATGCTGGATGCCAGGCTTTATTTAGGAGTTTGATTTCTTCCTTTCTATTGAAGTTGTTGTTATGTTTGTAGATCTCTAGAGCTTCTCGACTTAAACGGGTGTAATAATGTACTGTGGAAGATAGGACCGCTGTGTCTGAATACTGTATAATGTGTTCCCCTGGCGCTAGTAATACGTGTTCTGCGACTGCAGACTTTTCGGTTTGTCCCAAACAACAGCACCTCTTGTGTTCCGTAATGCGTGTGTTTACCATACGTTGAGTGGTCCCTATATACACAGAGCCACATGAGCAGGGAATTCGGTAAACACCATTGCCAATAGGGAAGGTCGCCGATATGACCTCTGCAGTTAAAGGTGAGATATAAATGGAACAAAAAGCTTGCAGAAATGAATGTGAAATCCAAGCGCACAACCTGAGTTCGCAGTTATTTCCAACGAAGCAGCAGTGTACAAGCTTGCTGAAATGATTGAGAATTCCAAGAATTGCAACAGTGAGATGGCAGTCAGTGCCAACATGCGTTTCATAGAATTGAGGTTGCTACACTTTGGATTATAAAAAAATAAAATTGCATCTATCGAGTTTTTGAAAAAACTGCTGATATTCCCTAGCTTCTACACAGGACAAGAATGGAATTTTGCAAAATCTGATTTCACAAAACGATGCAGAAGGTGAAAATTATAATTCAATTTCGTAAAATTTTGCGTCTATCGAGTTTTGAAAAACGCTCCTCAATTCTTTTAACCCTAGCCCTGTTGGTCTTTCTTGGGACCACAGCATTTTTAGCATATAATTTGAACAGTTTTGTTTACAGCAAAACCATTCCTAATGCAAATATAAGTTTCAGATGTGTGGTGGTTTAATTCTCATAAATAATTTTTCCTATCAGCATAAACTTTGCACTCAAGGTATATCTAAATTAATTGTTAAACTGAAAAAATTGAAAGTACTCAAGAAAAGAAACAAAAAAGTATCAGTAAACTTGGGTGTGCAAATGAGTATTTTGCAGTTGTGAAGATAAGAATACTGGCCTTCACTGATGTTAAATGCTTTTTACTTGCATAGTAATCTTTCACAAAAGTAAATACCCATCTTCAGTGAGACCTGCGCAAAGGGTCACCTAATTCTCAGGTGTACTTGCATGAGAAGTAAATTAGTCATATGCTTCCCTTGCTGTTCGGAGAACATGGCAGCCATGTCACCTCGCAGGTCGCATCACCTCGCTGTTTGGAAAAGCAATATTTCAGCAATCCTTCTACATTAATAGGCAAACATTGCACATTCAACTTCAGCGCACCTGCAGAACATATGTTCTTATGGTGTGTCTATTAAGTTGTGGACTAGAACTAAAATGATTCCAGTGCTGGTACTAGACTTACAAAAAGTGAGCAGGCCAAATCCGTGTGTTCACTATAGCTCAGCTGGTTAAGGCGTGTACTTTCGAATGAGCAGTGTAGACTGACATGGGTTCGATAACCATTTAACATACTTATTTTTATTTTTTCTTATTCCTCTATATAAATGTAAACAAATACTTAGAAGAAGAAAAAAAGCAAATTTTTAAACAATTTCTGAAGGTGCACACGAACTTTGCAGCTTGCAGTGAAATTAGCTGCTAAGGTAGTGACAACAAGCTTAATATATGACACAGCACGAATATCCAAGTGACGAATAGCCAAGAGCGTTTCGTCGGTGACAGTAAAATTCAGAACTGCTAGCTACTGTGGGTTCGATCCTCATCTTTCGCATGTTTATTTTCTGAAGTACTAAATTAACGAACGTATTTAATTCTGTACAGCTTTTTATCAGGGATGGAGAATCGGATGAAGGTACACTGTTACAAATTGAGTTAATGGGGACATGGCAACGCTGTGTCTGCTTGGAAATAAACGGCATGACAACCTTGCTGGGTACAAAGGTTGCTTCACCCTCAAGTAACCTACAACTGCATTTTGTTCTGTTTAAAGTATCATAAGTTACATTATTTATTGGCATCCAGAGCAGCTAATTTACACTATTACTAGCTCTATATATTTTAATATGGTAATAGTCTAAGAAATGTATAGACATGCTTTTGAATGTGAATGTTTAAAGGGAAATATTAATTTCAGGAGGAATGTTTGACAGTTGAGGTAGGCATGTTTCCTGCTTCATTTTCAGCAATTATAATTAATATCTTAAACATTCAGTTGTAAAATATTAATCATACTGCAGCATTCATAAGATGGCGGGAAAAGTTACAATGGTACGCGGAATAAAGATACCTAAAGGAGGAGCTTTGTGGAAATAGATTCCATTAGTTTGTATAATTTTATATTTTGCACGGGTTATATAAATAATAATGTTCCCGTTAAGAAAGAAAAAGGAAAACAAAAATAAGTATGTCAAACGGGATTTGAACCCATATCAGCACACACTACTCATTCGAAAGAACACGCCTTAACCACGGATTTGGCCTGCTCACTTTTTGTAAATCCAGCACCAGCACTGAATCATTTTAGTTCTAGTCAACAACTTCATAGAAACACCATAGGAACATATGTTCTGCAAGTGCGCTGAAGTTGAATGTGCAATGTTTGACCGTTAATGTAGAAGGACTGCTGAAATATTGTTTTTCCAAACTGCGAGATGATATGGCTGCCATGTCCTCCGAACAGCAAGGGAAGCTTATGAATAATTTAATTCTCATACTACCTATGCAAGTACGCCTGAGAATTAGGTGACCCTTCGCGCAGGTTTCACTAAAGTTGGGTATTTACTTTTGTGAAAGATAGTAACCTTATTCCATTCAAAAATTCTATATGAAGATTTCATGGGATAGGCAGGTTTTGAGGATCCTGAATCCCAAAATGAATATTTTTAGAGAAAGGCCTGTGCGCACCTGTGGATAGCATAACTCAAAAATGGAAACTCCATTAAATAGCAAACTTGGTATTTAAGATCATTTTTTTATAAGGATGTAATATGAAGATTTTAGAAAAAGTGCTCCCCACCCCAAACTATCCTTTACGTGAAAAATATTTCATTTCTAATTTTCTCAAAAATGACAGTTTTGATGAAAATATCATATGTTCAAGATATTTGCAAGATAAATTATATGTACATCTTAAAACTTCTGGTAATAGCCTGTGAAATTATTTTCATTCAGAAGTAGTTTTATACGATTTTCTGTAAATGGTAAGCTATAAGGGTTGACAAAAATTTACCATACAATAAAAAGGTAGATCTCTTTAAAAACTTACACTTTATTTATACTTTTTTCAAGTGGTAGTCTACACTGCCAACAATGAAAGCAACAGGTCTGCAAAGCATGTGAAAGGCAGTTATTCCAAAAAGCGAAAATGTTGAGTGATCGCTTCATTAATTTTTGTAGCCTTTGTTTCCTTCTGCAAAGTGGGGGGTGGGGGAGATAAAATCTGTTTCCTAAATAAAATGTAGCATCAAAGAATTTTGAAAACATGTTGACAGAACAGATGAATGTTATATTTATATTCTAATAAATTCAGCTTAAATTGTATGTCATGGGCAAGTTAATTGTGTACTGCAACATGGAGTAACACTTTTTGTGCTGTTAGATTTGCAATATTCTTGTTTTTCAGTTTTTGTGTTAGGAATGTTGTTTTAAGAAGTCAGTGTTATATTGGCTTAAGCATTTAGTGTTGTAGAATTTCATACAGCATAATTAGTATTTAACAGTAAATGTCATTTGTATTCTGTGCTATTAATGTTAATAATCATAATGCACACATTGTTGTAAATGTATGTTACACCTATTTCTAAAATATAAGAATGTGAATTATGCTTGATGACATAGTTGGCTGTACACATTGATCATTAAGCTGCACAAGTGTCATTAGAGATTTTGCATGTTTGTCTTTGGAACAAGTTAATTTATTGTGTGTTCTGTTTAAATGATCTAGGTTTAATCTTGGAATCACAGTTCAGCCATTGTGGAACCCTCTTTCACGAAAAGAAAAATGTGAGAAAAAAGAAATAAAAAGAAAAAAAGAAGACAAATAGTGAGAACATCACCCAGAAAACATTCATGTGGAGAAAAAAAAAAAAAGAAAAGAAAAAGGGGGAAAAGAAAATACCTCCTATAGAACATAAAAAGACTGAAAATACTCCAATACAAATATGAACTTAAAAGTTTTCATTTGATATAATCAATTTTGTGCATTATGTAAATTTTGATTCTTTTCTGTGCTTTTTTTTTCTGTACAATGTATTCTTTGTACCACCTTTTGGTTCACCCTGCATTTAATTGAAGGAAAAATTGAAATAGAAATGCTAGTCTAGTGAAGAGAGACTATAAATAACCATTAAGAAGACAATATGGTGTAACTTACTACTGTTACGTCTGTAAAACAGTAAGCATCACCATTCTGCCGATGATCATGTTTTAAATTTGTTGTAAATGTGATTTTAGAAATTTTTTTTGTGTAATTTTTATTTCAGGGGGGATGGGAGTGGTCTGTTTTTAATAGGAGGAAATGTATTGCAGGCAAATATTTTAAATATAATCATGTCATTTTGTTTTATGACCAGTTAATTGTGTATGAAATTATTGTCCACCCTGTGTAAATATGTACTATATTTGTAAATATACACTAACAATAAATTATTTTTATACCATTTAAGCTTTGTTGTATATGTGAATACTGTTATTAATAAAGCTTTGTGAAATGAAAATGTCTTTAAATACCTCCAAACTTTTCAGTGCCCTGTTTTGAAGACTTCTTAGGAAATACATGTTCTCAGATCCATGAATCTTATTAATCATGAATCATGATTAAGTAAAGATGAGTCACAGAGAGAAAAGCATTATTCAAGAAAATATCCTACAGTAAACTGCCCTTTACATGAAACAATTTGTGAAATGTTTGCTTTTCTGAAAAATGTTTCCTAAATAATGTTGATTAAAATGCTGTATCATATTAAAGATGTTTACATGATAAGGTGTATATCTTGATTTTCCCGAGAATAGTTGTGATGTCCTCTTTATTCAGAAGGAATTTTGCACGATTGGTAACCTTAGAAGAGCTACAAAAAAATGCAGCTGTCTTTAAAACCCACAGTTTACTTCAAATAACTTTTCTAAAGGCATCAGCTATTTCCAAGACATCCATTATTATTGGTTTGAATTTTTAAATATTTTGTTATTTTTAAAACTGCTATGGCTATTCAGTTGTCTCTTGTGATGTCTTAAAGTATGGAATTTGAAGACAAGCATATGGAGGTCCACTTTTAAATCATTGACAATCGTTATCACCTTTGTGTGTATAATAAAATTTGTAATGAAATTACATTTGCAAATGTTAATAACAACTAAGTAGATGACAGAATACATTTGCAAAAATAGTTTGTGGAAGCCACATGAAAATAAACAATGGTGGATAGAGAAAGTAATGAGAAAGTAACATCACATTTTTTTAACTACTACCTTGCATTTGCTTTGTGGTTATCATTTATTCTGTTGTAGTACAATGAAAGAATCTTATCTTCAAGGAACAACTTACGGAAACATCCTTTATATTTCCATATCTTAATATCCACAGACAAAAAGAAGCATTAACAATTATCCTGTAGTAATAAAATAATAGATAACAGTAAAAAATGCTATTGTAGCAAGCATAGTATAGGTGAACCAGAGTTGAAAATTCCTCTGCCATCATTTGGACGTAAACCACATATTGGTTTACAGTGGTTTAGACACACTTTCTCCCTGATAAATATGAATGTATTCTCATAAAATTTGTCTGCTTTCTCTATTGATGCTCTGCCAGTGAAGTATCATGGCAAGATGCCTGTTAGTGCAGTAATAATCTCACCTGAATCATAGCCCGGTAAGCAGTAAACTGTAAACTTTCAAGACACTTGTATTACATTGGATTGTGTTCAGCGAGATCACAAGTAGCCATAAAAGCCTGTGAACATTGAACATGTCAGTAGAAATGTACAGCATGGCATAAAAACACATTTTATACAGGCAGTATGAAAAAAAAATAAGTAAGGATAATTCAGAGACAAAATGCAATCTTCCCTGTAATTATAAGACTAGCAGTATGTATTTACAAATATAAGTGTAACTTTCTTTTTAAACTTTCACTAAGCTTTTCCTGCCGCATCCCATTATTTTGTTATTTAAGTAGCTTTCAAGCAGGCATCAAATGTGATGGATAATGATTTGTCAGTAAAGCAGCCAGAAACTACTTAGAAAGCTACATAAACATTAACAGAATAATTTGTCATTCAGGTAATCTTGTACAGAGAAAATGATTTTGAGCGTAGGTACTCTTTTGCAGCAATTTTAAAAGCATTGAAATTGTGAACTTTTCCCTTAAGATTTTAGGAGGAGCATTAAATATTTTTATGGTTTCATAGTATACACCCTTCTGGAAGCAAGAAAGTTTTGCACTGGGATCTTAAAGATACATATCGTACCTAAAAGTTGAATTGCAATGTTGCAAGTATTCAGCAATAGACTATTGGTACAGAAAGGCAAAGGTCCATGGAAATTGTCAAATTTACTTCAACTTGCCAACTTAAGCCTCATGCAGCAAGTGTTAGAGAGAAGCTGATGAAAACTAGATTTTAATATGTTATTAGGGATGAGTACTAAGAGTGACGTTTCCATAAACAAAGTTCCAGATATTCATTAAATAAATTACCATGGGTGTGTACCATATACTGGTCATGACCTTCAGGAGCTAACATAACTTATTGTTTAGCCCCCTTTAATCTCTATGGTCATATCATAACTTTGTGAAGATGAAAAGGTTACAAAATACAAATTTGAGCCACAATTGGGGCCTTAGGGTAGGTACCAAATGTTAAAGTATATGGTTGATTAATTACCTCTTTTTTGGGGGTTTACCCAGATTGCCAGGCAAATGCTGGGTAGGATACTTTCATCCCCTGAATTTCCTCTCCCTCGATTTCACTTCAGTAATTATTTCATTCATCCTTTCATCTACTTAGTTTCAGATTAGAACGCGTCAGCGGGAGTCTGGTGCAGCATGGTGGGACAAATACTCTGTCCCCTGTTATGAAAACCAGGCTCCAAGTCGTGTCCTTGATGATGCAGACCTTGAGCCTCTAAAGGGCCTCAGCAGGTGGCGAACCGGTGGGTGAGCAGTGTACTGGCTGGTGTCAGAGAGTTTATACCTGGAAAAATGTAGGGATCCTAACTCTTTGCTGTCCTGTGGTCTGACCGCCCTCTGTCTCCTCTCGCCTCCAACCTCCCTCCTGGGGGCACCCCTTCGGGCACAGGTACAAAAGATCTTTGAGGTCGAAGTCCCCCCTCAACGTCTGTTCTATTCCTACTGAGCAAAAGAAAATGCTTTTGATATGTAATGTGTGAGAGACCAAAAGAGGTGGCTTGTGATAACATGCAAAGCTCACATTGGGCTGGACCTGGGTTTGCTTCCTGGGGCCAGCCATTCTGACCATGGATTTTTCGTGGTTTTCCCTGATTGCTGTGTGAGTACTGCAGTTTCTCTCTTTTAACAGGATTTCCCTTCCCTTCTTTCCTGTGATTTCTCTTCCTCTTTGGTGTTCCAGGTAGGCTTAAGGGCAGTCCGGTGTCAAGTCAGCACCGAATGTGTTAAACAGGTGCTTGCATGTTTGAAAGCTTTTGGCTCTGCCAGATTGGCAAGCTTCTCCTGGTCACCTCAAGAGGAACAAGCTCTTCCATGTTCCGCCAGAAGGAAGCCTTTTCCAAACAGCCCACTGCACTGTGCAATTTTCCAATCTAGGCGGTCAAAATTCAAAAATTCTTTTTTATAGTAGGAATATGGTGGTCTGGTATTTTATTTTACACACCACAAAGAATCCTTGGCACATTTTTTAATCTATTTGAGCATGGCATCTGGTTTACATCTTACTGTAAACATTACTAACTTGGTAGTGGTTCCAAACCACTGCACAACAGGGATAGCAAACATCAGTTTGTCGCAGTGTATGGTTAACTATAGTGATGTGTTTTGTGTGTTCTAGCTATGGAAGTTGAAGCTAAAGATATACACTTTAAATTTATGCTATCCCCACCTACATATTATGACATTTACGTATGACCTGTTCTGTATATATTCCATGTTTTGGTTTTAAATTTTTAGTTTTCTTTATTTAAAGAGAGTTTAGAAAAATTGTTATGAAATGCTATCGCTGGAATTTATATATTATTTATATGTGTCTCAAGAATATGCATGCAAGAGGTTTTACTGCTCCGTTTGCTCCATTTTGAGTTATTTATATTTTGTTCAGTTGCATGATTTCTCGGAGAGAAGTTTTTGACAGATGCAAATCCGACAAGAATAAAGAGGATGTTCTTTTTAATTAGTTTTGAAGAAAACGTATTGAAAATTTCTCAGAAGCTTCATGTGTGAGTATTAAAAACACATTACATTTGTTCTGTTTAATTGTGATGTCTGCTGGTCAAAGTGCAATATTATGGATCTGGTAATGGATAACAGTACTTAATTGGCTTGACCAAGAACTGGTATGTGGTGATAACTTATTTGAGAGTAGGTATTATTTGGTATTACAAGATTCCAGTTTTCACATACAAAGGAAATGTGGAAGACCCATTGCAAAATTCGAGCGGAGTAGTGTTAGAAGCAAAAGAAGAAGAGTAAAACAGTTATTGGAACTTAAAAGGCCAACTAAAATTGAACCCTTCCCGAGCGGACGTGTTTTATGGCTCTGAGCGGAAGGCAATTTTGTTAAAGTATGAAACTCTATTAAATACAGTTAAAACTATATAAAAATACTCAAATGCACTAAAACACATAGTATACCTTGCTAATTGTTGAATTGGATCATAATTGTCCTCCAGGAGTGAAGTTTTGTTAATCCGCGTAAAAATGTTTTTACAAAAACGGCATAAGTAGCACTTCTCCATTTTCTACAGCGTAGTTTGTACATATAGATATTCACAAATAAACCAGCAGTGCTTCAGGAACTAAATAGTGTCACATTATGATATTTAATACTTCCATTTGTAATAATAACAGTAATGATGATAACAAATTATAAAAGCTTTGATAGAAATGTGCAGTTACACCTACCTAGGGCAGGGTATCTAAAATGTGTATATGATTTTCATAGCGACTTGTTTATCTCAATACTATTGAGATAATACTATCTCAGTGCTTTTATATCGGCAATTTCTGGGGGATTCCAAGAAGCAATCCTGACTTTTTTCGTTGGTGGTGTCGCCTGTGTTTTTTTTCCTTTCTTGTGTTTCCCCGAATAGACGTCTGCAGTAATTATTTCCATAATTTCGTGATTAAAAAATTAGGCTGAAAAAGTCTGCTGGAAGCGTATCTTCATAAAAATGAGAAGGAAGTATTGGTCCCTGCTGGATATTGTGCACTGGGATACTAGATGTAGGGCCAGGGTCAATATTACTCAAATCTTTCAGCTAGGAGTACAGCTGTCTGCAGCGTCACTTATGTCACTGTCGTTCTCACTTGCACTTAGACACAAATTCTCGCATATATCACTCTCATCATCACTGAGCACAAAATTCGATAACTGACTATCACTTTTATTCAACAATTCTACAATTTCTTGCTCTGCCAACCCTTTCTTTCCCGCCATTCTGTCAAAAAGCGAAAAAAAAACTCTCACTGGATGCAGTCACCGCACTGTTTACTCCTACACTACTGAAAACTACGACAGAAATTATTAAATATGGAAAATCAGTTATGAACTGACCGCAAACATCTGAAAGAACATTTCCTGCCATCTATTGGCAGTATATATGAATTATTTGAGCGACAGGAGCCGATCACAATAACTCTATGACTCCAAACCCATATATGGGTTTCATCAAGGTTCGGACAGGTCGCCCATATATGGGTTTTCACTCGCAAAGGGTTAACAGGCAGCAGAGAGTAGTTTTCGACAGTATGGAAAAGAGATGCAGCTGATCTTGTTAAACAGTTATCCACTGCATCACCAAGAAGAGCAACAAGAAAACAAATTATAAAAAAGCTAAGAAATGAAACTAGGTCCATCTCTTGAACAAACGATGAAGCATTGACCCACGCCTAATATCCTTAAGTACAGGGTAAGTCAATCCCAGGCAAAAGAACAATTGTAACATTTATCCTCCGTATTATCAGATTCAATCTGCAAAGAGAATGTTTTCCAGTTATGGATAGTATAACAATTTCAGGTTCCTATGCAGAAATAAATATGCAAGCACTTTTGAACCACACAACAGAGCGCATCATTTGCACTCAATCAGCCACAAGTAATTTACAATTATTTTCTAATTCAGATTCTAAGCTAATTGTATGCCAAAATCCCAGGACATCATCACAAGATATTGCTGACTCATTAAATTTATAATGAAAAAATAAAGTCCAGAATTAATCAAAACAGAAACACAAAATATTGCATAACAAATACTGGAGCTTAAGGGACCCTGGGACTGAAAAATGGCTTAAAAATTATCAAATTGACGATTTTTAGGTTTATGCATATAAATGTTCCCCAAACATTCACTCATCGTTAGACTGTGAAATTTTTTAGCTTCCACCATTTTTAAAGGCCTAGCGCAAGGTCATCTGTGATAAATTTAAAGCTCCTTTTACACTAAAATTTTCGGCAGTGTTTGAACAAAATATGGACCAAAAAGTACTCATACACAAGCTAATCTGACTCAGGATCATGATGCATGTGTGTAGAAAAATTAGTTTTTCTCGACTTTACAGTTTTTTAATACGCTATCTGCTCCGTGCACATTAAATTTTGTGCTATGCTCCTACAATTTTTCCAGCATGTCCTTGATTTATTTGACTTATACTTTAGTCTTTGATTTCAAATTTGTTTAGTGTTAAACGAATTAAATACACAAAAAAAGGTTTAAAAATACTTTCAATGACCTTCCAAAGCAAACAAAGTAATTAGTTTAAAAGTAATTATTTTTTCTTCCTGCCAGAGATTGATGGTGTTTGTTGGGCAATAATAATATATGAAATAATAAAACTGTTGTGATATTTTAGTTTTTGATGCACATAGTATATTTTGAATGTTAAGGTATTTTTGCACTGTGAATAAATTGTATAACTAATTTCCTCAAAACTATATAACATGTGGTGGAACTTTGTGTGGCAGTGTATAACAAATACCCTTAAGTGTGCAAAATATTGATTTCATACCTATAAAAATATAGAAAATCCAAATTTCAGTCTCAGGGTCCCTTAAACCAAGATCTATTACATTTAATGGAATAAACTTTAATGCACATCACAATCTGGTCATGACCATGGTTGATGGAAAAGTGTGCAATGCCCTCACAGAAATTTGCTCGACTCAGAAATGCTACATGTGTGGAGCATCTCCAAAAGATATGAACAGTGAAGTTAGAAGCAGGGCAACATGGAATGATTCAGGACCTTCTGCTTACTGTTTTGGGCGTTCCATCCTCCACCCCTGGATTACAAGTTTCTGAACGTATGCTATGTGTCTCATATAGATATTAGAAAGTGGCAGGTTAGAGGTGCTACTGATGAATTAAAATTTGAAGCCAAGAAAAGGTACTTTTCGCTCGCTGTTGGGACTTGTAGTAGACAAACCAAAGCCTGGGGTGGCAATTCAAATGATGGAAATGCAAGATGTTCTTAGAAACCCAACTCGAAAGTGCAGCTGTAATGAATATAATAAGTATTTTATTGGACATTTCTGTGCTATCTTAGAAATAATCGCTAGGAGATATGCTGTGGACATTGATACCTCTCAGTATACACTGAAACAACTAGGGCACTACACTAAAGTCTATCCATGGTAATATTTGCCAGTCACTGTGCAAAAGTTATTGATACATGAATCAGAAATAATTAAGTCCTGTCTACTACCTACAGGTGAATCAAAAGAGAACATTCAAGGAAAACATGAATTGACACTAATGATGTACTTTCCATGCTTTGAATATATTCCAACCTGGTCATTTTATCTCTTGGGAGACTTCCTCGAAAGAAAACTGTACAAATTACTAGATGTCCAGGCTTTGCTTTCTAATCCAGTACCATCATATGGTGTCACTAAGTCTTATTGTTCGAGTTATAAGAATGACAATAATTGCTAATCAAAAATGACCAATTACATAGTGTTTGGTGATTAGTAGGTGTCCTGTTAGTGTCAACATGGAATAAGCTATAAGAGGGAGGGAGATGTAGGTTTAAGGGTGCTCGACTACATGGTCATCAGCACCCTTAAAAGCAGTGGCAAAAGACAGATATAAACAATAATATAAAACAAAATTACTAGTAAAAAGGAAAATAAATGTGCATAAATATACAAAACAGACAAAAGCCAGAACTGAAACAAAGTGACAAATATGTCAAAAGGGTATAAAAATGAAATCTAGAGTTTCAAATTCTCAAGCTCGTGTCAATCTCCGCTAAAAACTTAAAAGCCCTTTGGACCGCTTTCTTATCGTCCGCCAAGACCCCTGCAAGTCTGGCAGGCAGTTGCAGTCTCGAAGGTGCGCTAGGGAAACACTCTAGCAGCACGTGACACACTGACAAAGGGTTGTCGCATAGCTGACAAAGAGAAGCAGAGTCTCATTTAAAAAGGCAACCGTGCGAAAAATTGCGGTGACCAATGTGCAACCGAGCCAAGTTAACCTCGCGACGAGGTATGCGAGAGGAAGTTACCCAATTTATTGGAAGTTCTTTCATTTCTCTAAGCTTATTACCGCGGAGAGCTGACCACTCTTCTACCAGCACGACAGCACCGCTCTCCTTACTTCAAACCTCAAATATTCCGAAGTAATACGAGAGACGGTAATATTGGGTTCTGTCGTTGCCGCCTTTGCTGCTAAATCTGCCATTTCATTCCCAGGCAAACCCACGTGACCAGGAATCCATGCGCACCACGTTAATGCCAGAAGCGTGTAAAACATGGAGGGGATACTGGATACGTTGTACAGTGGGATGGTAGTTGTACAGCTCACAATGACTCTGAAGTGCACGAAGAGAATCACTCAAGATCAGGCAGCCACCTAGTTTATGACGGCGCACATATAAAACGGCTCGGTATATTGCATACAGCTCTGCAGTATAAATGAAGTGGTATTATGAAAACCGAATGTATGTGGTTCGATTCCATAAATATAAGCACATCCAACACCGCTGGTGCTCTTTAATCCATCGGTGTAAATAAAACGTTGGTCAGTGCAGCCTGACAAAAACTCCAACAAAAAAAGTGTGTGGATACAAGACATAGGCATCGTGGCTTTCCCGTGTACGGTCATCCCAAGATCTACATGGGACGTACCAGGTAACCAAGGGGGGCGGGGGTAGAGTCTTTCACCCTTGGGAAACGTTAGGCATTTCAATAGCAAGCTTCTTAAGAAGCTCCCGGAAACGAAAGCCCGCTGGCTTACGACTAAGGGTGCTTTTCCTATATCGTTCTCTTAGTGCGGTGGTGAAAAATTAAGCGAACTTTGGGTGCTTAGGCATACATCTAAGCGCACAACCATAGTTTGCTAAGAGAAACGCCGATATTGCAGAGGAGGTTCTGCTGATTCGGCGTAAAGGCTCACAACTGGGCATGTTGGAAAAGCTATTGCCATGCGTATGTCTATTATAGACCACGTCTAATCTTAGCACAGATGGTCGTGCTGACGAATTAACGATACACCCATGGTCTAGTTTGGAACCCCCCCCCCCCCCCCCACGAGTTGCCAGTTAGTACCCGCAAGATATTCGGGGGACGGTCAAATCGGGCTCTCAGCTGTGTTATGTGCAATGACCAACTATACCGCTCGCAAAAGTTAAAGGCATGTGAACGCTGGCCAATGCTCTAGCAGAGCGCTGTTGCCAAGCGTAGTGCGTGTACCGGCAGACGGTCTGTACATAAGATTGTGCGAGATGCATGCACCACATTCGGCAGCGCCGATAGGAGGGGCAAGCGTTGGATTTGCTGGAGTCCGCAGTACGCCCCGCCTCCATATCCCTTTAAGTTTTGCGAAGATTATAAGGTTCCGATCCAAGATTAACTCCAGGAAACGCGTCTCATCTGCAAAGGGAAGTAAATGTTGACCGAAACTGAGCAAGGTGGTAATCGTCTCTTGCTGCGGCAGAAATTAACGCAGATTGACTCAGTTGAGAAATGAAAGTCGTTTTTTCAGCTCCATTCTCGAAGGTTGTACAAACATAGCTGCAGGCGCCGCTTCAAAAAAGCCGTGCGCTGAGAGGTACAATAGACAGCGAAGTCACCACGAATAGGGATGACGACACTTCAAGTGGAAGACATTTCCATATGGAGTTAATTGCTATAACAAACCGCGTGACACTTAGCCAACCCTTACTCTGAAAACGCGATTTTTCATAAACTCCTGAATGAACAGTAGTATGCGTCCACATATGTTCCAGGTAGAGAGTGTAGAATCCCTGCTCTCCAACACACCTCATAAGCCTTCTCGAGATCGAAAAATATGCCAACGGTTTGACGGTTCCTCAGAAACCCGTTCATTATCTGTGTCAATATGGACACTTGAACGGCATCGTCGAAAACCACCCTGGATGTTAGTAGGTTGTGACTTTTCAACCACCATACCAACCGTCCATAGATCATGCGTTCCATCACCTCGCAAACGCAATGGGTGAGGGAAATTGGATGGTAGCTGCAGGGAAGATGACGATCCTTTCCAGCTTTCAAAATAAGTGTAACGGTGGCATCCCGACAGTTCTCTGAAACAATACTGTCAACCCAAACACGGCTATAGACCTCGAGCAGGAATGTCTTTCCTTCAGGAGAGCTGTTGTAACATTTGTACGTGAATGCCGTCTGGTCCTGGTGCTGATAGTCGCGAAGATGAAAGAGAATTTTCTAATTCCACCATGGTGAAAAGGCGATTGTATTGTTTCTAGATCGAAACGTGAAGCCTTGAGATTCCACCTGAGTTTTGATAGGAACTCAGGGATATAGTTATCCGAGCGAGATACTTGAGCGAAAGCACTGCCAAACGTGTTAGTCACGTCAAATGGATCAAGAACAGCTCTTGTAGCTGTTTTCAAGCCCGCAATTGGTATATGGGTAGATTTACCGACTACGCGTTGTAACTTAACTCATACAATCGAGGAAGGTGGATGTCGGTTAAATGAAGTCACAAATTTGCACCATAATGCCGTTTTGTTATCCTTAATGACTCGTCTGGACCTGGCGCGCATTTTCTTGAATTGGATCAGGTTATTCATTATAGGCTGACGTTGAAAAGCCCTTCGAGCACGAATGGTATTTCGACATTTATTCGCCCACAAAGGGACAGGAAATCGACCGCGGAATAGATTACTCAGCAGCAGAAAGAATCCTCTCAGTGATATGCTGCGCCAAATCGTTCACCGAGTCGTGCTCTTTGTAAGTAAACAAGTAAACGTCCCAGTTGGCATGGTCCACGCGCCATCTAAGCATACCGGTGGAACATGCATCTTGCGTTAAGAGACTAATAAGATATGGAACGTGGTCACTAGAGTGTAAATCAGATGACATTCCAGTGTAAGGAAACTGTCAACTGTGGTGAACAAACTACAAGAGCAAGGTGTGAGAAACTATTGAAAGAGTCAGAAAGAAATGTAGGCTCTCCACTGTTGAGGAGAGTTAGATTGTAATTGTCAAAGAAATCAGCGATCAGGGTACCTCTCGCACAGGCGCGACTTGAACCCCAAAGCGGATGGTTCGAATTGGAGTCTCATATCTACGGAAACGGTGTTGGTAACTGGCACACTAGGTCTTCTAAATCAATAGGCGAGGAAGCATGGGAGGGAGGCAAATAAATTTTACAAATGGCAGTGGAACTTTTACGGCGATTTGATTGTATATTAGACCGTAAGGGTACAGAGTCCACATATGCATTAGCTCTGACAAGCATCATAGCGCCGCCATATTCCGGAACACCCGCTTCTGGTGTAACATCACACCGTATTGGGGTGCATCTCTTTAGTTGGAAAGTATCTTGTGGACGCAGCTTATTCTCTTGCAAACATGCGAACAAAGGTTCATTCTTATTGAGCAAAAGCTCAAGCTGTGGTCGTTGTGTTCTAAAGTCACGTGTGTTGCATTGTAGGATAGTCATACTAATATTTGTATGGGATAAGTACTCTAGGATAACTCTCCATCACCTTGAAGTGGGCGGTGGTTGATTCCATTTACCCATTTTCCTTTGTCTTGGGCTAACTTTCTTTTCTGAGGCTTTGTCCTGCCTCTTTTTCTCTGGAGTTCTCACAGGATTCTCTAGCTCCATTTCCTCTACTGAGGACGTCCGTTTTCCCAGAGCGAACTTCGGTTCGATTGCCTTGAATTTGAAACGGTGATCGGGAAAGATGAAAGTCAACGATCATAGACCAATCCAGAAGATTCCTCAGAACAGGGTCTTCGAGATGTTCTCGGACTCATTTCCCTTAGTTTTACTGGGAGCATTCTCATCACTGTGTTTCAGGAAATCGGATTTGTAGTAATTGGTCTTGAAGTTCTTCGGTGAAGCTTCATATACCACGGCCTTGACAATCTTATTTTTAGAGGTTGACGTTTTTGTTGACCTACCTGAAGCTCTCGGTTTATCTACGGTTCTTGTAGAGGTTGGTCGGACTTGGCGACGATGTTGAACGCTTTGGATGTGGGTTAGCTATGACAGTCTTACCTGAACACGTGGCCCCGTTTGTATCGCTAGTTTGAGATGCAATTTCCCGTCGTGCTACCGGTTTAGCTGCAACCGAGCTATAGGTACCGGTTTCGGCATATACGGTTGATGCAAATGCAAGTGTTTCCGGGCTTCCGAGTATTACACCCGGGTTTTTTAATAGCTTTTTCCTCCATAAAACGGGGGCACTCCCGGGAACTAGATGGAAGTTCGCCGCTGCAGTTTACACAACTGGGAGCTGGTGTGCATGCATCGTTATGTGCGATGCCTCCACAGTCGGCGCAGGTAGTGTCACCATTATAAAAACAGCTAGTGTGCCCAAAGCGTTGACACTTGTAACATCGGAGCGGATTCGGTATATATGGCCTAACTTCAATGGCCTTATACCCTGCCTTAATCCTTTGCGGGAGATCTACCCTATCAAAAGTACAGGTCGCGCATTAGTTCTTGAAGTAATTTTCAAATGAGAGGCTAGATGCGAGTCACCTTTACGGCACACAGATGCAGAAACGACAATCAAATGATGACATTGCTCACATGTTTTTGCACTCAAGAAGTACAGTAACTACAAAGCAAATTATAACACTTCCACGTGTATTACAATATTAATATCTGTAACTATTTACACTTAACTTGCTTGTATTTCTTCTATCCCGAACATTTCTCCTTCGTTTTCTTCATCTGAATCGGTCATTTTCATTATCTCTCATAAAAAAAACATTGGCAATAACATGAACCCATACCACATAAAGTTTTAAGTCAACTGTACCATGCGTTTTCTTTGAAACATAACATATGGAAGCAGAGCTGTTTATTATCTTAACATAAACTATTTGTTCACCTGTTTATTAAGAATAGGCTAATTCAATGGATTTCCACTGAAGATCATTCGTCAAGAACTAATGCGCAACCTATAAGGAACAGGGTACGTGTGGGCAGGTATTCGCCACGCTCTTTCCGCTGAACTTGATATACATTCGCCACACCTAGTTCTATGTTCTCCTGAATCTCCTCATTGGACATACCGCCCAACGCACGAGTGTTTATCACGCCGCGCAAGGAGTTTAGTGTCCTGTGCATCTCTACTTGAATCGGATAGCTAGCTAACGAATTGGCTTTCAGTATCTTGACTGCTTGAGACGCTGAATTAGCTTCGACCAGGAGCGTGCCATTTCGCGATCTAGTGCAGTTTTTTCACTGGGCCAGCTATTTTTTTCAAGACCCTTCTAGATTAGAGATGGATTCACCATAGTAAATTTCCTTCCTTCATCTGTACTAGTAATTACTAAGTAGCAAGGACCATTCGACTCAGCTACTTCCTTTACAGGAACCTTCGCGGTTTTTTTTTTTTTTTTTTTTTTTTTTTTTTTTTTTTTTTTTTTTTTTGCCGTGGTGCATTAATCCACCACTGCAGATGTCTCCGATACCTTGATCACCCTCCCAGTGTATAGACAGAGGGACCCAATCGCCTTCAGGAGTGCATTAGCTCATGCAGTAGCCCTTCTACGGGACTGACCTTTGCAGTGGATACGAACCAAGGTCCTGCATGATAACCAGGGGCTGGGAATTACGCGGTTACCCAGTCGCCCCATCCACCAACCAGCGCGAAAGGCATCCATCAGACTGTGTTGGAGGTCAAACATATACATAGACCAAAGTTGTTTGGGCGTTTAGCATATGCCCTCTCACCCCTTAGAGGAACCCAATCGAGAGTATGGCTCGGAACCCCGCGTGCGCCAAACCCGCACCTACCGTAGTAGGCCTCTGGGGGGAGGGGGATAAACTGTAAGGGAACACGATTTGATATCGATAGGCGAGTTGTTTTCTTGGTTTTCCAAGGTTGCACATTAGCGAACATTTTGCTGTTGTATATCAAGTATGATAGAGAATGCGTGAGAGTTTATTTGGTTGTATTGGCCTTTCGGAGAGTAATATAAAGTGAGAGCTTTTAGGCATTTGTCATTATTGAAAAGGTCTCTCTCTTTCGTAGTAGTAGTAGTAGTGGTGGTGGTGGTGGTGGTGGTGGTGGTGGTGGTGGTGGTGGTGGTGGTGGTAGTGGTAGTGGTAGTAGTAGTAGCAGCAGCAGAAGGAGCATGGAGTTTGGTATGGCCGAAAGTTCAAAAAACGTCATAAAAATCATAAATATGACGCAGCCGGTAATCCGAGAGGCTATAATTAAGGTTTACGTTAATAAACATAAAGTTCACAAAGTAGAAAATATATGGTTATAGTATAGTGTAAGTAACCATTTGATGTCATTTTAAGAGCACTGAAGTACTGAAACAAGAGTTGAGCATGATTTTGGATTTTTGGCCGCTCAGGTCGCGAAATCCCACACTGCGGCTGGTGTGACCAAGTCATCAACCTTGGAATTATTAGGTACCTCTGGCGCAGTGATGTTAGAGTGTGGAAAATTTCTCACGGGATAAGGAAAAATAAGCAAACATTTTGACTTATGGGGAAAAGGGAAACAAACCGAATATATGCCCGAAACCTAGCAAATTTAGAAGCAAATAAACACTAGGTGAATTGCAGAAGAGGTGGTCAGATAACATGTTTGTTGCTGACAAACAAACCACTAGCTTTCGATAGCTGTTACGTTCATGATTCAGTGTTCTTCGCCCACATAATGTTATCTAGGATTTTCCTGCTTAAGCACTCCTTATCGTGTCGCAACCCGAGCGTTTGTTGCCCCGAATGCTATGGCTAAGGTAGTCAACCGGCCTTCCGTTACGTTGATTTGCCCATAGCGTGCAGGGTAAAGACGGTTAAGACTTCTGTTGCTTAAAATCAAAGATCATATTTACAGAGAGATCCAAATACATGTGAACCGCTACGCAGTATTTTTCCACTGCGCCCGCGGAAACACGTCACCAGCAGTTGATATACACAAGGTCATGAGCATTACTTGTTTTTCTCTGCTCTGCTCACAATCAGTATTGAGTTGACGTGATATCGTGCGGCTGCATTATTACCAGTGTGCTTTGTTATTTAGTCCTGTACTTAGTCACTAAGTGTATTATGGCTCAGCATTTGTTTTCTACTGCACAGCGTATATTTATTTATGATTCGTATGTGTTAACTCAGCTCGCCAGGCGTATGGTGGAGAATGTGTTACAGGCCCAATTTTTTCGAGTCTAACAGTTGACGCCCGTACATACGTGAATACAATTTTGAGCCCTTGTTTTTAGAGAATTAACCGATAGAGCGTGATTTTGCCTTTTTTTTCAACAAGACTCTGCAACAGCTCATACAGCCAATCTTTCGATGAGAACAATTAAATCTGTGTTTCAGGACAGAATTATTAGTAGAAAGTTGTAACCCCCTTGGTCCCCCGAACTAACCCCCTGCGATTTATGTCTCTGGGGTAACTTGAAGCATAAAGTGTACAAGACAAGCCCACACACGCTGGAAGAATTAAAACAAAATATCCGTCAGGAAATTGCCAGCATTTCTCAACGTGAACTACGGCGAGTGATGGATAATTTCCTAAAGAGGTGCCAAAAATGTATGGACAACGACAGTGGCCAGTTTCAGCATCTGCTATAACTATATTGGTAAGTAAAACCTTTAAAAGTCGTTTTTAAAATGCACATATGAGAAGGAATGTAATAAATTCCCTTTCATCCTGTATATGGTATATACCCATGGCCGGTATATTAAGAAGTACTGACACATTTATTTACTATGTGAAATTTTGTACCGGATCGGTGGATATAAATTACCATATAATTAACAGGTTATGTAAGTCTTGCTTTATAGCATATGCAAAGTGAAATTGGCTATCAGTGAAAGTGGTAATTTAGTTCAGCGCGAATGTGTAATATTTGGGGAAAAGGCTAGGATTCCCACAAGAGTTGTATCTCACTGCACAAACAACATACGGACCTGTATTTAGAGTGGCACAATCTGCAAAAATAAGTGCTCATAAGAAGACGAACATTCACAAAGAGCGAGAGCGTAAGTTTTCTCAAACTCTAGATGATTTGTTGAACGTTGCCCATGCTAATGCTTTGAACATGATAAAAATTGAAGAGTATAAACTCTTTCTATTATCTGTATCAACGAAGGCCTGGCCGTAGAAGTTACCTTGGAGGTTTCTGACTGGAAATTGGCGGCAAAAGAGGCAAAGACGAGGATTAGAGTTATAAAGAGGAAGTATGGAACATCAAAGGTGATAATAGTTCACTGTGTTTTGAAATTATTAGTAATTCGTCTGAGGAAACAACTGAAGTAACTCTGATGCAATTAATTTAATCCGAAAACTACTAAAGAAACCGGTGGCGCCAATTCAGGTGAAGCTAGTGAAGCTCCACTTCACCAGTGTTAGTTGTTTTAAATATGATATAGGTGTTTAACGTGCTGCACGCTTAAATACACAACAATTCGTAAATATGTCTGTGAGGGTAAAGGGAAGGATGAAAGCTACCAGCTATCTGGCTTCTCTCTCGTGCTTTAGCCTTGAAGGTGCGGCTATTTCTGTCAGCCAGCATATAGCTGCATGTTTATATCCGGTTGCCGTGACAACGAAGCAGAATATAAGGTTCCACGTATTGCTTAATAACCCTGCTGCGAGGGTAAAGTGCAGCTACTCAGCGGTGGCGGCTCATAGTCAAAATTTTAGGGTAGGCAAAGTGTAACACCAACAACAAAAATAATAATAGTAATACTACTACTACTAATAATAATAATAATAATAATAATAATAATACAGTAGAACCCCGTTTATCCGAAATAAAGGGGGCGAAGTCATTGCGGACAACGCAAACAATATATTGTTTGGTTGTTTAATAAGTGCAGAGTGAATGAGTGTGACTTACGGACGAATTACCGCCAAAACTAAAATGAACGAAGAAATTGAAGAATTGTCTGACTGTAGCATTGTGTTAAACAGCTAAAACACTCTTTTCATTGTCAGTGCGCAGCGAAAGCGGACTTTGTAATAGTTCACTAATTAAGTCGGTCATACTGGTATTACAACACACTAGTATTGCACAGAGTGATAATGAGACGATTTGGATCTCTGATATCTTCGTTCATGCAGTATGCCTGTTCGGAAAAAGTCGCATAAATTCGGATTTGAGCCGGTAAGTGTTCTGACTGCTGGCAGACGCGTATACGCATGCTCGGAGTGCGTATACAGACGGAATATTTCCTTATCCATGTTCAAGGGCCTCGTACTGAGGAAAGAGGGCCGGGCCGGCAGAGGTTAAGCTAGCTGGGCTCTCCACTACCCAGGTTAAATGCGTTATCATTTCTGCCGCGCGTTTCAAACAAGCAGCTCAGTTTTGATGAATCGGAATTAAGATTCAAGGATTTGACCATGCGCTGGTCATTATAACCGACAAAACTTTTCTTGAACTGCAATTTAGGGAAAATGACAGTTCAAGTGATAAAATGCAGAATCATAGCTAAACATTGTTGATGTATTACGGCAGGGCAAGCAATGCCTATCCTTCCTACCCTGAGGAGCCGCGCCTGCTACTCACTCCAGGGGTTTAGCGAACCTCGGCCTCTTGTAGAGGCTAGTCTATCGGTTTATTGCCCTCGTGAAAGGCAAGTTAACTCACCTTCCTCTCTTATTGTTGTAATTAACTAAACAGTGTAAAAATACTGTTCGGGTAAAGTGGTTGTGTACTCTACTTGTCCATTTTACTGAAGTTAGCTTCGTTACAACTTCTGTTTTGTTTGTTAAAGTTAGTGGAGAAATGAATCCGCAAAATGATATTGTATGTGGCATATTACACACAGCATTTTCGCGGTGGACTGACTGTGATAAAAGGGGTGTGCTATTAGCAAGAAGACCAACTCCTATTCTTAATTTATCTACACAAAAAGTGGAACAAAAAGGTGTGAAATGTTACAGAACGCATTTTAAAGGTTCGTGATACAATGAATACGAGTGGCTGTGCGGTAGTTAGTATACGGAAAAACAGTTTTATTGGCCTTGTCTATTACCTTGTGTAAAAAAGTGTGGAACAGTGCTGGTTTTTGTGACATTTTAAACATCAATCGGTCATTACATAAACATTCCGACTGCTGAACATCTCAATTGAAGCAACTCGAAAAGAATCAAAATACCATTGCTGATGTTTTGAAGGAAAACAAACGGTCGTATGTTGCTCAGTACAATGAAAATGTAATGTAGTTTTTAAGGCTGTAATTAATGCAGTAATATATTTAGCCAGAAAAGAACCTTTTTTTCGTGGTCACGATGAAAGCTCATCCTCATCTAACAAGGTAAATTTCAAAGAACTGTTTAAGGGAATGCACAACTGAAATTTGGCCAAAATCGCTAAAAAATTCAATTTTTTTTTTATCTTTGCAAAAAATCCTCCTATCCTTGTAGTTTCATAATCCACTTTTATTTCTGTCCTAGCGTGTGTTTCAAGGTCGTCACGTGACTTTTTAAATGCCCTTGCGCACGTGTTTACCAGCTGTTTCAATCACAATGCTGCGCGCATACATTCAAATGTAGCTGGTACAGAATTGCTTTTATTTTCAGCTTTTGAAATTAGCGGGTAAGCAAGGAGAAGGGATTTTCTTGTCTAGAAAGCTGTGTTGGCTGAACTGATTAACTAAAGAATGCTATAAAGCATATTTTGGTTGTAAACAGATGTTTGTTTTGTTTTGCAAGTCTGTTGTTCTGTTGAGTTGTGTTTGTGAAATTGTTGTTGGTGAATAGGCATATATGTGGTTTAGATATTATTATTGCTGCATATTTAGTTGTTTATAAGAAATATAAGTATAGTTTTTAGATAGTATAAACTTCAATAGGGAAGATAAGTAGGTAGCGTTTGCAGTTTAGGTTAGGTTAGTTTACAGCTGCCTTTTTGTTAGATAAATCTTTCATTAGAGAGTCATTTATTAGAACAGAATATGAATAGGCTCTGTGACAAACGCAATAAGGACAAGAAGGGCTCTAAATGTTGCAATAAGGCTACAAATTTAATAAACAAGCGTTGGAAACCAGGTGTGAAAAGTGAAATGACAGCTGCAGTACACAGTGAATATTTGGAAATGTCAGGAGGAAATAATGAACCTGAAGCATCTACAAGCTGCATAAGAACCTCGCCTTTGCCATCAACAACTGCCAGTGAGAGAAAATTAAATCTTGCAGAATCTGAAGCTTCTGTCAACCCAGGTATGCCTCACATTGATTTGAGTCTAGTTCATGCAAGTGTATGGGAACAGTTATACAAACGCATGAAGTGCACCCAATGTAGCAAACCAGCACTAAAAGTACAAACTTCAGGGATCTCTGGCTTTGACTTCAAAATATTAGCAACCTGTGAAAGCTGCAAAACTACAATAAAAGAAGTTTCATCAAGCCCTCGAGTACACAGTGATGACAGTGTCAGGCCTCCATTCGAAGTGAACCAAAGGATGGTTACTTCCTTTTCAAATATTGGTTCAGGACATACAGATTTAGAACATTTTTTTATTGGAATGGGTATGTCATGCTTTTCATCAACCACTTACAGTAAGCATGTTACATACATAGCAAAGACCAATGCTGACTTCACAAAAGAGATGCTGAAGAAAGCAGTAAGGCAGGCTCACATCGACATGGATACTACCGTAAGAGACAGTGACATAAGTGACATAACTGTCTCTTACGATGTTACCTGGATGAAGAGAGGACATTCATCATTGTATGGAATGGGATTTGTATTGATGTTTTCACTGGATTAGTAGTTGACTTTGAAATACTGTCGAAATTCTGTCCATATTGCTCAACGAATCAAGTAAAATTAAATGAGGAAGAATTTAGTGTCCTAAGGAAGTTTTTGTTTCATTGAAGAGACTTCAAATTGTTGTGTCTAAGGAAGTTGCTGAATTCAATATTGCGAGTTCATCTTCATTGAAGTTGTCATCAGAAGTCAAAGGTACCTACTTCAATTTCACCTGCTTCTCTGAAGATAACCCATGGGATGGATGTTAGACGCTTGCAACATGCTGCTGCTTCGACAAAGAAATCAGCCAAAACATTCAGGAGGAAGCTAAAATTGAAGAAAAGTGTTGCAGAACAAAGGAAAAGGAGGCAGAAAGGTCCAACATATGAGCCTGGGGCATTTTAAGCAGTTTCTAGGAATGAAACATAACTAAAATATGATTATAATTTTAAAAGTTAAATTTCAGGCATATAAATTTTTTAACATTTGTGCATATTGAAAATGCACGCCACGATGCAATTTTCATCCAATCAGTTTTAAAATTTGTATGCTTATTTTAAAAACCTAAGTAAACAAAACTGTCATAATTTTTCTTTATCATAAAAAGTTTTTGAGTTACAATTTTTTAATATGACAATTCATCCTAAAATTGAAAAAAAATACAGGCATAAAAATTCAAAAAAAAAATTTTATGAAAAACTAAAAATGTCAGAAAGAAACTATATGTCAAATTTGTAGTTTCATACTTTAGAAACACTAAATTTTTTTTAATTTTCTTCTTTTTAAAAAATTGCATTGTGTACTGCATTTTGCCTATACCCATAACTTTGAAATTTTGAAAATGTATAAATAAAAAACTACTGAAGATTTTGCCTTTAAATTCATAATACTGTTTTAAAATTACAAGACAAATATATGGTTCAAATTTCAGACAGATTGGATTGATAGTTTAGAAAATAGCAATTTCAGTTGTGCATTCCCTTAAAATAAAATACAGAATGATTATCCGGGCTTGTGGGTCGTCGCGTAGTGGAAAAACTCCTTCCCGACGTTTCGTTCGAAGATAGGTCGAACATGCTCATTGATGTGACCGTAGTACTCTGTTAGCCTCGGGGTGAGGATGATTGAGGATGCTCGACGCAGCTCCGAACGAAACATCTGGAAGGATATTTTCTACTAGACCACGGCCCGCAAGCCCGGATAAGCATTTTGTATTTTATGACACCGGCCGTGAAAGCTTACGCAATTTGATCAAGTTTTGTTCTTTGTTAATATTGACAAGTCCGTTAGAGATTCAGACTCATGATAAAATCAAAAGTATCTTCACTGGGGATTCGAAAACTCGACAGAGCGAGATTAATTGACTGTATTTAGGAGTACATTGATGATTATATTAAGTTGGAAATATGCACCAGCGACTTTTCTTCAGTTCAAGTTGATACTACAGATATCTCACAAAAATCGTAGTGTTCCATAATTGGCAAACTAGTCGAACGTTCTTTGGGCTTTTTTATGTCATTCGCTATAGAATATGGGAAGGATTGTTTGCCTCGCTTAACTCAAGTATTGGAACCGTATGACTATCAGTCAAAACTTATAGGACAGTTCTACGATGGCACCAGTGCCATATCTGGACATTTACATGGTTTACAGAAAAAGGTGAAGGATTTTGTACCTCAGGCAGTCTTTGTTCATTGTTTAGCACATAGGCTGAATTTGGCCATACAAAGCACAATAAATGAAATATCTAAATGCCGCATTTCTTTCTTTCTTTTTTTTTTTTCTTTTTTTTTTTTTTTTTTTTTTTTTGCTGGTATTGCTGGAATCCCTTCATTTTTTCATAGCTCTGCCAAGAGAAGCAATGCCCTAGACGCCCCTCTAGGGTGGCGTGTACCCACTGCAACAAACACCCGATGGAGTTCATACTCAACATTACAGTGATTGAAGAAAACTGGGATAATCTCAGTAAGGTTTTCCAGGAGATAGCAGATGATTTTGAGTCTGACCAGACAGCAATTCGGCTTTCATATGGTTTTCTAAATAATCTGATTGGGTAAATTTGCATTTTGGTCAATGTTTTTAATGAGCTCTTTCAGATTACTAGTCTTCTCTGTGATATTCTTCAAATAAAATCTCTTGACATAGCTTTCTGTCAGAAGCAAATAGAAAACAGATATATACTTTAAAGAACAGATAAAGCTTTCGTAACATTTTTTGAAACAGCAGAACAAAGGGAGAAGTTTTCAGTGTAAAAATATTCTTAACTGTCCCAAGATTAACTTTTCTAGAAGTACAAATTGTTATATTTTGAAATATTGGATTTGATCTTGGCACACATTACCAAGAGATTTCTATACCTTAGAATACTTCAGTTTTGTCTCTCGCTGATTCTTCGAGGTTCCTGCATCATTCAACTGTTTTCCCCATTGATGCTCTCACCTCTCTTTAGGAGACATATCCGAACTTAATGAGTCGTTTGAAAACGGAACTTGAGACTTTTTATGGAAACGAAGAATACCAGCATCCTGTTCCCATTACACAAACATTGTAGTTGGTCAAAGAAAACCGTAACATATTTCAACAGGTGTACAAACTTTTTTCGCTCGTCCTAGCACTGCCGTCAATGAGCGTTTCATTGGAGAGAAGCTTTCCTGCTCTCATGTGCATAAAGGCTTATTTGCAGAGCTCTATGACCCTGGAAAGGTAGCGGCCTTTTCACGACGACATAACTACTGAGAAATACACCACCAGAAAGGACAGAGGAATCAACTTAATATACAAGAAATAGGTATGATGCATGTGATAAAAGTTTCACCTCTACTTTAGGTCACGAGCCGCCACTGAAAAAAATACCTGAAAAATGATTACTGTGAACTCATTCAATTGTATGTGATGTTTCTGGGGGCAACTGTGGACTTCAATCTATAAGTGAGGTCGCCTGGAGCTTTGCATCATGCAAGCTGGATGGCCAAAAGAATTTATTCTTTCGTTCTCAGCTGCTAATGAAGTGGGCGGACTGAATAACATCTGTTTGTTTTTGGTGAAAGCATACGCAAAATGGTGGTTTATGAGTTTATCGGCAATCGGTGCACGTTGCAATGAGCTGTTGGTTTTTAAAAGGATTAAATCTGTACGAAAAAGTGCTAGGGTTTAAGTGCTCTAAAGAGGTTTTGTCAGCACTTAAGGTATTTAAATTAAGAGATTTGTATGTTATCACTAAATCCCAGATTTCTAAGTACGATAAAATAGTAAAATAAGCAAGCAAATAAGCACAAAAATGATAAAAAGCACAAAATAAAGTAAAAACGAATATACCAAATTAATAGACTCCTCCATCTATCAGTGACAAATTATTTGTATAGCGAAAGACTTCTTTCGATGTCGCATGACGTCACAGGCTTTGCAGTTTTCTGTAGCACCTGATTGAGTCTGTTAAACGCAATTTTTGCAACCCCGGTGTTTCTGGCGATAATGTTACTGAAATTTCGTCAATCTGAGAAAATGAATGTTCCCAGGAATTATTTCGAATTTCCAGCTGCTTTAAAATTTCTGATAGTTTGGAGAATTGCCATTCTTGCGTAACATGCTGCTGCTTGGAGCTCGGGGAATCACCGTCCTTGTCCACGATATTGTGATATGTCAGGCAATAACTGACTGATGAGTTGACTCTCTACCCAATCGTAGCAAGTTTTTTTTCTCCTTGCAGTATTATTTCACAACACCTAGCTATACTCTAGCATTTCTTTCTTACGCATTTAGCCGAGAAAATAATGAATAACTGTGAAACATGCGCTTTAAATTGGTTAAAATATGCCTTGTTAATTAAGAATCGTAAAATAAGCAAGCAAAAACATTTTCCTGCGGAATAAGCATATATAAGCACAAACAAAGATAGCTAAAACTGCTCATCTAGGTATGCCTTTCTAATTATAACTTTTCTGCTTATCCTTAAAAGTGTGGAAAAAGTTAAGCATTTATTTTGCTTGGAAATCCGGGCTTTAGTTATCACTGTTTGATGACAACTTTAACAATAACAAAAACGGGTATGGTTAGAAATCGAAACCTTGGGGACCGAAAGGAGGTACACTATTTTACCTGTTGTAGTTAGAAAGTTTTTAGATAATTTTCTTTTTGGCTTATTATAGTTCCATAAATTTAACTTTAACACGTTTGCATAGTTTATTCAGAACAAATGAGCATATTTACTATCAGACTGAGCTTTGAATCTCTCTATTATTTAAGACAAGGGAGCTGATGACTTAATTTCAGTCAAGAGTTTGGACATGTTGAAGAAGTTATCACATATTTACATGTTTTAAAAATACGAATCCAATTTCATGGAATTCAAACACTTCCTACCATAGCGCCAAAGAGACTTTGAAAAATCTTAAGGTGGTAAGTGAAACAGCAGAGAAAAGAGTGAAGTTAATACAAGAATTCAGTGGAATAATAACGGCCAATGAACAAAACCGTTCATTTTGCGACGTCTGCGAGGTCAGTGAAGACAATGCCCAAACTGTAAAAAAAGAAACACTGAATAGAAAATCGCATTAAAACTAGTAGCGATTTAAGCTGCATTCCCATTTGTTGTATTTTATATTCCTAACTCTTAAATTTCTTTAAATTTCTTTCATATATATAAAGCATATTTCCAAAACATGTATGGATTGGTTTCAATTGTTTATGCATTAGAAAAATAGAAACACTCTTTCAGTAGTTAAGTTCATTCAGATATTTAAGTCCATTGCGGCACGGGTTACTATAAATTAATTTTAATGAAGTGTGGCACATTATCAAAACATGGCATAAGTAAAAAAAAATAGGAGGGTGTGCACTCAAAACACTTGACATTTTTATGTAACCCACGTAATAATTAAATAAATAAATAAATAAATAAATAAATAAATAACTGGTGTATAATAATAATAATAATAATAATAATAATAATAATAATAATAATAATAATAATAATAATAATAATAATAATAATAATAATAATAATAATAATAATAATAATAATAATAATAATAATAATAATAATAATAATAATAATAATAATAATAATAATTATTATTATTATTATTATTATTATTATTATTATTATTATTATTATTTGACCGTCATTTCTTTTAAATATGCAGTTACAAGGTATAATAAAGGTATCCTAGGCCCGGAAGCTTTGCTAAACATTCCTCAAGCTAGTTGTGCACAGGGTATAGGTTGCTGAGTAAATAGCTCATGTTGCTGGTGGTAGACCAAGCTGCATTGGCCACGGCAAGCAGACTGGGAATACACTACGAGAGAACACAAGTCATGCATAGGCGAAGACGTCCAAAAAGTCACAACAAATGCAATGTTGGCAGATTATGGCAGCATCTTTCCAGAGTCGACTTGAAGGAATGCTTCTACGGGTGCAGCAGAAACTAAATGATAACTTACATAAAAGAAACCGTAGCATTAAATTTGCCCCAGTCATGTGCGTTCTAAAGAGAAGCTTTTCCCAAAAGAGATCATGTTCTAAGGAGAATATAAGCTCGTCGTTTGCAAACTTAAAAGTGTATATTGTTATTCGTTGTAACAGAGAATATGCACCGACATAATGTCTAGTATGGTCACAGTCAATTATCTTCCCATTTATTGTGTGCATTGTTAATATTAATTCTTATTTTATGTGTTTATATTCATATTTCTAGAAAATATATTTCATTTGTGTAATTTATGAATAAATGCGCAATATATGTATATTCTCTGACGCTGTGTCCGTCTTTTCACTATATTTAGCAGGTTACAGTTGCCTTGGACCTTGGTGGTATTTATTACATGTGCGACCACAAGCGACTCAATCCCCTCCCTTATGTTTACGAGACAGAGTCTTTACTATAGACACTTTCAGGAACGAAGGCGGTTGCGCAATAGACAAATATCCAGTGACGTCTAAGTCAAGTGTTTTCCAGTCAACCAGATGTAGTCTGTTCCAGAACGCACGTGTGAGAGTATTTGTACAGTTTTGCAGTGAAATTCAGTAATTCCGAGCAATAAGTCCACTCCGTTGTGTGATAGTACGTTCATTAACAGTTTCGAAGGTGGTAGAATAAAAAAAAAAACAAAAACGTTGTGTTATTCACAGTCAACCCAGAGAAACTGTGTATAATGTGTACAAATACTTCCTGAGAAGGATGGGATATAGTTGCAACGCAGCACTTCCCCTCTTTCCCCTACATGCGCGTTACCTGTCACCACCATCGTTCCTGACGGCTACTCTAACATGTAATGTTTTCGTGCTAAACTCCCAGCCCTTGTTAATTTTACACCACACTAGACCTGAATTTATTTCTCAGTAGATATTTTAGATATAGGAAGTTGTGGAAATGTGTAACAAATTAATTTTGGATGAAACGAACAAACTAAATATTTTGGAAGTAAAGAGGCAACGTTAGAATTTCTAAGATCAATCTTAACAAAAGTAGTGCCTGAATTTAAAGCCAATCTTTTCACACCTGAAATAAAAACAATATTGACCTTTAAAACAAAGAATTCCTCTGTTTACGATGGAATAACAATAAAGATCTTAAATTATGCTCATCTCAAATTAGCATTTCCCTTAGTTACGAGGGCTATTTGTTTTCAAATTCCGATACATTAGGAAAACAAAACCACAGTGAAAATCAGTTAAAGCTTTGTGCTGATGTGATGTGCAGTGTCTGTAATATGCCTGCTGATCGTGTCACGTCACATTTGACAGTTCTGAGTGCGCAGGCGCAGTGAGCACGTAAACATGTCTAAAACAATAGTGTATCCCGCCAAGTATTAAAGTACGTGCCCTAATTCGTTATCTTTATGCATAGGAGTGCAATGCAGCCGAAATTCATAGACGAATAAGTAACGTGTACAGTAAAATTTTCATGAGTAACAGCAAAGGGCGGCAATGGTGCAGGAACTTCGAAGCAGAATGCACGGACGTTCATGATGCAGGTGACAGGTAAGAAAGTGAGTGTTAGCTGATGATCTTGTTCAGCAATTGGATCAGGCGACTCGAGAAAATTTTCGGTTCCCAATTTCTGTGTTGAATGATTTCTTTTACGAAATTTGAAGGTCAGTTCTCTATACCATTATAACTGAGATCCGTCAGTACCACAAACTGTGTGCGAGATGGGTTCTAACGATGTCCGACCATCAGAAAACACTGAATGGGCGTCACACATTTTACTCGGCCGCACACAGCAGAAGCAACACAGAGGCTCCGTCAGCTTTTTTTCAATCGGGTGCGTTTGATCACCCACTATACAGCGCGGAGTCAGCCCCATCACATTTTCACCTCCCTCTCACGTGAAAATGTGGCTAGGAGGGCAGCATTTTCGCACAGTGAGTTGCAGACGTTCCTCTCCATATATAGTGTGCACAGAGTGAAGCGATTGCTTCGGAAATCTTCCTGATAATTAACCCTAGACACAGTCGCTTTTGAAATGCCCACATTGTCCCCAAGCATCAGATGAAATGTGCTGGTAGTGTAAAATCGCAGGGTTATTAATACCTGCAACATCGAAGGAACAGGAATGTTTATGTTGGTAGCGTATCCTAACCTCTATCGTATTTTTCTATGACTCTGCTTACCACTACTTTTACAGTCTGTATCGTCCTAAAATTCCTTTTCTCCCAGGATGTCAAAATCCTTCCGGTGCACAGCTTCTCCGGTTGGGAGCGCCAAAACCCTCTTACTTTTAAGTAATATTAAACGCCTTAACTCGGGCATCGGGAAGTTAACAGAGTTAAAGCTAATATTGTTCGATGAAACAGAACTGTAAACTTCGGTGTTAAATCCTTACAGAAGCACTGTATATAGCATATATCTCTGCATTATAACTTGTCCCTTGAGACAGCTCATGTGCCACGTGACATGAGTGCAGCGATGGGAGAGCACGCTGCAACCTTTTGTACGAAAGGCGAAATATTGCCTGATGCGTTCATTTGACATTGCTAACAGTGAATTTATTCCTGAACATGATTAAATAAATCGTCTTTCTCACATTGTTAACGAGAGAAGAAATTACCAAAGTTAACCTTTATCTTCCAAACTAATGATGCTATTATAAGCCACATTAATTGCCGCTATTATAATTATATATTTAATTATAGCTTGTTTAAATGGAATGTGTTAAGGTTACATTAAGGGGCTCACACCAAGGAAAGATCCCGTTTCTTTTTTAGTGCAGTTAGCAATATATGTAATGGGTTGCATTGCTAGCAGTGTCGAAAGGAGAAAGAAATAACTCTTTAAAGGAAGCACTATGCTATCGCCGTATTATAACCTGTCCCTTGAGATAGCTCAGATACCACGTGGCATTAGTGAAATCGTGGCAGAACTACCCTGCAACGTTTTGCACGGAGGGCTAAATGCTATCTGGTGCATTCAGTTGACAATGTTAACAGTTGGTTCATTACTGAACATAACAATATAAATCGTCGTTCTCACACTGTTAACGAAAGAAGAAATTACTAAAGTAAACGTTTATACTGCGAAACTACTGATGCTATTACCAAAAGGCACATTAAGTACCGCAATCATAATTACAATATAGCAGCCGCAGTTCTTTCCGCTACTTTATTCATTTTAATAGGCGGACTCCCACTTTTTTGTATTTCTAGCTCGAAGTATGTTCATAGGTGGTATATCACTTGATACGGCCAACACTGCCTTTAACAATCTTTGAATACTTTGAACATCTCTACCGCTTTTTAGTGTAGTGTGCAACATCTTTAATAGCGTTGCGCTGTTAAGAATGTGGAAAGGAGAAAAGAAACAAGGATAACGCTATAAAGGAGGCACTATAAAACATTGCGGCAAAAGTAACAGTAGCAGCGCAGTTATTTTGTGTGAAGATAGAAATCTATCAAAGCATGGCCTGATTGCTGCTAATTTATCTTTCTTACACCTTTGCATTCTTGTCAACTTATCAAATGACACACTTCTGAGAAGAACTAAGAACCCTCTGTGTGACATATAAGACGAAAAATCGTTATACCAGTCCCGTCTTTACTCCAAGGTTCAACATTTGTTTCGTTTCCGCTCCTCAAGCTAACCAAAATTTGGATTCCAATGGGAACTGAAATCTCTTCCCTAGAAATTTCCTTTACACCCTCTCTCTTTGTGATATCAAGTTTCCGATATGCAACTTGGTGTATTCCACAAGTGAATTAGTCATGCCTCATGATTGTTGAACGCTGTCACTTCTTGTGCATAATCCTTAACAGACCATTTTGGACCAGCAGGAATTTTTATTGTGTATTTTTTAGGGCATTTTTGTTGCTTTAGCTATTACAATCTCCTTGTCCATGTTAGTTTACCATCTTTACGGGCAAAAGACTCACAAATGAAATAAAAGTTGTCACCATTATCTTCATGACGCATTTTCTCTTCTTCAAGATGTAAGTTATCCTCTAAAGGGCCCGCTTCTAATTCTAATTCACTCTTCTGATCACTAACTAGTATTTGTTCTTTCTCCCCTTCAGACCAATTAAATTCAGAATACTCGCTGTTCTCAAAACTTTCATTTAAAAGCCTTTCAATTTCTTCCTCCAACGACCCTTTTTTGAAAAAGGCCCTAAAGTTAAAAATAAAAATGAAACATATTTGCTAACGAAGGATTTTAAACAATGGTCTGTGTAACTAACAATTATGCTATCTACTTTAATGTTAGTCGAGATAAAGATTTGTAGAAATTATTTTATTGCTAATTTTCTTTTAGGTGCAAGGGGAATACAGCAGGCTTTAAGCGATAGTCAAATGTTTTAAGAGTGGTCACTCTGCCTAGGTGAGAGTCCTGGCCTGAAGCTTGCTCACTTGAGGGTCTCGCCTCCCAGTGTATAGGCAGGGGGACCCAATCAACTTTAGGAGTGCATCAGTTTATGCAATGGCCCCTTTCCAGAACTGGCCTTTGTTAGAACATACGAACACAAGTCTACATGATAACCTAGAGCTGCGAATTACGTGTTTACCCAGTTACCCCCTGCTACTCTTCGTCCACAGACTCGTGCAATAATATCCGTCATACTGTGTTCAGGGAAGTATCTGGTTGCAGGTCAAACACGCCTGACTGATTGGGCATTTGGCATAAGCTCTCTCACCTCTTAGAGGCATATAATTGAGGGTGGCAAGTCAAACACGCCTGTGGACCAAAATTGATTGGGCATTTGGCATAAGCTCCCTCTCACCTCTTAGAGGCACATAATTGAGGGTGTGACGCGTGACCCGAGAGCGCAATCCCGTATCTACCTTAAGAGACCCCTGGGAGGAAAATCAAGAGTGGGTTGGGTTTAACGACAGACTATCTTTGTTCTAACCTGTTTTTAGAAGAGGCAGAGGAACAGCCGATAGCACATTGGTGATCATTAATAAGTAAATATTTAACAAGGAAAACGGACTCAATCGTACACAATCTTTATTAATTTAGAAAAGATGTATAATGGGGGATAAACGAAGCATTTTGGTACAAGTTACAGAACAAAAATTTGAGTTACAGAATGGTACAAGTACGGAAATAATTGTATTGTTGGTAGAATTACGGAAATAATTGTATTGTTGGAACACATTTTGTGTCAAATGGAATTAGTGAAGTTGCAAAGGAGGTCTTGCAAGAAGAGGCTTAAGACAAAGATTCAAATAAGCCCAGTTGTAGTTGATATATTTATTGATGCCATTTTAGATCAGTTAAAGATAGTTAATGGTCTATTGCCAGTAATCAATAGTATATTCCTGTTCTACTGCTTGTTGACAATTTCATGTTGGGATCAGTATTGGTAATAGGATTAAAAGTAGATATAAATGAGATTGAACGTTTCTACAAGAAGTGGAGTTTGAAAATGAACCAGAATAAAACCAAAATAATAGTATTTAAAACGGGTTGGAATTGAGTAAGAACGAAAAGCGATATCTCAAAGATAAGGAAATTCAAATTGTGAAGGATTTCAGTTACTTAGGATTTAAGTTGTGTAGCACAGGAATTTGGGATAAACAAATAAAAACTGCAATAGGAAATGAGAAGGTGGCTGACTGCAGTAAGGAAACGTTTATACACAGCACCTATAACGAGCTAAGAGTAGTTTGAAAGAATATGCCTTGGCTGTATTCAGATACGGTATAGAAGTTTGAGAGATTGAAGGGTGGGTAAGACTGGAGGTGCTGTAACGAATGTTTCGTAACATTATCTTGAAAGTTCTTCAATGCACCGTTCGTTTGGAAGTTTTGGCTGGGACGCGGGGAATTAGTATGAAAGGATAATAATGGAAAGGACTTTGAAATGTTTATATCAGTTTCTGAAATATACTTTCTGAAAGTATATCTGGGATTTCGAGCTGTGAATTGCACATACTGTTTAAATGCATGTATACTAATGAATGGAGAAATGAGTTATAAAAAGAAATGTCTAAAGATAAGAAAAGTAGTAGGATTAAGTGATATTTTAAGGATAAAAGTCAGTTAAGATAGTAGGGAAATTTTCTCTGTAGAGTGAAAATGAAATGGCAAAGACAAATAGGTAAAGATTAGATAATGTAGATTATGGATAAATTACACCTATTGGGATTAGATTTTATGTTAAACAGAAAATGGAGTCCTACCGGAGAATGGCCAGGGCCAAGAAAATAGATTCCGATGTAATGTACTTAGCACTGAATGAATAAATGAACTACAATGGAGTGTTGTCCATCATCGGACGTAATGGACAGTCTGCTGAATGCCTCCAGCTGATAAATGAGTCCAGCCATTGCTTGGTGGAAAAGAGATTTCTCCAAAGGTCATTGACCTATGATGACTTTGAAACAACAATGGGGTACATACCATATGCAGCAAGTGACGCCCATTTATCTAAACTACATTAAGTTCAGACTGCAGCTCAAGGATCATTTACCCTCCCCCCCCCCCCCCCCCCAAAAAAAATCAGAATATATGCATTTTTATGTGCAATACAACTTAAAATATTTGCTCCAGTGTAAAAGTCCAGAACATTAAACTTAGTTCCAAGTTCACACTAGGACGCAAACAAAATATGTATTTAGCTAAAAATCCGAATCCTAGTTATTAACAATTATTTTAATGACGCCAGCGGTGAAAGTTTCAGTGCTTATATGTCGCTATTGTTTTCCTATATCGAAATTTCGCGACACGCCCATTAATGAATAGCACACACCTACATGGCTGACGTGCATGTGTCCAGGTCGTAGAAACTTCCTGACTTATTAAAGAAAATGCAAGGAAGTTTTCGAAAATAACAGTGGATTTAACAGAGTCTGTAAAATTTCAAATATGGACAGCATTTCATGGGCAGCATGAAATTATTGATGCGAGTAGTGTGGGTGTGTGTGTGTGTGCGTGTGAGTGTGCATGTGTGTGTGTGACATAACTTGTTATAACAACGCTAGACTTACTTCTTGTGACGTGGAGTGATCATTTTCGAAATTGAAGACAATTTTTCTTGACAATCGACAAATCTTTCAGGATGGAAAATTTTAGGAATCATGCGGTCTATACTGTAATTCTACAGTACAGTTTGTCCAGAACGTCTTGACACAGGACATGTGCGAGAGAAGAGTAATTAAAGAGAAGTGACTGGAGTGGTGGCTGGTGGGGAACAAGCGAGTGATGCCAGAATTCAGGCAGTCACATACACAAGCGGTGTATGTTTACGTATTATAAACAATTATTGTGTAGTTATCGCAGTGAGAGCGAGCGATGCACTGATCCCCACCTCTCCTATTATGCAAGTAGGCACGCATCTTCTATTGCGCATCTATACTTCAGGAGTCGGGGAGTATCGCGACAATCTGGACTATAATCTTCGCAAAACTTAAGGGCATATGGAGGCGGGGCGTACTGCAGACTCCAGCGAATCCTACGCTTGCAAAAGGTTAAGTTTTCCAAAACTAACACAAATAACAAGGAATATCTCCAAAGTAGGTCACTGTTCAAAAAATCTATTTGGACATAAATTGTGTATTTTAGCAAGATCTAAATTTTTTGTACAGTAAGATTTGGTCTCTCTCCTACAGTTTACCAAGTCATCCATAGTAAACAGGACTACATGGGTTATAGCCAGAAAATTCTAAATATACATTTCATTTGTCATAAAAATATCTTAAAACATCTGGCATTTTAGTCAAAATCGTTAGAATCATTTTTGAGAAATCAAAATTTTCAATAAACTTTCCACGTGAAGGGTAGTTAAGGGTGGAAGAATTTTCTTAAAAATCATTGTGTTGCATTCATTTTAAACCTAAATACCAATATTGGTTTATAATAGACTTTTGTTTTTAAGTTATGCTGTTATGTTATCACCGCCACCACCACCACCACCGCCACCCCCACCCCCACCGCCACCCCCACCGCCACCGCCGCCACCACCTTCTTCTTCTTCTTCTTCTTCTTCTTCTTCTTCTTCTTCTTCTTCTTCTTCTTCTTCTTCTTCTTCTCCTTCTCCTTCTTCTCCTCCTTTCTTCTTCTTCTTCTTCTTCTTCTTCTTCTTCTTCTTCTTCTTCTCCTCCTTCTCCTCCTCTTTTCTTCTTCTTCTTCTCCTTCTTCTTCTTCTTCTTCTTCTTTCCATCATTTATTACTAGACCTCAGACTTTTAGTTCCTAAAGATCTTAAATTAGGTACCTAAAATAGGTTGTATCACAAATCAAAATAGATTCCAAAATTGCAAAAATAGGTGAACAAAAAATTTCATTTTTTTATTTCCCAGTACAAATTAGCCGAAACAATTGACTTATCTTTATTTTGTATGTTCATAATTAGAGTCACAGTAAACAACTGACACTTTCTCTAAGATTTCCATTGAGAAACTGCATCACTTATCACATAACACCCTCTTATAAGTAAAAAATGAGCATTCTACATCAACTGATGTCACCGGAGCATATTTAAATGGTGGTATTAGATGCAAGGGAATGGGACATTCATGTTCAGGTGTTTTGCTGGACAAGATGTCAGTCACTATGCGAAGAAGTATCAGTCCCGGGTTTGTTTGAAGCACTAAGTTGACCTTTTTCAGAAACTTTTTCACCAACATAACCAGGAATCAAGTTGATTTTTGTCACCTCTTCTATTAGTCCCAGTTTCGTGTAGACCATTTTGACTGATGGCTCTAGAGCATTAATAGTGAGGACTAGAAATACATAATGTGATTTGATGAATGCATTATCATGGACATTGTTGGGTCCTGCATGATGATGGTATCACAAAATATAGCCTCTTGCATGGAGGACCCGGGTTCGATCCCCGGTACCAGCATGGGGATTTTATCCCCTCTGGGAGGTCTGGCACGTGGTGCACTCAGCCTTGTTAGGTCCTAGAGGGACCAATTGAGGAGCTACTTGATAGAGAAGTAGTGGCCCTAGGTCAAGAAGACCGCATAACTGGCTGGGAGGGCTTGGGGCGCTGACCACATCCCACCTTCCAGCACTGCACCACACCAATGGTGCCTGTGGTGGGCAGAGGTGGGGGACTCAGAGGCTGGGCAGTAGGCCTTGGCCCTTCATGGGCTGTCGCACTGGGGTTTAATTTTAGTTTATTGTATAGTGTACTGCTTACAGTATATGAATCAGTATATAATTTCTTTTTATTCACTGTTATTCCATGAAAGTCCATATTTTTATTTCTCTACTGATAAGTAGAAGGAAGTATTGTAATCCACCGAAAAATTCGATGTTGAGATTTCAACGGAAATATATGTTTTGAGACCCCCTGAATCTAAAAAAGCATTTTTAGAAAAAGGTCCATATGTGTGTGTGTCAGCCTGTGTGTCTATCTGTCTGTCTGTCAGTCTGTAGACATCATAAATCAAAAATGAAAAGTCGGTTAACAACCAAAGTTGGTATTTAAGTTTAATGTTTTTCAAGGGTGCAACACAAAGATTTTGAAGAAAATAGCCCCACCCTAAACTACTCTTTACATGGAAAATGTTTCGAAAATTTTGATTTTCTTGAAAATGGCTCTAACGATTTGTATTAAAATGTCATATCTTTAAGATATTTGTATGACAAATGAAATGTATACTTTGAATTTTCTGACTATAGACTATGTAGTCCTGTTTACTCTGAATGACTTTTGAATAACTCGTAAACCATAAGAGATAGACAAATTCTTAGTATACAAAAAATGTAGATCTCACTAAAACACACACTTTATGTCTGAATAAATTTTTTTGTAGAGTGAACCATTTTGGTGATATTCCTTGTTATTTGTGTCAGATTCAGAAAACTTGAAACTTTTGTGAAATGGAACATTGTTGTTCATTTTTTTATATGTTAAGCATGCAAAGAAAACAGGATCTCAAAGCTTTGAAAGATTTGACTATTGCTCACTGCCTACTGTATTCTAATATTCCTCTTGCACCTATAAGGAAATAAGCAATAAGATAATTTCTGTAAATGTTTATCTCAAGTAATATGAAGAAGACATAGGAATAAGAGTTTGTAAGAATGGTTAGTAGAAGAGTAGAGAAAGTCATGTGAGTGCAACACATCAGATTTTTTCATGTTATGCAGATGTATTTCACTATTCATCAGGATACCATTTGTGTTATTTACAGTGAAGGGAATGGTTTTGTACACATATAATAATACAACAGTTTGAATGTTTTTCTTAATAAAAACATTTCTACAACTTTCTAGTTCACAGATATGTAACATAATTCGTATACACTTCTGTAAATTTCAAATCCTATTAACATGTACCTGTGTACCTCCTCCCCAAACTTCCAAGCAATAGCTGAGATGCAGAAAATATAAGGCCATAGTACACTATTTTCGTTGTATGCTCATTCACATATATTTTCATTAGTGTAAAGAAGCGGATATATTTACTTATTTATTACAAACACTGTTATGTGCTCAGACCAGGCCAGCTTACTGTTTAGTTTAAACCCTAGTAAGGGATAAGATCCAGTCAGTGTCAGATTAACCATATGGTATCACAATGCCATGTATCTGAACTGGCATAACTTCTAATTCTTTTCTTCACCTTCCCCTACCACAGCCTAGCAGCATTTTTAAGTATAACAATGTCATGCAATGCCTATGGCCCTAATTTCTCTGATTGACTGCATACCAGTGAGCGTTCACTCAATTGATGCATCAGTAGTCAGACTATAAAGCATACTAAGGTATTCTAACAATAATTGAGAATTAACTCTTAGCTGAAGCATTAAGCAGTTCATATTTATTTACAATAATAATGAAGTAGTGTTCTACTTGTGAAATGCTGTAATAAGAGGCATTAAAAGATTTTTGTAATGTGTTTGCTTAAATATGAACTAAATATTTTATTGAATTGTATTTTAAGGTGCAGCAAACTGCCAATGATGATGATAATGAAGCCGTCTACGGTGGTCTGTGGCAAACTCTACAGGCAAACCAGCCACCAGTTGGTGTTAGTACAAATGAATTACAACGATATCATCAGGCCATGGATGTCGCAAGACAGATTTATAGAGAAAAGAAATCTATAGTTCTGTCAAGATATAAGGTGAGCATTAATTTTTAATTTCTCTACTACTTAGGTACCTATACTAACTATATTGCACCCAACAATTTGATAGTAAGCTTTCTCCAGAAATTTGTGTTAAGTTGAAACCAATTTACTCCCAAGTTCATCATCTTCTTCTATTTACTCTCCCATATGGAGGACTTACACCCCCTAAGCCATAGCCCCTCCCCCTTAGAAATTAATTAGTTTAATGTGCAGTTAATTAATGACTTAGACTATTGTTTAATTTTGATGTAAAGAACAATTTTTTACTTAGGACAAATTAATACAGTTATCCGCAACAAATACTATAACTTTTGACAACTAATGTTGTTGTTGTTTTCTAGTGCCTTGCATCTGGCAATGAAGCCATTAGCATTCGTGCTTTCCAATACTTTTGAACTGTAGTTTCTTCTGATCTTAATGCTTCACAGGTCTTCAAGTGTTCTTCATTCATTTCTGCTGGATCGTTACACAGGACACATATCGGTGAGGCTGAGATACCTATTCTGTAGAGATGACTTGCCAAGCAGTCATGATTTGTCAATAGTCGGAAGGCTGCAACAGCTGTTTTCCTTGGTCCCTGGGGGATTATATCTGGATTGGAAAGTAGTGTAATCCATTTTTTATCTTTGGCATTTGTTTCTATTTCTTGTAGGTATGAATGACAAAAATTTTTAATGATCAAGCGTTTTATTGAGGAATATGAGAAATTGAATTTAGACTTTTGTGTTATTGTTGTGGCTTTCTTTGCAAGTGAGTCTGCAGCTTCGTTCCCCATGACTCCACAGTGTGCTGGAATCCATTGGAGATGAACAGTCTTATTAACTTTTTGGAGTTGTGTTAACATTTTGTAGCATTCTCTAATTTTTGTTGACTTCTTTGTAGTATTTGAACATATTCCCTGAATTGCAGCTTTAGAATCCGAAAGAATTACTGCCTTGTTAAATTTATTTAAGGGAAGATTTAATAATTGTCGGAGAGCAATGTATATAGCCTCTATTTCTCCATCATAATTTGTTGTGTCTCTGCCAACAGAATGATAAAAGGAAAAATGTGAACATGTAACTCCAGCTCCAGTAAGGTTTTCCTTTGAGGATCCATCAGTATATATGTGCAGCCATTCTTCTATGGGATACCTAGTATTGATTGTTTCCAGAGCTAGAAGTTTTTGTATTTCTTTTGGTGTGTCTGATTTACTTATTTCCTCTATTAATTCCAAATTGAAGGTAGGTTGCAATAATTCCAATGGATTTTCTCTAATAAGTAGATTTTCTCTGGTGTTAGGAATGTTCAATTTGGATTTAATCTGTGTTACCTTTTCTAGGAAACTACTATGAGTTTTAAGGATTGAAGGGGGGAGGTTCTCTTCTGTCCATTTAGAGTTTGGCAGTCGTAACATTTTCTCGTGTTGGAGCAATGCTTGTTCTTCTATTTTTGTTGTTATTGATGGGGTCCGTGTTAAGGCAAGCATGGCATCAATAGGTGTGGATTTAACTGCTCCAGTGATTAGGCGAAGAGCCTGATTTTGTATTTGTTCAAGTTTATTGATGTTAGCATTTGCTGCTGTTATTAAAGCTTCAGAACAGTACAAGAGGTTTGGTTTAATATACATTTTGTATGTTGTGTTAAGGACTCTCCTTGAGCAGCCCCATTTAGCACCAGCTAACCTTTTCAGGATTTGCAATTTCTTTTCAACCTTTTCTGAGATGTTTGTTATATGTTTTTTCCAACTTAGCTTTCTGTCGAAAGTGATGCCTAAGTATTTGGCATCATCAACTGCTTTGAGTGGTTTACCATTATAATTTATGCTAATATTAACTGGTTTGTATTTTAGTGTAAATAATTCATAATTTGTTTTTTCCACATTGATAGTCATGAGGTTTTTGGAGCTCCATTCATGTACTTTGTTTAGGGCTGTTTCTATTCTGTCTTTAATTAATTCAGGTTTTTTTGAAGAGCCTGAAGTCCAAATGACTACATCGTCAGCAAATAGAGCAATTTTGGTTTCTAAAGTTTTTATTATTGATGGAAGGTCATTTATATATATGTTAAAGAGTGTTGTGCTCAGAACAGCACCTTGTGGAAGTCCTCGGTGTGTTTGTTTATATTTGGAAATGTATGTATTATATTTTGTGGCACAAAATCTTTGTGAAATAAACTCAGTTATCCACTTAAGCATGTTACTTTTCACACCTATTGATTGCAACTTCTCAACTAATTTATTTCTCCAGACTGAGTCATATGCTGATTTAAAATCAATGAATACTGCCAAGGTATCCTCCTTTCTATTGAAAGCTTCCTTGATGTCTTGGCTTAGTAGGAGTACATTTTCACTTGTACTATGATTCTGTCTGAAGCCGGTCTGTGAACTATTAATTAAGTTGTAATATTCTAGGAACCAGTTAAGTCTAGATGCCACCATTCTTTCCATCACTTTTGCAATAACACTGGTCAAAGATATTGGTCTGAAACTATTAATATTGTTTGAGGGTTTGTTTTTCTTTAAAATCGGGATGATAATGGCTTTTTTCCAGTCGGAAGGTACAGTCATTCTCCAACACGTGTTATACAGTTTAAGTAGGATTTCTTTTCCTTTCCTGCCAAGGTGTTTAATAAACTCTGGATGGATCTTGTCAGGTCCAGGAGATTTTTTGTTCTGTAATTGTTCTATTGCTAAATCCAGTTCTGTTTCATTAAAATCCTGAATAAAAATATCATTTCGTATACCTTTTGGCTTACTAGTTTCTCTGATAGTTTTTTGGATAGCCTTATCTTGTTTTTTATACGCTTGGGGTACTCTTTGTGACTGAGCATAAAACTTGTTAAGGGATTCTGCTATTTCCCTATCTGTAGTTAAGCTTTTGTTATTATATTTTAATGGTTCAGTTGTATTTTTTGATAATTTTGTTTTATTAAGGAATTTGTATATTTTATTTCCATCTTTCCTATAGTCCATATGTTCTACAAAATTTGTGAAACTGGCCCTTTTTGCTGTAATTAATTCTTTCTTAAAAATGGCTGCTTTTCTTCTCCAGTTTTGTACATCTTCTGGACACTTGGTTCTTTCGGCTTTGACTCTTGCTATATTTCTTTCGTGTTTTAACTTAGATAAAGATGGAGACCAAAAGTAGCTATAGTTCTTTAACTTTCCTTTGGGGATATGTGTTTTGGCTGCTGTCAATAATATTTCACAAATTTTTTTATTCATTTCATCTGTTGACTTGAACTCTGATTCTAACAGTATATTACACTTCCCTTCTATCTCATTTTGGAAACTGGACCAATCTGCTTTTTTAAAATTCCAAGAAGTTTTAACTTTTGGTTTGTTACTTTTATTTATTAGACCTCTTATGGAGTTTATGGTGATTCTGTGGCCTGAACCTGGGTCTTCTATTATTTCTCTTTTTGTATTGTCAATTATGTCAGATGACACCATCAGAAGATCAGGATTTGTACCCGAACCATTATAATGAAGGTAAGTGGGTGGATCATTTGGATTAAATATTAATTCCATTGTTGACGAGTTTAATAGGTCTTCTATGACTCTTCCTGCTGAATTTATATCTCTGTAGCCCCACCTAGGGGAGTGTGCATTAAAATCACCTATTAAAATACTTTTGGGTTCTATGGGAATAGAATTTAGATCTAGTGTATTGTCTGGAGGATTGTAGATACTGTAAATTCTATAGTGGTAGTTACTTTTCCATACATCAATTTTAACTATTTCTGATTTATCTTGTTCTTCCATTGTTTTTTGGATTTGGATAGTAGCTTTCATATTTCTTTTAATCCCTGTAAGAATACCACTTGCTATTTGACGAGCCTTTGGAAGTATATGTGTAGTGTACTGATCCATTTCAAAGTATATTTCCTGTTCTTGTGATATATTGGCTTCTTGTACTGTGAAGACATCTATATCTTGGTCTTTTAATATTTTCATTAGCTCTTGTTTTTTAGGCTGGGACATGCCTCCTGCATTCCATTGTAGAATTCTTAAAGTATTGGAACAATGATGAAATTTGCCTAAAGATGTCCCCACCCGGAGATCCGATTGGGGGACAGTTTTAACTCCGGAATGTTTATCTTTAGGACTCATATTCATGTATGTGGCTTTCATGTAACTGTTTTCTTAACGGGCACCAGTTTTACAATGTGGCAGTTACATCACCCGACTTAAACCCCCATTTTGCAAGGGGGACCACACCTATCGTTGGTCAACGGGTCCATCGGACCTAGCCGGGAGGACTAAATAGATGATATTTAGATCCACCGACCGTCCCCTCATGTGCCTCTGAGGGACGCTGTTGTGCTGTGATAGGGCAGCTCATATGTAAATGACATTTCCTCCATTTTAGATGAAACAGTTATACCGCTGTGATTCGGTCCCCAGAGCCTCATCTGTTAAAAGCAGGGTGCACCACAGGCAGGATGAGGATGGGAATTGGGTAGGAGAGGCTATAGGAGGCGCATCACTACCCCTTACTACCCCATATGTCACCTCTTTTCCTATTACAAATCTTTAAGTTATGGAACTACTAACTTTGATGGAGAAATTGAAGCAATTCGAATGGCCCTACAAAATCTTTTGTACAGAATTTCACATTTTCAGTAAGCAGTTATTCTCTCAGATTCCAGGCAGCAATTATAGCAATTACTTCCAAGTTGTCACCAAAAAACCAAACTATTATAGAATGTTGGAAAATCCTTACCCATCTAACACCACTTCAAAAACACCTAGTCTTCCAATGGATACCAGCTCACTGTGGACTGAGTGGTAATGAGAAAGCTGATTTTCTTGCAAAAAAGGGTACCGGCAATGTGCAGAAATCAATGGTTAATCTACTATTTTATGCAGCTAAAAGATTAGTCAACTCTGAATTCAAAAAAATTATTGCAAAATGTTACTATGAAAAATCAAAGAATAAAAGATGGGAACTACCAAACATTCAAACAGTAATTCCTGAGTATCCTCGAAAAACAGCAGTTGCAACCTTCAGGTTGATTACAGGACATGATTGTCTGGCAAAACATTTAAACAGAATTGGGATATATTCTTCACCACTCTGTCCTCTATGTGATCTGCAAGAGGAAATGGATCGAGACCATTCAAATATGCTTCAAATATGCTGAGCCACTTCTAGTGCCCCATCCATCAGTGAAAAATATTGGAGAGCAAGAGGATTAATGACTTCATTGTCAGAAATCCAGCATTAGCTAACAACATGTAAATTTAATATATATGTATAAATAAAAGAATTATATGTGTTTAATATTAAAAGCAAAGGGAAAATAGCTAAAGATCACTTCCCTATCAATATGGGAACTATTTGATGAATGCATACGCGAATGTACACAAAAAAGGTAGCATCAAGTGAAGTGGCGCTGGAATTATTCCTACTATCTTGTAATACTTCGAGGTCTTTTCCAACTGTGCTATGACATATCAACTTTATTTATACTATGTGTTATGCTTATGTAACCTCCACTTTCATCATAGATACCCAAATTCTCTTTCATTTGCACCTACACATCATAAATATTATATAAATTAACTATGGTTAGAATTTCTAATTCTATAAATAAAGATTTACAGTGTTCAAATTTATTTGAAGCTGTGATAATTCTTACTATATTTGTTTTGAATCCTTAATACTTCTATAATTCTTGGACTACTGCTCCATAATACTATTCCATATCTAAATATTTATTAACTGAAAGAATGAAAAATAGGCCATTCAGAGGAAATCTTTCAGTGCTGCATCTTTTAGGTTAGCTAAGAGAAATACCATATTTTATAACTTATTAGGTATTACTAAAGCCCAGATTTCTAAGCAAAATGCTTAACTTTTTCTACAGCTTTAAAGGTAAGTAGAAGGACTATACTTCATAAGACACACCTAGATGAGCAACTTTAACTATTTTTGTTTGTGCTTATTTATGCTTATTTCACAGGAAAACGTTTTTACTTACTTATTTTACGATGTTTAATTAAAACAGCATATTTTCCCAAAATTGCAAATTTAAAAGTGCATATTTCACAGTTATCCGTGATTTATCAATTATTTGCTATTTTCTCGGCTAAATTCGTAAGAAAGAAACACTAGGATATAGACCGGTGTTGTGAAATCATACTGCGAGGAAAAAAATTACCTGCTGCGATTAGTAGAGTGAATTCACCAGTCACTTATCGCCTGAGATAACACAATGATGTCACGAACAAGCATGGTGTTTCCCCGAGTTCCAAGCTGCAGCATTTAGTTCAGCAAGGTGTGCATGATTGCGTAGAGTGTCAACTCATCAGTCAGGTATTGCAATGTCATAAATAAGGATACTGATTCCCTGAGATCTGAGCTGCATCTTCTTACGCTACTGTTTTTAGTTCATTTTGATATTGCAGTTATGGAATGCTGCCCACAAAAACCTCTGTCAGCTTTCCTATGCAAATGTGTGGACGAGTTTGGAAAAAATATTTTCAGTGAAGATGATAGTGTCTTGTTTGGTGTGTGAAAAGAGTGTTTCTGCGAAGAAAAAATATGACATTGTGCAGCACATTAATACAAAGCAGCATAAAGAGAGGTTTAAGAATAAATCTAAGTTAAACCAGCAACTGATTAAAGGTATTGTTGGTGAACAATCAAGTTCTAGTGATACACTTTCCAAAGACATATGTTTAGCATTAGTGGTTTCAGATATTCCATTTTATAAATTGAATAATGTGCAGCTTCATGTATTTTTAGAAAAATACACAAATAAAAGGATGCCAGGCGAATCTATATTGCGCAATATATGCCACAGTGTTTTCAAGAAGTGATTGGTAATATTTGGAATACACTGAAGCATGAAAACATATGGATTTCTATTGATGAAACCACAGATACATTGGGACAGCGTGTGTGTAGTGCTGTAATTGGTGCTATGAAAGCAGGTAGCAGATCATTTCTTCTGAATATATAAATACTCGAACAAGTAAATCATTCAACTGTTGCCAGATTTTTCAATGACTCTTTATCTTTCTTGTGGCTAGAAGGGATACGGAATGACAATGTATTGGTATTTGTCAGTGATGCTGCCCCAAATATTGTTAAAGGGGGAGCTGGATTAAGTCCTTTACCCTAAATTAGTTCACCTGACGTGCCTTGCTTATGGTTTACGTCGTGTCACTGAAACTGTTAGAAGCCAGTATCTTCTTGTTTCTAGCATGAGGAAAGTGTTTGTAAAGTCACCGATTAGAATTAAAAAATTCCGTGAACTACTTCCAAATTTATCTTTGCCCTCTCAGCCAGTTTTGACTCATGCGTCGAGGCTGTGTCATACTATGCAGGGCATTTCAGTGAAGTGAAAACTGTTTTGAATTCCCTGAATGCAGATAATGCAGTCAGTATTGCCAATGCACAAGAATGTTTTGTTAAAAACAGCATACAAGAAAAGATACAGTACATCCATAATCATTTCTCCAAAATACCTGAAATTTTAAAGCAGTTGGAAGCTTGAAATAAGCCCTTGGTACATTCACTTCTCTGATTCACGAAGTTTCAGTAACATTGTCATCAGAAACACACGAGGTTGCAAAAATGCATTTGATAAACTCAATCAGGTGCTACAGAGAAATTCTGGTTACAAAACACTGTGTCAAATTTCTAAAAAGCTCTCTGGCAAAGAAACACACATTGAAGAGCAATTCATTGAAGAAAAACTGTGGTGCTTTTCTCATGCACCTGTGACATCATGCGACGTGGAAAGAACATTTTCACTGTACAAATCATTTTTCACTGACAGACGCAGGAGTTTTACACAGGAAAATCTCAGGATGACCTTCCTTGTGTACTATAAGAGCCTTCAATAAGGTAAGCGTTCTGCGAAACTATTTATTATTATATTTGCATGGATTGCTTTTTGCTTTGTTGCTTATTTTCGTCATTTTTTCGTGCGTATTTGCTTGCTTATTTTACTATTTTATTTTGCTTAGAAATCCGAGCTTTAGTTATTACATAACAAATCAATATGTGGGTTCAAAGACAGCTATCAATTGTGATACCAAGAAGTTTCACACTATCACAATCAACATTTACGTGTTTTAAATTAAAGGTAATGGTTTGTGATTTGCTGGCATTCATAAGGAAGCCATTGCTTCTAAACCAAGTTTGAGCTTGTTGCATGGTTTCATTTACATACTGTGTCAACAATTTTAAGCCTTTATTTACATTAAGGAAGGATGCATCATTTGTATAAACAATTGTATGGGAGGGATAATCATTTATCATTATTAGAAAAAGCAGGGGCCCTAGTACAGAGCCCTGTGGAACCCCAATTTTCACCTCAGTGATGTATGATTACTTTCCTCCAACTGTCTCTAGTTGTTTATAACCCTCCAAGTATTATATAAATATACTTAATTTTTTTTTCTTTGATCCCATATTTTTCTAGCTTTTTTAACAAGACATGTACACAATCAAACGCTGTACTTAGGTCACAAATACTTGAAGTGAAGCAGTTTTGAGTGAGCACTGAGTGATTGTATCTTCAGAGCTAGCTGTTTCTGAGACAGAGAGAGTAAAGAAAGACAGTAAAGTGTGTGTCAAGGTTATGAGAAGACAGAGCAGCTGTGAGTTGTAAGAACACAAAGAACTATAGATGGTGTTAATGATGGTAAAACAGAACTGTGTTATGTGCTTCAGTTAGAAAAGAAATAAAGCAACAGAAGAAGTAATTAGGCTTTGTTGTTATTTTTGCCACATTGGTGTCAGAAGTGGGATGTTAACCCTTGGTTACTCGCCTGAATAACTGTAACATGTTTACTCGCATGAAGGGCAGGTGTCACTCAGTTTATATTCTTACTTTAAACATTAATTTTCAGTATTTTGTTAATAAAGATGGTTCTGTGAACCATAATAAACCATATTTTACATATATACAAAACCAAAATGTGTGGAAAATGCATACATGATAAAAAAAATCAGAACTTTTCATAATACATACATATTTATTTACTCATAAAATTAAGTACATCTCACATATTGTGTTTGAAACTGAGCTTAAAACATGTTCACGTTAGCAGCACTTCCTTTAAAAATATACCTGAGGATACCCTTCATATTTCACTAACTTGCAACTCATTTCTTCTAGCATTCATTAAATACAGTACGGTCATTTAGAGGCCATTTACACACACACACACACACACACATGCACGCACGCACGTGCACACGCGCACCCACACCCACGCACGCACACACACACACACACACACACACACACACACACACACACACACACACACACACACCCTTCAAATGGCTAGAGCAAACCCATTTGCAACACTTTGTACACCATTTCCTGGTTGAGTTATCTTTTGATCTTCCATATTCATAACAACGTCCTCAGGATTGTTTTCTTTGTGCACAGTCTTCCACAACTGGTTCTTCAATATCAAGCAATTCTTGACCACGTCATCTAGCCTTTGCAGCAATTTGTGGGCTTTTACACCTGTGTTAAATTATGGCTTTATCAGCTCCTATGAAGTGTTGCAAATGAAATCTGCCCTCTTTAACCCCTTGACATTTTTACTTTCTCTACTGGTAAGTAGGGGAAGTATTGTATTCCTCCCAAAAATTCGATGTCGAGATTTCATCAGAAATATATGTTTTGAGACCCCCTGAGTACAAAAAAAGCATTTTTAGAAAAAGGGGTTGAGTGTGTATGTCTGTCTGTCAGTCTGTGTCTGTGTGTCTGTCAGTCTGTGTCTGTGTGTCTGTCAGTCTGTGGACAGCATAACTCAAAAACGAAAAGTAGGTTAAAAACCAAAGTTGGTATTTAAATTTAATGTCTTTCAAGGATGCGACACAAAGATTTTGAAGAAAATAGCCCCACCCTAAACCACCCTTTACGTGGAAAATTTTTCAAAAATTTTAATTTTCTTGAAAATGGCTCTAGCGATTTTGATTAAAATGCCATATGTTTGAGATATTTTCATGAAAAATGAAATGTATATCTTGAATTTTCTGGCTATAGGCCCTGTAGTAATACTTGCTCTGCAGGACTTTTGCATAACTGGTAAACCGTTAGAGATACACCAAATCATACTCCAAAAACTGTATGTCTTAATAAAATACACAATTTATGTCAAAATAAATTTTCTTGTGAGGTGAACCATTTTGGAGATATTCCTTGTTATGTGTGTGAGTTTCGGAAAACTTAAAACTTTCGTCAAATGGAACATCATTGTTCCTTTTTTTATATGTTAAGTGTGTAAAGAGAATGGAATCTCAAAGCTTTAAAAGATTTGACTATCGCTCAAAGCCTAATGTATTCCCATATTCCCCTACAAGGAAATAAGCAACAATATAATTTGTACAAATGTTTATCTCATCTAACACGAAGAAGATATAGGAATAAGAGTTTGTAAGAATGGTTAATACAAGAGTAGAGAAAGTCATGTGAGTGCAACACATTAGATTTTTCTCTTTGGCTTTGTAAATGCAGAAAACGTTGATTGCAGTTATATTTAGTAAGTTATATAGCACAGCCATAAGCCAGCACTGGTGTTTCCTGTAATATCATTTTTCTGACACAGTTGGTCGACCAATCAACGCCTACCTTTACCATATTGTAAAATGTTACAATTTTCCAGCTTTTCCCCCTTCATTTGTTTCAGGGTCTATGCATTGTGGAAAGAATGTGGCCACTTTGAGTTACATGATCTTCACTAATCTCGTCAAACCAACACAGCAATGTGTCAGGATCAGAGCTCCTCTCAATTCTTGTTTTCTTACCAGCAGACATGTTGTTGTTATCATTATTATCATTAAGTAGTATTAATTAATAATAATTTTATTATTATTATTATTATTATTATTATTATTATTATTATTAATTATTATTATTATTATTATTATTATTATTATTATTATTATTATTATTATTATTATTATTATGATTATTATGATTGTTATTATTATTGTCGTTGTTGATGATGATGATGTTAATACTAGTAATAGTAACGATGATGGATGTGGCAGTGGTGATGGCAATAACGATAATAATAAAACATCATCATCATCATCATCACCACCACCATCATCATCATCATCATCAAGTAATAATGATAATAAAAAATACCTATTTGTGTTGGTGTAGTAGTGATAGTATGCTACTAGCTGTAGGTTGCAGTATTGCAAACAAAAACAAATAACTACCTAGAAAGAATTGCAAATATAGACAGTGGGATAAACACTATAGATTTTTTAAAACACTCATAATATATAACATATGCATTGCTTAAATATGTTGTTGTTAGCTAATGCTGGATTTCTGACAATGGTTTCGAATAGAGCATGGTCATGGAATCACTATTTAATGTGCATATACATAATTCCTGTGTTGCACAAAATATACATGTAATTAACGACAACTACAGCAAAATATACTGCAGGACTTAACCTCTTGAGGGATATCGACGTGAAATCACATCCATTTAAAATGATGGATGAGCAATATGGGCGTGTATACACGTGCTGTGCGTTTAAGTATTCAACCCTTATTTATCCCTTATCCAACTCAACTTATTGTAATTTTCCCTTTATGAAACATTTTATTAAAGTCTATATACTTTATTGGCTTACCTTAATATGTTTGTTCTGCAGTGATTTACCTCAAAACAGGGATAAACACACAAGGGTACGTACATCTCCACATTCGCGAATTCCCTTCTTGCGGCACACGAAACACTTACGAAATGGGCGGGACTTCTTTGCTGTTGGTGGTATCATTTTAGGATAATGTTGTCCATGAAGTCTGAGGGGTGCAGGGGTTTTGGATTTTCAACCCCCAACGTGGTATTGTTCAATTAGGCTGCGAGCTATTTATAGTCGGTAGTCGAGGTCGGTCATTGTCCTGTGTGGGTTTAGAGAGCTGTCCAAATCCCCAAACAATTGTATATGGTTATATCCAGTTGGTGCAAAAACACCTTTTTATACCACTTCTCCCTTCAGCTACAAGCAGGAAAGAATACATATGTATTTCAACAAAGAAAGACACGGACTCTACTAAGTTACTAAACTCGCGTAAGCAAAAGTTGTAATGTTGATCTGTTCTGATGACTCAAGAGACCACGCATGCAGTAAAGCTTTATTACACTGTATGCTGACGCATAAGCCACACATACAATTGGTGTTTCTTTACCATATCTTTCCGAGAACTTATATTAGATGCGTTCGACAGAGCAAAGTTGACTTTTCACCGCAGTGAAACAAAATTGTGCCATTTCAACGTTTTGTAAATACACCTCAACTTTGCTGATGACGTACATTTATACTGCAAATAACGAGTTTTATACCAGTATTTGTTTCATGAAAATAACTTAGTATTTACACAAAATACAGCTGTGTATATACAAAGCGCATTTAACAATTTAAATGCTAGCAATTCTCTGCTCGAGGACGTTTATATGGCCATCGCTCAAGAGGTTAAGCTGCAAAGCGTAGCCGACAAATTTTTTTTGCATGCAGAGGAGAGTAAAGTCTCCACCTACAAAATGACGGGAAAGCATAGCCAAAACAAGAATGAAGATAAAATCCAGTGATAGCCAATACTGCTTATTAACTCAGGATTACTATCACGTACCCTGTAATTCTTAACATAAGTCTTTCCCTCCAGCATACTGTACTGGGCTACCATAAGCTATACAGAACCAGTTACGCTATTTGTAACTGAGATGTATTTAAATAACCACAATCAGACATTCATGCACAAGTCTCTGGCTCTACTGTGGAATGGAGTGAATACCTGAGCACAAAACTTATTTCACTATTGAGAAAAATGTATATTAAGCTAAAAAGATCCAGGAACCTTCCAAAAGTACACAAGTAGCCTCCTGACCCAAGGACCATATCAAATCCTACACTCAAGAATCATAATTTTGTCTCCATATAAAATCAGCAGGATAACGTTAAATTACTTGATAACTAATGGCAATTGTTAATGTATCTTATACAATAAAGGCAATTTATAAAATGTACCATTTTATCTATGGACAGACTAGAAATTCAAAAAACAAGTTTAGCAAACATAGTTCTTACAAATGTCACTAAACAACTTCATTTTTTGAAGTGTTCATTTCACAACAATGAATATGCAGGCACTGCTCTGTAAAATTCAAAACTACATGAAGCACAATTCAATACAAAAAGCTGCATGACTGTAAATTTTGTTTGGAGCTGCCCCTATACTTTTGAATGAGTGTGTTTAAATTCTTGAGGGGTAAAGCTGCTGGATCCTATTGGTAGTTTGGTATACGTGGCAGTTTTACAGATTTGTCTTACCTTGTGCTACAACTGCTTCAGCAGATTCAGCAGCTGAAGTGCTGGGAACAATCACCTCCACAGTGCCTGCTGGTTCATCTGTAATACCATTATGCACTAGTACAACACAATTACTCATGTTTACTCTAAGTTACAAATATGAAAAACTACTGTAATCCTCACCAATCAGATCACTGTCTGAAGTAGATTGCAGTCCAGTGCCTGTGCTGCCCATCAACGAATTCAGGAAATCATCTGCTGGTGACGGTTTTGGAGATGGAGGCTTTCCTCCTCCTGTGCCATACAGTATCTTCTTTCTCTCTGCATTTGCCTGCTGAGCTCTCTTTTTTAACGCTTCATATTTTTCTCGAAGCTGTAGGGATGTTTGCTGGTTGGTAGTTTGGGAGTTAAATTTCATGGTAATGAGCTCCCAAGCTCTCTCCTAAAATGGCAAAATTACCAAATGAATATTATACTTTGTAAGGCTTTAAAGGTTTGAAAGAAAATTGTAATAAATGTAACACACACACTCACCTTCTCCTTCCACGTGGCAGCTCCTGTGGCTTTATTTTCCACCACAGCTTTATGCTGTTGAATAAGGTCCAACAGCACCATATTCTCTTCTTCGGTGTAATTGGCCGAACGCTTCCTCTTGCTGCCTTCCATTACAAATGTAGCCTAATAACTATAATACTAATATCTAACGCCAACTAACCTAATTCTAAGCAGAAATCTAACCTACACGATATTTTCAATAAATTAACGAATAACTAAATAATACAAAGTTAAAATTTATAAGGAATAAATAGTAATGAAAATATAACGAGATTAATTTAGAAAAAGTATATAAACTGCTCATTGACACCTATTCGCAATTAAACATTTTCGATAATTGATTCTAACGTGATTCTAACTATACAGTTCACCCACGAGATAGCGTTACAAGCGTGGCAAAAGTCTAGTGAAAAATGTTACCAACTGTTTGCATGACATCAAAATCCTCAGGGTAACAAACCTACAGTTCAATTGAGTTCGTAATACAAGGCACCGAGCCTAACTAACAGTTAGCGATAACTGAGAGGTAACAAACCGTGGCTAGTAACCGGAGATCGTAATACAGGCCGAGACAAAGAGGAGCAAGGTCCCCATTGAAAAGGTAACCTTGCATAAAATTGCAGTGGCCAATATGCAACCAAGCTAAAATCATTTCCTCATGACAAGATACATGAGAGGAAGTCTACCAGTAATAAGAATTTCTTTCACTACTCTAAGCTTATTTCCGCAGAGAGCTGCCCCCTCTTTATACCAGTACGCCAGACTGCTCTCCACACTAGAAGCCTAAGGTCCTCCAAGATAACAATGCAATATAGTAGTATTGTGTCCTGTGCTTGCCACCTTTGCTGCCAAATCCGTCAGTTCATTCCCCAGCAAACAATGTGTCCAGAAGTTGAAGCACACACCACATTAACACTGGAAGCATGTAAAACATGGTAAGCATTCTGGATATGCTGTACTACAGGATGCTAGTTGTACAACTCACAAAGGCTTGAAGTGCATTAACCCATTTCTGCCTGAATTAATTTTCACTTCTGAATTTTACACATATTTGTAATGGAAGCAGACATCATCCTCTCCCTGCTTACTACTCGCAAAAGCCTGCCTAAATATCAATAATATAGTGGTCCTATCTGAGAGATATACAACAATAGATGTGTGCATTGTTGCCCACAAGAGAAAATGACAGACTGTTACATGACACATATGTTATGCTAGGCAGAAATGGGTTAAGGGAATGACTCAAAATGAGGCAGTCACCCAATTTTCAAAGGTGCACATACATAATGGCTTGGTAAATGGCATATAGCTCGGCACTATAAATGGATGTCCTACTATGAAGACTGAATGTATACGGCTCATTCCATAAACATAGGCACTACCAATACCATTAATTCTCATAGATCTGTCAGTTTAGATCAAACTTTGGTCATAGTGACCTGACAAGAATTCTAAGCAAGTGCAAATAGTAGATATAGGCACTACAAACTTCCAGTACACTGTCATCCCAAGATCTGTGTGGGGTGTTACACATAACCAAGTGGGGTACTCCGTCTTCCCCCTTGGCATTTCTAAACATGCTTCCCAAGAAGTTCCTGGAAATGAAAATTTGCTGGCCTTGGACTAAGGGAGCTGTTTCTATAATGTTCCTCCAGCATGATGGTGAAAAGAGAGGTGAACATTGGGTGCATAGGCATACATTTAAATACATAATCATAATTATTATTTATTTATGCCAACAAACTTACTGTTAGTGTTTTTTAAACACACAAGCCGTGTGTGGGCAAAGTGGTTTACCAGGAGAAATACGAACTGGTTTGAGAATTTAATGCCATTCTGGCAGTTTGTCACAATAGCTCAGTGGTTAGAGCAGCCGCCCGGTAAGCGGAAGGTCTGTGGTTCAAATTCCAGTTGTGGCATTGAATTTTTAAGTTCCAGTTCTACCTCTCACACAATCATAATTTCCTAATAGTAACAGTAGCAGCGCAGTTATTTTGTGTGAAGATAGAAATCTATCAAAGCATGGCCTGATTGCTGCTAATTTATCTTTCTTACACCTTTGCATTCTTGTCAACTTATCAAATGACACACTTCTGAGAAGAACTAAGAACCCTCTGTGTGACATACAAGATGAAAAATCGTTATACCAGTCCCGTCTTTACTCCAAGGTTCAACATTTGTTTCGTTTCCGCTCCTCAAGCTAACCAAAATTTGGATTCCAATGGGAACTGAAATCTCTTCCCTAGAAATTTCCTTTACACCCTCTCTCTTTGTGATATCAAGTTTCCGATATGCAACTTGGTGTATTCCACAAGTGAATTAGTCATGCCTCATGATTGTTGAACGCTGTCACTTCTTGTGCATAATCCTTAACAGACCATTTTGGACCAGCAGGAATTTTTATTGTGTATCTTTTAGGGCATTTTTGTTGCTTTAGCTATTACAATCTCCTTGTCCATGTTAGTTTACCATCTTTACGGGCAAAAGACTCACAAATGAAATAAAAGTTGTCACCATTATCTTCATGACGCATTTTCTCTTCTTCAAGATGTAAGTTATCCTCTAAAGGGCCCGCTTCTAATTCTAATTCACTCTTCTGATCACTAACTAGTATTTGTTCTTTCTCCCCTTCAGACCAATTAAATTCAGAATACTCGCTGTTCTCAAAACTTTCATTTAAAAGCCTTTCAATTTCTTCCTCCAACGACCCTTTTTTGAAAAAGGCCCTAAAGTTAAAAATAAAAATGAAACATATTTGCTAACGAAGGATTTTAAACAATGGTCTGTGTAACTAACAATTATGCTATCTACTTTAATGTTAGTCGAGATAAAGATTTGTAGAAATTATTTTATTGCTAATTTTCTTTTAGGTGCAAGGGGAATACAGCAGGCTTTAAGCGATAGTCAAATGTTTTAAGAGTGGTCACTCTGCCTAGGTGAGAGTCCTGGCCTGAAGCTTGCTCACTTGAGGGTCTCGCCTCCCAGTGTATAGGCAGGGGGACCCAATCAACTTTAGGAGTGCATCAGTTTATGCAATGGCCCCTTTCCAGAACTGGCCTTTGTTAGAACATACGAACACAAGTCTACATGATAACCTAGAGCTGCGAATTACGTGTTTACCCAGTTACCCCCTGCTACTCTTCGTCCACAGACTCGTGCAATAATATCCGTCATACTGTGTTCAGGGAAGTATCTGGTTGCAGGTCAAACACGCCTGACTGATTGGGCATTTGGCATAAGCTCTCTCACCTCTTAGAGGCATATAATTGAGGGTGGCAAGTCAAACACGCCTGTGGACCAAAATTGATTGGGCATTTGGCATAAGCTCTCTCTCACCTCTTAGAGGCACATAATTGAGGGTGTGACGCGTGACCCGAGAGCGCAATCCCGTATCTACCTTAAGAGACCCCTGGGAGGAAAATCAAGAGTGGGTTGGGTTTAACGACAGACTATCTTTGTTCTAACCTGTTTTTAGAAGAGGCAGAGGAACAGCCGATAGCACATTGGTGATCATTAATAAGTAAATATTTAACAAGGAAAACGGACTCAATCGTACACAATCTTTATTAATTTAGAAAAGATGTATAATGGGGGATAAACGAAGCATTTTGGTACAAGTTACAGAACAAAAATTTGAGTTACAGAATGGTACAAGTACGGAAATAATTGTATTGTTGGTAGAATTACGGAAATAATTGTATTGTTGGAACACATTTTGTGTCAAATGGAATTAGTGAAGTTGCAAAGGAGGTCTTGCAAGAAGAGGCTTAAGACAAAGATTCAAATAAGCCCAGTTGTAGTTGATATATTTATTGATGCCATTTTAGATCAGTTAAAGATAGTTAATGGTCTATTGCCAGTAATCAATAGTATATTCCTGTTCTACTGCTTGTTGACAATTTCATGTTGGGATCAGTATTGGTAATAGGATTAAAAGTAGATATAAATGAGATTGAACGTTTCTACAAGAAGTGGAGTTTGAAAATGAACCAGAATAAAACCAAAATAATAGTATTTAAAACGGGTTGGAATTGAGTAAGAACGAAAAGCGATATCTCAAAGATAAGGAAATTCAAATTGTGAAGGATTTCAGTTACTTAGGATTTAAGTTGTGTAGCACAGGAATTTGGGATAAACAAATAAAAACTGCAATAGGAAATGAGAAGGTGGCTGACTGCAGTAAGGAAACGTTTATACACAGCACCTATAACGAGCTAAGAGTAGTTTGAAAGAATATGCCTTGGCTGTATTCAGATACGGTATAGAAGTTTGAGAGATTGAAGGGTGGGTAAGACTGGAGGTGCTGTAACGAATGTTTCGTAACATTATCTTGAAAGTTCTTCAATGCACCGTTCGTTTGGAAGTTTTGGCTGGGACGCGGGGAATTAGTATGAAAGGATAATAATGGAAAGGACTTTGAAATGTTTATATCAGTTTCTGAAATATACTTTCTGAAAGTATATCTGGGATTTCGAGCTGTGAATTGCACATACTGTTTAAATGCATGTATACTAATGAATGGAGAAATGAGTTATAAAAAGAAATGTCTAAAGATAAGAAAAGTAGTAGGATTAAGTGATATTTTAAGGATAAAAGTCAGTTAAGATAGTAGGGAAATTTTCTCTGTAGAGTGAAAATGAAATGGCAAAGACAAATAGGTAAAGATTAGATAATGTAGATTATGGATAAATTACACCTATTGGGATTAGATTTTATGTTAAACAGAAAATGGAGTCCTACCGGAGAATGGCCAGGGCCAAGAAAATAGATTCCGATGTAATGTACTTAGCACTGAATGAATAAATGAACTACAATGGAGTGTTGTCCATCATCGGACGTAATGGACAGTCTGCTGAATGCCTCCAGCTGATAAATGAGTCCAGCCATTGCTTGGTGGAAAAGAGATTTCTCCAAAGGTCATTGACCTATGATGACTTTGAAACAACAATGGGGTACATACCATATGCAGCAAGTGACGCCCATTTATCTAAACTACATTAAGTTCAGACTGCAGCTCAAGGATCATTTACCCTCCCCCCCCCCCCCCCCCCCCAAAAAAAAAAAATCAGAATATATGCATTTTTATGTGCAATACAACTTAAAATATTTGCTCCAGTGTAAAAGTCCAGAACATTAAACTTAGTTCCAAGTTCACACTAGGACGCAAACAAAATATGTATTTACCTAAAAATCCGAATCCTAGTTATTAACAATTATTTTAATGACGCCAGCGGTGAAAGTTTCAGTGCTTATATGTCGCTATTGTTTTCCTATATCGAAATTTCGCGACACGCCCATTAATGAATAGCACACACCTACATGGCTGACGTGCATGTGTCCAGGTCGTAGAAACTTCCTGACTTATTAAAGAAAATGCAAGGAAGTTTTCGAAAATAACAGTGGATTTAACAGAGTCTGTAAAATTTCAAATATGGACAGCATTTCATGGGCAGCATGAAATTATTGATGCGAGTAGTGTGGGTGTGTGTGTGTGTGCGTGTGAGTGTGCATGTGTGTGTGTGACATAACTTGTTATAACAACGCTAGACTTACTTCTTGTGACGTGGAGTGATCATTTTCGAAATTGAAGACAATTTTTCTTGACAATCGACAAATCTTTCAGGATGGAAAATTTTAGGAATCATGCGGTCTATACTGTAATTCTACAGTACAGTTTGTCCAGAACGTCTTGACACAGGACATGTGCGAGAGAAGAGTAATTAAAGAGAAGTGACTGGAGTGGTGGCTGGTGGGGAACAAGCGAGTGATGCCAGAATTCAGGCAGTCACATACACAAGCGGTGTATGTTTACGTATTATAAACAATTATTGTGTAGTTATCGCAGTGAGAGCGAGCGATGCACTGATCCCCACCTCTCCTATTATGCAAGTAGGCACGCATCTTCTATTGCGCATCTATACTTCAGGAGTCGGGGAGTATCGCGACAATCTGGACTATAATCTTCGCAAAACTTAAGGGCATATGGAGGCGGGGCGTACTGCAGACTCCAGCGAATCCTACGCTTGCAAAAGGTTAAGTTTTCCAAAACTAACACAAATAACAAGGAATATCTCCAAAGTAGGTCACTGTTCAAAAAATCTATTTGGACATAAATTGTGTATTTTAGCAAGATCTAAATTTTTTGTACAGTAAGATTTGGTCTCTCTCCTACAGTTTACCAAGTCATCCATAGTAAACAGGACTACATGGGTTATAGCCAGAAAATTCTAAATATACATTTCATTTGTCATAAAAATATCTTAAAACATCTGGCATTTTAGTCAAAATCGTTAGAATCATTTTTGAGAAATCAAAATTTTCAATAAACTTTCCACGTGAAGGGTAGTTAAGGGTGGAAGAATTTTCTTAAAAATCATTGTGTTGCATTCATTTTAAACCTAAATACCAATATTGGTTTATAATAGACTTTTGTTTTTAAGTTATGCTGTTATGTTATCACCGCCACCACCACCACCACCGCCACCCCCACCGCCACCGCCGCCACCACCTTCTTCTTCTTCTTCTTCTTCTTCTTCTTCTTCTTCTTCTTCTTCTTCTTCTTCTTCTTCTTCTTCTTCTTCTTCGCCTCCTCCTTCTCCTTCTCCTTTCTTCTTCTTCTTCTTCTTCTTCTTCTTCTTCTTCTTCTTCTTCTCCTCCTCCTTCTCCTCCTCCCTTCTTCTTCTTCTTCTTCTTCTTCTTCTTCTTCTTCTTCTTCTTCTTCTTCTTCTTCTCCTTCTCCTTCTTCTCCTCCTTTCTTCTTCTTCTTCTTCTTCTTCTTCTTCTTCTTCTTCTTCTTCTTCTCCTCCTTCTCCTCCTCTTTTCTTCTTCTTCTTCTCCTTCTTCTTCTTCTTCTTCTTCTTTCCATCATTTATTACTAGACCTCAGACTTTTAGTTCCTAAAGATCTTAAATTAGGTACCTAAAATAGGTTGTATCACAAATCAAAATAGATTCCAAAATTGCAAAAATAGGTGAACAAAAAATTTCATTTTTTTATTTCCCAGTACAAATTAGCCGAAACAATTGACTTATCTTTATTTTGTATGTTCATAATTAGAGTCACAGTAAACAACTGACACTTTCTCTAAGATTTCCATTGAGAAACTGCATCACTTATCACATAACACCCTCTTATAAGTAAAAAATGAGCATTCTACATCAACTGATGTCACCGGAGCATATTTAAATGGTGGTATTAGATGCAAGGGAATGGGACATTCATGTTCAGGTGTTTTGCTGGACAAGATGTCAGTCACTATGCGAAGAAGTATCAGTCCCGGGTTTGTTTGAAGCACTAAGTTGACCTTTTTCAGAAACTTTTTCACCAACATAACCAGGAATCAAGTTGATTTTTGTCACCTCTTCTATTAGTCCCAGTTTCGTGTAGACCATTTTGACTGATGGCTCTAGAGCATTAATAGTGAGGACTAGAAATACATAATGTGATTTGATGAATGCATTATCATGGACATTGTTGGGTCCTGCATGATGATGGTATCACAAAATATAGCCTCTTGCACGGAGGACCCGGGTTCGATCCCCGGTACCAGCATGGGGATTTTATCCCCTCTGGGAGGTCTGGCACGTGGTGCACTCAGCCTTGTTAGGTCCTAGAGGGACCAATTGAGGAGCTACTTGATAGAGAAGTAGTGGCCCTAGGTCAAGAAGACCGCATAACTGGCTGGGAGGGCTTGGGGCGCTGACCACATCCCACCTTCCAGCACTGCACCACACCAATGGTGCCTGTGGTGGGCAGAGGTGGGGGACTCAGAGGCTGGGCAGTAGGCCTTGGCCCTTCATGGGCTGTCGCACTGGGGTTTAATTTTAGTTTATTGTATAGTGTACTGCTTACAGTATATGAATCAGTATATAATTTCTTTTTATTCACTGTTATTCCATGAAAGTCCATATTTTTATTTCTCTACTGATAAGTAGAAGGAAGTATTGTAATCCACTGAAAAATTCGATGTTGAGATTTCAACGGAAATATATGTTTTGAGACCCCCTGAATCTAAAAAAGCATTTTTAGAAAAAGGTCCATATGTGTGTGTGTCAGCCTGTGTGTCTATCTGTCTGTCTGTCAGTCTGTAGACATCATAAATCAAAAATGAAAAGTCGGTTAACAACCAAAGTTGGTATTTAAGTTTAATGTTTTTCAAGGGTGCAACACAAAGATTTTGAAGAAAATAGCCCCACCCTAAACTACTCTTTACATGGAAAATGTTTCGAAAATTTTGATTTTCTTGAAAATGGCTCTAACGATTTGTATTAAAATGTCATATCTTTAAGATATTTGTATGACAAATGAAATGTATACTTTGAATTTTCTGACTATAGACTATGTAGTCCTGTTTACTCTGAATGACTTTTGAATAACTCGTAAACCATAAGAGATAGACAAATTCTTAGTATACAAAAAATGTAGATCTCACTAAAACACACACTTTATGTCTGAATAAATTTTTTTGTAGAGTGAACCATTTTGGTGATATTCCTTGTTATTTGTGTCAGATTCAGAAAACTTGAAACTTTTGTGAAATGGAACATTGTTGTTCATTTTTTTATATGTTAAGCATGCAAAGAAAACAGGATCTCAAAGCTTTGAAAGATTTGACTATTGCTCACTGCCTACTGTATTCTAATATTCCTCTTGCACCTATAAGGAAATAAGCAATAAGATAATTTCTGTAAATGTTTATCTCAAGTAATATGAAGAAGACATAGGAATAAGAGTTTGTAAGAATGGTTAGTAGAAGAGTAGAGAAAGTCATGTGAGTGCAACACATCAGATTTTTTCATGTTATGCAGATGTATTTCACTATTCATCAGGATACCATTTGTGTTATTTACAGTGAAGGGAATGGTTTTGTACACATATAATAATACAACAGTTTGAATGTTTTTCTTAATAAAAACATTTCTACAACTTTCTAGTTCACAGATATGTAACATAATTCGTATACACTTCTGTAAATTTCAAATCCTATTAACATGTACCTGTGTACCTCCTCCCCAAACTTCCAAGCAATAGCTGAGATGCAGAAAATATAAGGCCATAGTACACTATTTTCGTTGTATGCTCATTCACATATATTTTCATTAGTGTAAAGAAGCGGATATATTTACTTATTTATTACAAACACTGTTATGTGCTCAGACCAGGCCAGCTTACTGTTTAGTTTAAACCCTAGTAAGGGATAAGATCCAGTCAGTGTCAGATTAACCATATGGTATCACAATGCCATGTATCTGAACTGGCATAACTTCTAATTCTTTTCTTCACCTTCCCCTACCACAGCCTAGCAGCATTTTTAAGTATAACAATGTCATGCAATGCCTATGGCCCTAATTTCTCTGATTGACTGCATACCAGTGAGCGTTCACTCAATTGATGCATCAGTAGTCAGACTATAAAGCATACTAAGGTATTCTAACAATAATTGAGAATTAACTCTTAGCTGAAGCATTAAGCAGTTCATATTTATTTACAATAATAATGAAGTAGTGTTCTACTTGTGAAATGCTGTAATAAGAGGCATTAAAAGATTTTTGTAATGTGTTTGCTTAAATATGAACTAAATATTTTATTGAATTGTATTTTAAGGTGCAGCAAACTGCCAATGATGATGATAATGAAGCCGTCTACGGTGGTCTGTGGCAAACTCTACAGGCAAACCAGCCACCAGTTGGTGTTAGTACAAATGAATTACAACGATATCATCAGGCCATGGATGTCGCAAGACAGATTTATAGAGAAAAGAAATCTATAGTTCTGTCAAGATATAAGGTGAGCATTAATTTTTAATTTCTCTACTACTTAGGTACCTATACTAACTATATTGCACCCAACAATTTGATAGTAAGCTTTCTCCAGAAATTTGTGTTAAGTTGAAACCAATTTACTCCCAAGTTCATCATCTTCTTCTATTTACTCTCCCATATGGAGGACTTACACCCCCTAAGCCATAGCCCCTCCCCCTTAGAAATTAATTAGTTTAATGTGCAGTTAATTAATGACTTAGACTATTGTTTAATTTTGATGTAAAGAACAATTTTTTACTTAGGACAAATTAATACAGTTATCCGCAACAAATACTATAACTTTTGACAACTAATGTTGTTGTTGTTTTCTAGTGCCTTGCATCTGGCAATGAAGCCATTAGCATTCGTGCTTTCCAATACTTTTGAACTGTAGTTTCTTCTGATCTTAATGCTTCACAGGTCTTCAAGTGTTCTTCATTCATTTCTGCTGGATCGTTACACAGGACACATATCGGTGAGGCTGAGATACCTATTCTGTAGAGATGACTTGCCAAGCAGTCATGATTTGTCAATAGTCGGAAGGCTGCAACAGCTGTTTTCCTTGGTCCCTGGGGGATTATATCTGGATTGGAAAGTAGTGTAATCCATTTTTTATCTTTGGCATTTGTTTCTATTTCTTGTAGGTATGAATGACAAAAATTTTTAATGATCAAGCGTTTTATTGAGGAATATGAGAAATTGAATTTAGACTTTTGTGTTATTGTTGTGGCTTTCTTTGCAAGTGAGTCTGCAGCTTCGTTCCCCATGACTCCACAGTGTGCTGGAATCCATTGGAGATGAACAGTCTTATTAACTTTTTGGAGTTGTGTTAACATTTTGTAGCATTCTCTAATTTTTGTTGACTTCTTTGTAGTATTTGAACATATTCCCTGAATTGCAGCTTTAGAATCCGAAAGAATTACTGCCTTGTTAAATTTATTTAAGGGAAGATTTAATAATTGTCGGAGAGCAATGTATATAGCCTCTATTTCTCCATCATAATTTGTTGTGTCTCTGCCAACAGAATGATAAAAGGAAAAATGTGAACATGTAACTCCAGCTCCAGTAAGGTTTTCCTTTGAGGATCCATCAGTATATATGTGCAGCCATTCTTCTATGGGATACCTAGTATTGATTGTTTCCAGAGCTAGAAGTTTTTGTATTTCTTTTGGTGTGTCTGATTTACTTATTTCCTCTATTAATTCCAAATTGAAGGTAGGTTGCAATAATTCCAATGGATTTTCTCTAATAAGTAGATTTTCTCTGGTGTTAGGAATGTTCAATTTGGATTTAATCTGTGTTACCTTTTCTAGGAAACTACTATGAGTTTTAAGGATTGAAGGGGGGAGGTTCTCTTCTGTCCATTTAGAGTTTGGCAGTCGTAACATTTTCTCGTGTTGGAGCAATGCTTGTTCTTCTATTTTTGTTGTTATTGATGGGGTCCGTGTTAAGGCAAGCATGGCATCAATAGGTGTGGATTTAACTGCTCCAGTGATTAGGCGAAGAGCCTGATTTTGTATTTGTTCAAGTTTATTGATGTTAGCATTTGCTGCTGTTATTAAAGCTTCAGAACAGTACAAGAGGTTTGGTTTAATATACATTTTGTATGTTGTGTTAAGGACTCTCCTTGAGCAGCCCCATTTAGCACCAGCTAACCTTTTCAGGATTTGCAATTTCTTTTCAACCTTTTCTGAGATGTTTGTTATATGTTTTTTCCAACTTAGCTTTCTGTCGAAAGTGATGCCTAAGTATTTGGCATCATCAACTGCTTTGAGTGGTTTACCATTATAATTTATGCTAATATTAACTGGTTTGTATTTTAGTGTAAATAATTCATAATTTGTTTTTTCCACATTGATAGTCATGAGGTTTTTGGAGCTCCATTCATGTACTTTGTTTAGGGCTGTTTCTATTCTGTCTTTAATTAATTCAGGTTTTTTTGAAGAGCCTGAAGTCCAAATGACTACATCGTCAGCAAATAGAGCAATTTTGGTTTCTAAAGTTTTTATTATTGATGGAAGGTCATTTATATATATGTTAAAGAGTGTTGTGCTCAGAACAGCACCTTGTGGAAGTCCTCGGTGTGTTTGTTTATATTTGGAAATGTATGTATTATATTTTGTGGCACAAAATCTTTGTGAAATAAACTCAGTTATCCACTTAAGCATGTTACTTTTCACACCTATTGATTGCAACTTCTCAACTAATTTATTTCTCCAGACTGAGTCATATGCTGATTTAAAATCAATGAATACTGCCAAGGTATCCTCCTTTCTATTGAAAGCTTCCTTGATGTCTTGGCTTAGTAGGAGTACATTTTCACTTGTACTATGATTCTGTCTGAAGCCGGTCTGTGAACTATTAATTAAGTTGTAATATTCTAGGAACCAGTTAAGTCTAGATGCCACCATTCTTTCCATCACTTTTGCAATAACACTGGTCAAAGATATTGGTCTGAAACTATTAATATTGTTTGAGGGTTTGTTTTTCTTTAAAATCGGGATGATAATGGCTTTTTTCCAGTCGGAAGGTACAGTCATTCTCCAACACGTGTTATACAGTTTAAGTAGGATTTCTTTTCCTTTCCTGCCAAGGTGTTTAATAAACTCTGGATGGATCTTGTCAGGTCCAGGAGATTTTTTGTTCTGTAATTGTTCTATTGCTAAATCCAGTTCTGTTTCATTAAAATCCTGAATAAAAATATCATTTCGTATACCTTTTGGCTTACTAGTTTCTCTGATAGTTTTTTGGATAGCCTTATCTTGTTTTTTATACGCTTGGGGTACTCTTTGTGACTGAGCATAAAACTTGTTAAGGGATTCTGCTATTTCCCTATCTGTAGTTAAGCTTTTGTTATTATATTTTAATGGTTCAGTTGTATTTTTTGATAATTTTGTTTTATTAAGGAATTTGTATATTTTATTTCCATCTTTCCTATAGTCCATATGTTCTACAAAATTTGTGAAACTGGCCCTTTTTGCTGTAATTAATTCTTTCTTAAAAATGGCTGCTTTTCTTCTCCAGTTTTGTACATCTTCTGGACACTTGGTTCTTTCGGCTTTGACTCTTGCTATATTTCTTTCGTGTTTTAACTTAGATAAAGATGGAGACCAAAAGTAGCTATAGTTCTTTAACTTTCCTTTGGGGATATGTGTTTTGGCTGCTGTCAATAATATTTCACAAATTTTTTTATTCATTTCATCTGTTGACTTGAACTCTGATTCTAACAGTATATTACACTTCCCTTCTATCTCATTTTGGAAACTGGACCAATCTGCTTTTTTAAAATTCCAAGAAGTTTTAACTTTTGGTTTGTTACTTTTATTTATTAGACCTCTTATGGAGTTTATGGTGATTCTGTGGCCTGAACCTGGGTCTTCTATTATTTCTCTTTTTGTATTGTCAATTATGTCAGATGACACCATCAGAAGATCAGGATTTGTACCCGAACCATTATAATGAAGGTAAGTGGGTGGATCATTTGGATTAAATATTAATTCCATTGTTGACGAGTTTAATAGGTCTTCTATGACTCTTCCTGCTGAATTTATATCTCTGTAGCCCCACCTAGGGGAGTGTGCATTAAAATCACCTATTAAAATACTTTTGGGTTCTATGGGAATAGAATTTAGATCTAGTGTATTGTCTGGAGGATTGTAGATACTGTAAATTCTATAGTGGTAGTTACTTTTCCATACTTCAATTTTAACTATTTCTGATTTATCTTGTTCTTCCATTGTTTTTTGGATTTGGATAGTAGCTTTCATATTTCTTTTAATCCCTGTAAGAATACCACTTGCTATTTGACGAGCCTTTGGAAGTATATGTGTAGTGTACTGATCCATTTCAAAGTATATTTCCTGTTCTTGTGATATATTGGCTTCTTGTACTGTGAAGACATCTATATCTTGGTCTTTTAATATTTTCATTAGCTCTTGTTTTTTAGGCTGGGACATGCCTCCTGCATTCCATTGTAGAATTCTTAAAGTATTGGAACAATGATGAAATTTGCCTAAAGATGTCCCCACCCGGAGATCTGATTGGGGGACAGTTTTAACTCCGGAATGTTTATCTTTAGGACTCATATTCATGTATGTGGCTTTCATGTAACTGTTTTCTTAACGGGCACCAGTTTTACAATGTGGCAGTTACATCACCCGACTTAAACCCCCATTTTGCAAGGGGGACCACACCTATCGTTGGTCAACGGGTCCATCGGACCTAGCCGGGAGGACTAAATAGATGATATTTAGATCCACCGACCGTCCCCTCATGTGCCTCTGAGGGACGCTGTTGTGCTGTGATAGGGCAGCACATATGTAAATGACATTTCCTCCATTTTAGATGAAACAGTTATACCGCTGTGATTCGGTCCCCAGAGCCTCATCTGTTAAAAGCAGGGTGCACCACGGGCAGGATGAGGATGGGAATTGGGTAGGAGAGGCTATAGGAGGCGCATCACTACCCCTTACTACCCCTTGACACTAATGTTGATTGCTAACTTCCAACATGCAGCCCCCCCCCCCTCCCCTCCCTGAAAAAAGGTCTGACGACGACCAAGCTTGTGCTCCCTTGTTGATTTATAATGGCTTATGAATTCCTATTCTATTTAATGGATTTTTGCCCAGCTGTTGATTTGTATCAAAGGCCATCATTGGCTGACAGTGAATTGACCAATAAGTGGCAACTAATGGAATTATACTGTATAATACATTTCCTGAAGAAATAAAATTAACCCTTTCATGCCTGGTGTGTCTTATAAGATACATAGGCTTTTTTTCCTATTTGTACTAGTTTTAACTTTCTTTTTCTGCTATATTCTTGTTATACTGTCTGTCACCAATTAAAAATACATATTTGAGACGGTTTGAATTGTAAAAAATAATTTTTTTACAATTTATATTGCAGTGTTTTTTTTTTTTAAGAAAAGAAGCAAAATCCATGCAACCGCAGTCAAATGATACCCCGTCATCATCCACACGTGCCATCACACCGATTATTTTACATGGGCCCTCCCCGTCCTTTACCACAGGAATATTTGACTGCGGTTGCCGAGACTCGAACTCACGACCTCGGGCTTTGAGTGCATGGCCAGTGCACTATGTGTTGCCTTAACGATCATGGCTATCCAAGCCAGCAGGCTGAAGGTCTCCCAGACCACCTAATCTAAACCTGTTTCGAATTAGAGGAAGAACGGCATATGTAGCAAAATAATTCAGGCATGAAAGGGTTAATCACAAATATAAATATTTTTAGGAGAAAACTAAATATTTATTTTACAAGGGATTTCATTCAATGTATCCACTGAAGCTGAATTTATTATATCCAAGCCAGTTTATGTGCATTGTCTATTGAATACTTGTTAAATACTTAACCCCACAAAATTAATATTGTTTTAGTAATGGTAACCGTAAAATTTGTGTCATCGTGCAAGTTAAAATATTGCGTTGAGACTAAGAAATATTTTAGTAATATGTAATTGATGTACATTTAAAATGCATAGCCATATGTAATGTATGATTCCATGTAGTCCATAGCCATTGCAGTAATTTATGAATTATATTATTATATGATTGGACATTAACAGGATTAGGAAAATACAGGCAATGACCAGTCTATCATGCCTTGAGTTGTTGTTGTTGTGTTTAACGCCCGCTTTTACTACTACGGCACCGCAGGCGGTGACACTGATGATACATGAAGATGGAGCACCGGTGGAATGAGATGGCGGGGGAAACCGGAGCACCCGGAGAAAACCCGCCCTGACGCCGCTTCGTCCACCACGAATGCCACATGCGGGTCCCTGGGATTGAACCCGGGCCGCCTAGGTGGTAGGCGAGCGCGCTAACCGCTCGGCCACGGCGCCGTCTATCATGCCTTGATTACCCCCTTAGACATTGCTTTCATGGCATGCCCTTCTGCACTCACAAGTATTCCAGACCTTGAGGAGGATAGATGCTGCTGTCTCGCCCAATAAAAGTGTTGTTCTTTGATATATTGATGTATATAGTAAGACCAGATCCATAGTCATTGTTTAAGCACACTCATACTTAACTCATTTATCACTCATCCAACAATGAGTGCCATTTCACCCTCACTTTGGCAGCCAGAGAAATTTACTTGAGTGAGTATGGCATTTGTGTGAGGTGAATGACCACTCACTACAGTGCCATTAAATAACCATGCATATTTCTATTTTTTAATTATTTATTTGCCATTTTGGTAATTACAATTTATTACATGGGCTTTATTAGCTACAATTAATAAATCAGGTACATTATATTGAGACAGAATATTGTAAGACCCCAAAAGAAAATCATTTATGTAAATATTTATTGAAAATGTAATTTATTTTTAGTGTTGATACGAATTAGTTGAGTAACGAAAACGTATTGCTATTGTTCATTGTTACAAAAAAAAAATAAGTTTGTTTAATGACGTCATAAATGTTGTTCCACATTTAATCAAACTACCAAATCTTTTCACTAAAAAAAAAAACACTAAAAATAATGGGTCCTTCGACCCATTGTGAATGCCATAGGCTCACCTACTTACCTGCTTGCCAAACATCTTACTACGCTACTGAATCCGCTGGTGGGTGACTGTCAACACCATATTGCAAATTCCAGTCACTTTATACAGAAAATTTCAGCGCTGAAAGTGGACCTGGATGATATTTTGGTGAGCTTTGATGTGGAATCCTTGTTCACCAGAGTGCCGCTAGAGGACTCGCTACAGCTCCTATCTGAACGGTTTCCGGAAGACATCACCCAGCTTTTCAGACACACGCTCACTTCCACATACTTCAATTACAATGGCCAGTTCTTTGAACAGACGGATGGGGTAGCCATGGGTTCACCGTTGTCACCTGCTATTGCCAACTTTTTCATGGAGAGCTTTGAACATACTGCCCTGGATACCACCTCAGACAAACCAAAGGCTTTTTTCAGATACGTGGATGATACCTTTGTTATCTGGCCACATGGAAAAGGAAAACTTTCCACCTTCTTAGACCACCTCAACAACCTACATGCGAACATCAAGTTTACCATGGAAGTTGAGATCGATGGCTCACTCCCCTTCCTAGATGTTCTGGTCTACAAGAAGCCGGACGGCAGCCTAGGTCACACAGTATACAGGAAACCAACACACACCAACCGCTACTTGGACGCCTCCAGTCACCACCATCCTACTCAAAAGAAGACAGTTATCTCCACCTTGTTTCACCGAGCTTTCGATATTGCGGATGAAGACCACATTAAGCAGGAACTTAAATACCTACGAGACACATTGCTGAAAAACGGATACAGTGATAACGACATCAAAAAGGCACGCAAGAAGGTTGAAAACAATCGAAACAATCCCCAACGCCTCACTCAAAGGATGGATAGCTGGCTGAACAAAGCCTACATACCATTCTACGGTTCCGTCTCAAACAAGATCTCCCGCATACTCGCTAGGTATAACATCAAGACCTTCTTCACACCTCCAAAGAAGATCCAAGAATACCTTAGACCGGTAAAAGAACCACTTCGACTCAAGGTCCCAGGAGTTTACAGGATTCCTTGCGAATGTGGTAAAGTGTATGTAGGCCAAACAGGACGCACAATAGAAGAAAGGTGTAAAGAACATCAACGCAATATCAGGCTCCTACAACCAGATAAGTCAGCAGTGGCCGAGCATTGTATAGAGTATGTCCACAAAATAAACTTTGAAGACATCAAAGTTCTGGAGCACACGGATAAATACTGGGACAGAGTCATTAAGGAAGCCATTCAAATCAAACTACATCCAAACAATTACAACAGGGACCGCGGTCTTCAGCTAAGCCCTGCCTGGACATTAGCCATGAAACACATTCACAACAGCAACTATAGTGATTCTGGTCCAAGTACTGACCCTCAAGAAAACACTGTGGCCGGTGACAAACATAGCCCGAAACAGCAGGCACAATCACAAATCGTCACCCGCTCATTGGCCAGGGCAACGCAACCACCTCTCATCTAACATTGTATATATATGGGGAGCGGGAAACATAACGGTCATTTCATTCTGGCGAAGGCCATGGAGTTTAGAATGGCCGAAAGCTTAATATTTTCAAACCTCACACGGCTGATCGCCCGTGAAACTATAATAAATAACGTGCGCCGTGAGTGCTTTAAATCTTACACTAAAAGTAAAACTAAATTTTGAGGGTCAACAATTACCAGAAACAAAGGAAGCAAAGTATTTAGGAGTTACATTTGATACCAAACTTACATAGACCAAACAAATAGAAAATGTAATACAAAGAGCAGAGAGGCGCCTTTCACTGTTAAAACGTCTAACAGAAATGGAGTGGGGATGTTCCAGAGCAACATACAATGTATATATAAAGCCATTATTTACTTACTGCAGCGAAGTTCTTATAACAGCAAACACAAAAAAATTCAAATCTTTCAAAATCAAAGTCTGAGATTAATTACAGGTGCTATCAAAACCACACCAATAGCAGCTATGGAAATACTAACCAACCAATACCCCATTGAATATGAAATAGAAAAAGCGGCTTGATCAGACTCCCATTGAATACATGGCACAAGAGAAATTTTACACATACACTAAAGACTCAGGAGAGCTTTCTTTCCAACATTCAAGACATCAAGAAGAATGTACACCTTCCTAATTCAAAGGAAAATTTCATATCTAAAGTCAATCCAACACATACATTAGGCATCACATATTATTTACACCTGACAGAAGAAGTTAAGAAAAGTTATACTCCAACTAGTGTTCTAAAATTATTGGCATTAGAGACAGCCCATACTAGATTTCTAGAACATGAATGGCTCCATATTTGTACTGATGGATCATTGATATCAAACCAAGATGGAGCAGGTGCTGGAGTCACATGTCACCTCTTTGTTGTTGTTGTTTTCTAGTGCCTTGCATCTGGCAATGAAGCCATTAGCATTCGTGCTTTCCAATACTTTTGAACTGTAGTTTCTTCTGATCTTAATGCTTCACAGGTCTTCAAGATAAAGTATTGGAATTGTTGTGATGAAATTTGCCTAAAGATGTCCCCACCCGGAGATCCGATTGGGGGACAGTTTTAACTCCGGAATATTTATCTTTAGGACTCATATTCATGTATGTGGCTTTCATGTAACTGTTTTCTTAACGGGCACCAGTTTTACAATGTGGCAGTTACATCACCCGACTTAAACCCCCATTTTGCAAGGGGGACCACACCTATCGTTGGTCAACGGGTCCATCGGACCTAGCCGGGAGGACTAAATAGATGATATTTAGATTCACCGACCTTCCCCTCATGTGCCTCTGAGGGACACTGTTGTACTGTGATAGGCCAGCACATATGTAAATGACATTTCCTCCATTTTAGATGAAACAGTTATACCGCTGTGATTCGGTCCCCAGAGCCTCATCTGTTAAAAGCAGGGTGCACCACAGGCAGGATGAGGATGGGAATTGGGTAGGAGAGGCTATAGGAGGCGCATCACTACCCCTTACTACCCCATATGTCACCTCTTTTCCTATTACAAATCTTTAAGTTATGGAACTACTAACTTTGATGGAGAAATTGAAGCAATTCGAATGGCCCTACAAAATCTTTTGTACAGAATTTCACATTTTCAGTAAGCAGTTATTCTCTCAGATTCCAGGCAGCAATTATAGCAATTACTTCCAAGTTGTCACCAAAAAACCAAACTATTATAGAATGTTGGAAAATCCTTACCCATCTAACACCACTTCAAAAACACCTAGTCTTCCAATGGATACCAGCTCACTGTGGACTGAGTGGTAATGAGAAAGCTGATTTTCTTGCAAAAAAGGGTACCGCAATGTGCAGAAATCAATGGTTAATCTACTATTTTATGCAGCTAAAAGATTAGTCAACTCTGAATTCAAAAAAATTATTGCAAAATGTTACTATGAAAAATCAAAGAATAAAAGATGGGAACTACCAAACATTCAAACAGTAATTCCTGAGTATCCTCGAAAAACAGCAGTTGCAACCTTCAGGTTGATTACAGGACATGATTGTCTGGCAAAACATTTAAACAGAATTGGGATATATTCTTCACCACTCTGTCCTCTATGTGATCTGCAAGAGGAAATGGATCGAGACCATTCAAATATGCTTCAAATATGCCGAGCCACTTCTAGTGCCCCATCCATCAGTGAAAAATATTGGAGAGCAAGAGGATTAATGACTTCATTGTCAGAAATCCAGCATTAGCTAACAACATGTAAATTTAATATATATGTATAAATAAAAGAATTATATGTGTTTAATATTAAAAGCAAAGGGAAAATAGCTAAAGATCACTTCCCTATCAATATGGGAACTATTTGATGAATGCATACGCGGATGTACACAAAAAAGGTAGCATCACGTGAAGTGGCGCTGGAATTATTCCTACTATCTTGTAATACTTCGAGGTCTTTTCCAACTGTGCTATGACATATCAACTTTATTTATACTATGTGTTATGCTTATGTAACCTCCACTTTCATCATAGATACCCAAATTCTCTTTCATTTGCACCTACACATCATAAATATTATATAAATTAACTATGGTTAGAATTTCTAATTCTATAAATAAAGATTTACAGTGTTCAAATTTATTTGAAGCTGTGATAATTCTTACTATATTTGTTTTGAATCCTTAATACTTCTATAATTCTTGGACTACTGCTCCATAATACTATTCCATATCTAAATATTTATTAACTGAAAGAATGAAAAATAGGCCATTCAGAGGAAATCTTTCGGTGCTGCATCTTTTAGGTTAGCTAAGAGAAATACCATATTTTATAACTTATTAGGTATTACTAAAGCCCAGATTTCTAAGCAAAATGCTTAACTTTTTCTACAGCTTTAAAGGTAAGTAGAAGGACTATACTTCATAAGACACACCTAGATGAGCAACTTTAACTATTTTTGTTTGTGCTTATTTATGCTTATTTCACAGGAAAACGTTTTTACTTACTTATTTTACGATGTTTAATTAAAACAGCATATTTTCCCAAAATTGCAAATTTAAAAGTGCATATTTCACAGTTATCCGTGATTTATCAATTATTTGCTATTTTCTCGGCTAAATTCGTAAGAAAGAAACACTAGGATATAGACCGGTGTTGTGAAATCATACTGCGAGGAAAAAAATTACCTGCTGCGATTAGTAGAGTGAATTCACCAGTCACTTATCGCCTGAGATAACACAATGATGTCACGAACAAGCATGGTGTTTCCCCGAGTTCCAAGCTGCAGCATTTAGTTCAGCAAGGTGTGCATGATTGCGTAGAGTGTCAACTCATCAGTCAGGTATTGCAATGTCATAAATAAGGATACTGATTCCCTGAGATCTGAGCTGCATCTTCTTACGCTACTGTTTTTAGTTCATTTTGATATTGCAGTTATGGAATGCTGCCCACAAAAACCTCTGTCAGCTTTCCTATGCAAATGTGTGGACGAGTTTGGAAAAAATATTTTCAGTGAAGATGATAGTGTCTTGTTTGGTGTGTGAAAAGAGTGTTTCTGCGAAGAAAAAATATGACATTGTGCAGCACATTAATACAAAGCAGCATAAAGAGAGGTTTAAGAATAAATCTAAGTTAAACCAGCAACTGATTAAAGGTATTGTTGGTGAACAATCAAGTTCTAGTGATACACTTTCCAAAGACATATGTTTAGCATTAGTGGTTTCAGATATTCCATTTTATAAATTGAATAATGTGCAGCTTCATGTATTTTTAGAAAAATACACAAATAAAAGGATGCCAGGCGAATCTATATTGCGCAATATATGCCACAGTGTTTTCAAGAAGTGATTGGTAATATTTGGAATACACTGAAGCATGAAAACATGGATTTCTATTGATGAAACCACAGATACATTGGGACAGCGTGTGTGTAGTGCTGTAATTGGTGCTATGAAAGCAGGTAGCAGATCATTTCTTCTGAATATATAAATACTCGAACAAGTAAATCATTCAACTGTTGCCAGATTTTTCAATGACTCTTTATCTTTCTTGTGGCTAGAAGGGATACGGAATGACAATGTATTGGTATTTGTCAGTGATGCTGCCCCAAATATTGTTAAAGGGGGAGCTGGATTAAGTCCTTTACCCTAAATTAGTTCACCTGACGTGCCTTGCTTATGGTTTACGTCGTGTCACTGAAACTGTTAGAAGCCAGTATCTTCTTGTTTCTAGCATGAGGAAAGTGTTTGTAAAGTCACCGATTAGAATTAAAAAATTCCGTGAACTACTTCCAAATTTATCTTTGCCCTCTCAGCCAGTTTTGACTCATGCGTCGAGGCTGTGTCATACTATGCAGGGCATTTCAGTGAAGTGAAAACTGTTTTGAATTCCCTGAATGCAGATAATGCAGTCAGTATTGCCAATGCACAAGAATGTTTTGTTAAAAACAGCATACAAGAAAAGATACAGTACATCCATAATCATTTCTCCAAAATACCTGAAATTTTAAAGCAGTTGGAAGCTTGAAATAAGCCCTTGGTACATTCACTTCTCTGATTCACGAAGTTTCAGTAACATTGTCATCAGAAACACACGAGGTTGCAAAAATGCATTTGATAAACTCAATCAGGTGCTACAGAGAAATTCTGGTTACAAAACACTGTGTCAAATTTCTAAAAAGCTCTCTGGCAAAGAAACACACATTGAAGAGCAATTCATTGAAGAAAAACTGTGGTGCTTTTCTCATGCACCTGTGACATCATGCGACGTGGAAAGAACATTTTCACTGTACAAATCATTTTTCACTGACAGACGCAGGAGTTTTACACAGGAAAATCTCAGGATGACCTTCCTTGTGTACTATAAGAGCCTTCAATAAGGTAAGCGTTCTGCGAAACTATTTATTATTATATTTGCATGGATTGCTTTTTGCTTTGTTGCTTATTTTCGTCATTTTTTCGTGCGTATTTGCTTGCTTATTTTACTATTTTATTTTGCTTAGAAATCCGAGCTTTAGTTATTACATAACAAATCAATATGTGGGTTCAAAGACATCTATCAATTGTGATACCAAGAAGTTTCACACTATCACAATCAACATTTACGTGTTTTAAATTAAAGGTAATGGTTTGTGATTTGCTGGCATTCATAAGGAAGCCATTGCTTCTAAACCAAGTTTGAGCTTGTTGCATGGTTTCATTTACATACTGTGTCAACAATTTTAAGCCTTTATTTACATTAAGGAAGGATGCATCATTTGTATAAACAATTGTATGGGAGGGATAATCATTTATCATTATTAGAAAAAGCAGGGGCCCTAGTACAGAGCCCTGTGGAACCCCAATTTTCACCTCAGTGATGTATGATTACTTTCCTCCAACTGTCTCTAGTTGTTTATAACCCTCCAAGTATTATATAAATATACTTAATTTTTTTTTCTTTGATCCCATATTTTTCTAGCTTTTTTAACAAGACATGTACACAATCAAACGCTGTACTTAGGTCACAAATACTTGAAGTGAAGCAGTTTTGAGTGAGCACTGAGTGATTGTATCTTCAGAGCTAGCTGTTTCTGAGACAGAGAGAGTAAAGAAAGACAGTAAAGTGTGTGTCAAGGTTATGAGAAGACAGAGCAGCTGTGAGTTGTAAGAACACAAAGAACTATAGATGGTGTTAATGATGGTAAAACAGAACTGTGTTATGTGCTTCAGTTAGAAAAGAAATAAAGCAACAGAAGAAGTAATTAGGCTTTGTTGTTATTTTTGCCACATTGGTGTCAGAAGTGGGATGTTAACCCTTGGTTACTCGCCTGAATAACTGTAACATGTTTACTCGCATGAAGGGCAGGTGTCACTCAGTTTATATTCTTACTTTAAACATTAATTTTCAGTATTTTGTTAATAAAGATGGTTCTGTGAACCATAATAAACCATATTTTACATATATACAAAACCAAAATGTGTGGAAAATGCATACATGATAAAAAAAATCAGAACTTTTCATAATACATACATATTTATTTACTCATAAAATTAAGTACATCTCACATATTGTGTTTGAAACTGAGCTTAAAACATGTTCACGTTAGCAGCACTTCCTTTAAAAATATACCTGAGGATACCCTTCATATTTCACTAACTTGCAACTCATTTCTTCTAGCATTCATTAAATACAGTACGGTCATTTAGAGGCCATTTACACACACACACACACATGCACGCACGCACGTGCACACGCGCACCCACACCCACGCACGCACACACACACACACACACACCCTTCAAATGGCTAGAGCAAACCCATTTGCAACACTTTGTACACCATTTCCTGGTTGAGTTATCTTTTGATCTTCCATATTCATAACAACGTCCTCAGGATTGTTTTCTTTGTGCACAGTCTTCCACAACTGGTTCTTCAATATCAAGCAATTCTTGACCACGTCATCTAGCCTTTGCAGCAATTTGTGGGCTTTTACACCTGTGTTAAATTATGGCTTTATCAGCTCCTATGAAGTGTTGCAAATGAAATCTGCCCTCTTTAACCCCTTGACATTTTTACTTTCTCTACTGGTAAGTAGGGGAAGTATTGTATTCCTCCCAAAAATTCGATGTCGAGATTTCATCAGAAATATATGTTTTGAGACCCCCTGAGTACAAAAAAAGCATTTTTAGAAAAAGGGGTTGAGTGTGTATGTCTGTCTGTCAGTCTGTGTCTGTGTGTCTGTCAGTCTGTGTCTGTGTGTCTGTCAGTCTGTGGACAGCATAACTCAAAAACGAAAAGTAGGTTAAAAACCAAAGTTGGTATTTAAATTTAATGTCTTTCAAGGATGCGACACAAAGATTTTGAAGAAAATAGCCCCACCCTAAACCACCCTTTACGTGGAAAATTTTTCAAAAATTTTAATTTTCTTGAAAATGGCTCTAGCGATTTTGATTAAAATGCCATATGTTTGAGATATTTTCATGAAAAATGAAATGTATATCTTGAATTTTCTGGCTATAGGCCCTGTAGTAATACTTGCTCTGCAGGACTTTTGCATAACTGGTAAACCGTTAGAGATACACCAAATCATACTCCAAAAACTGTATGTCTTAATAAAATACACAATTTATGTCAAAATAAATTTTCTTGTGAGGTGAACCATTTTGGAGATATTCCTTGTTATGTGTGTGAGTTTCGGAAAACTTAAAACTTTCGTCAAATGGAACATCATTGTTCCTTTTTTTATATGTTAAGTGTGTAAAGAGAATGGAATCTCAAAGCTTTAAAAGATTTGACTATCGCTCAAAGCCTAATGTATTCCCATATTCCCCTACAAGGAAATAAGCAACAATATAATTTGTACAAATGTTTATCTCATCTAACACGAAGAAGATATAGGAATAAGAGTTTGTAAGAATGGTTAATACAAGAGTAGAGAAAGTCATGTGAGTGCAACACATTAGATTTTTCTCTTTGGCTTTGTAAATGCAGAAAACGTTGATTGCAGTTATATTTAGTAAGTTATATAGCACAGCCATAAGCCAGCACTGGTGTTTCCTGTAATATCATTTTTCTGACACAGTTGGTCGACAATCAACGCCTACCTTTACCATATTGTAAAATGTTACAATTTTCCAGCTTTTCCCCCTTCATTTGTTTCAGGGTCTATGCATTGTGGAAAGAATGTGGCCACTTTGAGTTACATGATCTTCACTAATCTCGTCAAACCAACACAGCAATGTGTCAGGATCAGAGCTCCTCTCAATTCTTGTTTTCTTACCAGCAGACATGTTGTTGTTATCATTATTATCATTAAGTAGTATTAATTAATAATAATTTTATTATTATTATTATTATTATTATTATTATTATTATTATTATTATTATTATTAATTATTATTATTATGATTATTATGATTGTTATTATTATTGTCGTTGATGATGATGATGTTAATACTAGTAATAGTAATGATGATGGATGTGGCAGTGGTGATGGCAATAACGATAATAATAAAACATCATCATCATCATCATCATCATCATCATCATCAAGTAATAATGATAATAAAAAATACCTATTTGTGTTGGTGTAGTAGTGATAGTATGCTACTGGCTGTAGGTTGCAGTATTGCAAACAAAAACAAATAACTACCTAGAAAGAATTGCAAATATAGACAGTGGGATGAACACTATAGATTTTTTAAAACACTCATAATATATAACATATGCATTGCTTAAATATGTTGTTGTTAGCTAATGCTGGATTTCTGACAATGAAGTCATTAATCCTCTTGCTCTCCAATATTTTTCACTGATGGATGGGGCACTAGAAGTGGCCGGGCATACTTGAAGGTGGTCTCGAACCATTTCCTCTTGCAGATCACATAGAGGACAGAGTGGTGAAGAATATATCCCAATTCTGTTTAAATGTTTTGCCAGACAATCATGTCCTGTAATCAACCTGAAGGTTGCAACTGCTGTTTTTCGAGGATACTCAGGAATCACTGTTTGAATGTTTGGTAGTTCCCATCTTTTATTCTTTGATTTTTCATAGTAATATTTTGCAATAATTTTTTTTGAATTCAGAGTTGACTAATCTTTTAGCTGCGTAAAATGGTATATTAACTATAGATTTTTGTACATCGCTGGTACCCTTTTTTGCAAGAAAATCAGCTTTCTCATTACCACTTAGTCCACAGTGAGCCGGTATCCATTGGAAGACTAGGTGTTTTTGAAGTGCTGTTAGATGGCTAAGCATCTTCCAACATTCTATAATAGTTTGGTTTTTTGGTGACAACTTGGAAGTAATTGCTATAATTGCTGCCCTGGAATCTGAGAGAATAACTGCTTGCTGAAAATGTGAAATTCTGTACAAAAGATTTTGTAGGGCCATTCGAATTGCTTCAATTTCTCCATCAAAGTTAGTAGTTCCATAACTTAAAGATTTGTAATAGGAAAAGAGGTGACATGTGACTCCAGCACCTGCTCCATCTTGGTTTGATATCAATGATCCATCAGTATAAATATGGAGCCACTCATGTTCTGGAAATCTAGTGTGGATTGTCTCTAATGCCAATAATTTTAGAACACTAGTTGGAGTATCACTTTTTTTTTACTTCTTCTGTCAGGTGTAAATAATATGTGATGTCTAATGTATGTGTCGGATTGACTTTAGATATGAACTTTTCCTTTGAATTAGGAAGGTGTACATCCTTCTTGATGTCTTGAATGTTGGAAAGAAAGCTCTCCTGAGTCTTTAGTGTATGTGTAAAATTTCTCTTGTGCCATGTATTGAATGGGAGTCTGATCAACTTTTTGTGTTGAATAAGAGCCGCTTTTTCTATTTCATATTCAATGGGGTATTGGTTGGTTAGTATTTCCATAGCTGCTATTGGTGTGGTTTTGATAGCACCTGTAATTAATCTCAGACTTTGGTTTTGAAAGATTTGAATTTTTTTTTGTGTTTGCTGTTACAAGAACTTCGCTGCAGTAAGTAAATAATGGTTTTATATATACATTGTATGTTGTGTTAAGAGTTGCTCTGGAACATCCCCACTTCATTCCTGTTAGACGTTTTAACAGTGAAAGGCGCCTCTCTGCTCTTTGTATTACATTTTCTATTTGTTTGGTCCATGTAAGTTTGGTATCAAATGTAACTCCTAAATACTTTGCTTCCTTTGTTTCTGGTAATTGTTGACCCTCAAAATTTAGTTTTATTTTTAGTGGTTTTTTTCTTAGTGAAAAGATTTGGTAGTTTGATTTTGTTGTATTAACAGTCATTAAATTTTCTTTGGTCCACCTCTGTAAGTTGGTTAAGGATTGTTGCATGGTTTTTTCTAGTTCCGCACTTTTGCTTTTTTGTTTTGAAGTCCACATTACTAAGTCATCAGCAAATAGTGCACACTTCACGCCTGATTCTTGTATTTGTTGTGGTAGATCATTAATAAATATATTAAAAAGTGTAGTGCTGAGCACTGCACCTTGTGGTAAGCCACGGTGTACTTGTTTATATTTAGATATTTTTCTTCCATATCTGGTTGCAATAAAGCGTTGTGTTAGGAAATGACATAGCCATGAAAACATTGGACCTTGTATCCCTATTTTTTTTACTTTCTTTAGTAGTTTTGTTCTGCATATAGAATCATATGCACTTTGAAAATCAGCATTGCATAAATATACAATATAGAGAATAAAACGTGTATGATATACTTATCAACAGTATGCAGAAACTGTAACATGAAAGGTCGCGCGGGTGACACCTGTTACCCAAAAGCCCACAGGAGAATAAAACTTTAGCTGTACACACTATAACAGTAGCTGCAGGACTGAAAGAGGGAAATGTTGCTGTTTAGGCATTCCTTGAAAGGCACATGAGCCCACATACATGTAAGCCTGTTCTGACAGTTACAGCAATTAAAACAAATATGCTGGGTGACACTTGTCACCCACGCGAGTAACCAAGGGTTAACGCCACGATGCAGTGAGATTTGAAAACTATGGTGGAGGAGATGATGAAAGAAGTATTAACCAAAATCAATAACATGAAATCTGGAATGGAAGACATGAAATCCGGAATGCAGCAGATGGTGACGAAAATGGAATCCAGAATGCAATAGCTGAGGACCAAATGGGAATTCAGATGGAGAAGTTAGGAAGCAAAGTAAAAGCATGGAAATCTGAGTTGAAAGAGATGGAATCAGAGATGTCCGAGACCAAGACGGAACTATCGGCAAAGATTGACGGGAAACTGGTTGGCGTAAAGGAAGCCGTTAAAGAACTTGGCGGGAAGGCGAAGATCTCTGCCAGCACGTTGACGGTGGAGGACGTCGGGGAACATCTTAGCGCCTTAGAAGGAAGAGCTGATGGCAGCATCGTGGAACTGGATGCCAGGGGTGGATGGGATAGAGCGGACCTGGGAAGGCAGCACTTAGTAGCCGAGGCAGCAGTTACGCCCGTCTCGGAGAAGGGAAGGGAAGACGTTGGAGACAGCCAACACAGGGACATCTGCAAGGATCTCTTAGTGAAGTATATTGAGGATGTAGACAATCGGCACCCATCGTCAAGGACTGTCAACAGGAAAGCCTACGAGCAAGCAAGGAACGAGTAAGGACCGGCTGGATATGGGGTTCGGAGGAACCGTCGGAACCATCCAGTCAAATGACGCGAGTACCGTGGATAGAAGCGAGGACATCATCGTGCACGGCCGGATACAGGAGAAGCCGTGCCGGGTACCAGTGGACACGAGTGCAGCCGTGGCCGTGATCTGACTGCAGGTGGTGGAGGACATGCCAATGAGGAAACTAGATCGACCCTATGAAATAGTGGCTGCATCGAGTGATACTCACCTGTGGAGGAGGCCTGGCTGGAGTTGACCTTGGGGCACAACGCTATAAGTCTGTGGATGTTCGTCGTGAGGGTGGCTGAGGAGGTTATACTGGGTCTGGATGCCTTCAGCAGCCATGAGGTGGCGGTCGAAGTCAGCAGGAGGGTCTTGTGAGACGGACAAGACGAGATAACGCTCTGGAGCCCCGGCAAACATCTTGGGGTCAGCGTAATCTTGGTGTAGGTTGCGGTTGAACCCACCAGAAGCAAGGTGGCTGCGAAGGTGTACCAGGGAGGTCGGTGGTCATGGAACTCCATGGGCCGTTTTCATGTGTGCAGGCCCATCAACAGATGTGGATTAAGGGCAACAGAAGGAAGCCCTGTCACAACCAGTGAGGCTTCCTTAGAAGTTTCGAGCAGGATGGCATATATCGCCCTGCCTGGAACAAGGGGTGACACTCAACAACATTGCCAAAGATCCTGCCACCTGTTAGAAGGGGTTCGATGGTGTAGTTTACCACATCCAGAAGCTGCCCTGAAGGAAGATGCTGGTGGAGCATCAGGCGCTGGTCAGGGCAACCAAACCTGAGGCTGGAGCAGTGTGACGCCGACCATGGTAGCACGTCAAAGGCGCTCGAGGTCAAGCTATTTCACAGCACTGCTCGTGAGTAAGTGACGGACAACAATGCAGCGGCAGAACAAAGAGTTTCTAAAATGTTCGCGAAGCTTTGACTGCCGACTTATTTGTGACAGCTTTTAGAGAAAAGGTCAGTTTGGAGAAAGATCTGTGCTACATCATTCTCGTCGGTAAAGGGAGGTGAAACTATGGGAGAAGTAAGTACCTAGTTCTTGATTTGAAAGGAAGTAGTAAGTGATAGAATCGCGATTGTTGAACGAGACACCTATTAACTGTGTGTGTGTGTATACAGTTGTCATTGTGAGAGAATTGTATGTATCGACAGAGATGGTTGGGACATGGATAGAGCACATCTAAGTTAGTATTGAAGTGGAACAGTTTTGAGTGAATGTTGAGTGAGTGTACCATAAAAGCTGTTTGTGAGACAGAGAGACTAAAGAAAGACAGAAAGGTGTGTTTCAAGGTTACAAGGCGAGAGCACCTGTGAGTTGTAAGATCATGAAAAGCTGTAAATTGCATTAACAACAGTAAAAGAGAGCTGCGTATTGTGCTTCAGTTAGAAAAAAAATGAAGTGACAGAAACAGTAATTGGACTTCGTTGTCATGCATTGACTGTGTGTATGGTAGAAGATAAAATATATTGCATTCAGTAGGCTGCTTAATTGTGCAAATTAACATTCCATTTTGTAGCTCCTCTGCCACTTATATAACGTTACTGCTTTTAATATTTACAATTGCATTCAATCACACATTGAACTTTTTGTACTATTTTCTCCCTAATTATCTTTGCAAAATTTGGCGTGATTATATTTGTTGTACAAAACTGAAGACTACATTTCAAATTGTGAGATAATTGGCTTCTATGACCAGGTTTACAGCATTTCTGAGTAATTATAGGAATTTGGGTTGAGGAAATTCTAAGTAAAAATTATTAAGCTTGTTTTGTGAAGAAATAACTATTTCCCGATCATATTGTATGTCATTAAGTTCCAGTTGAAACTCTATAGGAGCATTCTCGACATTTACAGTAAAAGGAGTGACAAATAATGGAAAATATGTAGATTCCAAATGTTCCAGCTCTTGGAATCATACTCCAAATTCACTGTGTAAATCACTTAATATATTTATGTATTGCTCAAGCTCTGCAAATTCCAAATGCTTAGAGGCAAGTGGCAGTTTTGGAAAGTGAGATGTGTTTTTTTGCTTAATTGTTGTTCCCATAATGTGAGTTTGCTCTTGCATGCCAGTACAAGGTCATAAAGTAATGGAATGATGTGTCCTTTGCTTTGGAGAGAACAACTAAGAACATTAATGTGTCATGTTAGATCTGCAAGGAATGCCATATCACAAATCCACTTTGAATCATGGAATTCTGGGACAGGCACTGTTTCCTCCCTTAAATAAAATACCTTTTGAAATGCATTGCAACCTAACCACCTCACTTCACAATAATAAGGTAGATTGCCAAATTCCTTATTACATTCATCAAGAAACTCTTTAAACAGGTAATGATGTACTTGTATTTCTTTTGACCTAATGAAATTACAGGTTTTCAAAACACTCATCACATTGATCAAATTGTGTAAGCTGGTGTCATTAAATAGAAAATGATTATTCTGGCTTGTGGGCCGTGGTCTAGTGGAAAATCTTCCAGGTATTTTGTTCAAAGCTCCATCGAACATCCCCAGTGGTGTGACCATAGTACTCTGCTAGTCTTGGTGACGACTGATAGGAAGCCATTTGGTTTCACAGGCCTTATATGCTTAGCATGTGTGGCTGGTTGGCGGTCAGTCCGGTATTTGTTTATTGGTTCAGCTGCTGCATAGGCTGGGCTAAAGTGGGGTCTGCTTCCATTGTCTATGATTGTTGTTGATGGGCTGGCATTTAATGTGGCTGACGCTGTTGATGACATATGATCTTGAATTTATCTCCAGTCAGGTTTCTTGCATGCTTTGTATAATGCTGGATGCCAAGTTTTATTTAAGCACTTTGTTTCTTTCTTCCTATTGAAGTTATCTCTATATTTGAAAATCTCTATGGCTTCACGACTTAAACAGGTGCAATAATGAACTGTGGAAAACAGGATAGATGTCTCTGAATATTGTGTAATGTATTCTCCTGGCACTAGTAATGCATGTTCTGCAACTGTAGACTTTTCTGTTTGTCCAAAATTTGCAAAACCTTTTGCGTTCTGTAATGTGTGTGTGTTTACTGTATGTTAAGTGGTCCCTGTATACACAGAGCCACATGAGCACAGAATTCTGTAAATATCTGCAGAAGGGAGGGGTTGTTTTGGATCTTTTGTTGAATATAGTATGTTCTGTATTTGGTGTGTGGGTTTGTAGATGGTGTGGATGTCATGTTTTCTGAGAACTTTCCCAATGGAAACTCACTGAGACTAGCAGAGTATTATGGTCATGCCACTGAAGATGTTTGTTGCAGCTTTGAACAAAACATCTGGAAGGAGATTTTCCACTAGACCATGACCCACAAGCCCAGATGACCATTTTCTACTCATCTCATTATTCAGTTTGATATGTTTTACACATAAATTCTCCTGGTGAATTATGCAGCGAATAGATATGATGTTTTGTTTTATGCTAAGATCCTTTGTGTTGTCTCTACACAGCCTATTAGGCCAATTTTACCACCTATCATAGCAGAAGCACCATCTGTGGCTATAGATATAAGTTTACTCTTATGGGTGGCGGCAGACATTTTTTCAGGGGGGGGGGGGGGGAGCTGCATTTTGGAAGTTTGCAATCACACAATATTAAGTCATTATTCTGTTGTCAAATGTTATAGTATTTGTTACAGATAAACCTATTAATTTGTGCTGAGTAAAAATTGTCCCCTACATGAAAATTAAAGTAATAGTCAAATAGTAATTGACTGCACATTAAATTCATTCATTTCCAAGGTGGAACCACAGCCGCCTATTGCCACCCTTTGTGATGCCCATGTTTACTCTAAGGAAATTGAACTTAATTAAAGCTTCCTCAACACATCTGAAAATATCTAAACCAATTATTTTACTAGTCATTGGTACCAACTCTAACACTTCTTCTATGATCTGAAGATTTATATCCACACCTCTCACAAAAAGTACTAATTGAGTTGTATTGCAAATATCTTGGCTTTCATCTAACACCAAAGAGTAACAAATAAATACCTTAGATGTTTCCACTAACTGTTTTCCAACATTTTTGGCGAGATCTATAATATGCTGGATACGGTGGAGGAAGTTAAACTGATAACTTCACATTCTGGTAGACACTCAGGGCAAACTTTATCAGTCATCATACATAAGCACACTTTAGCAAATTTGCAATCTTTAAATGTCTAAGTTGCCTAGCAATTTCAAGCGGTATTTTAAAGCTAAGATGTAGAGCCAACTCACTGGTTTTAAGGTCCTGATCATCTTTAGTGGTGTCTTTGAGCTTCTCTATCATCGTATCAAGTTCCACTCATTTATAACCATAATTTTCACTGCTATGAGTAGTGTAGTGTGATTTAAAGTTATACTTTTTAATTGTTTGAATAACCTTGGTGCACACTAAACATTTCACTGCACCATTTATGTCTATAAACAGATAATCTTCTTCCCAAACAGAGAGAAAAGTATATGGTGATGATGGGCGAGGGACAGATGAGTTAGCTACACTATGAGAAGTTGCCATTCCTATGATCTATGAGCCCACACCATTCACTAGTTGAATGTGTCCACTGCACTTGAATAAACACCTGTAACATGACTCCAACTTGCCAGCACAGAATATGCTGACCTAGTCCACTGCTCATGTTTCCTTGAGTTGAAGGTGCCTGGTTTACTAGGTCAACCAGCTGCATTTGCATTTGCAATTTTAAGTAAATTTTGTGGTTATGAATTTAATCTCAAATAATTTACCAATGTTAGAAATAGGAGCTCTAGAAGCTTTGAAATGCAGTAATCACTGCAACTCCCACCCCCTCCCCTTTACATCACAAAGTGTGCCAGGGTTTTAGCTTTAGCTTTGCCACTAACACTGGCACTGGTACTGTTACATAATCCCCAAATTCTTGCAAATTATGCAAAATGGCACCAACATTCACACTTGCAGCTGTTATTTACATGTTTGAATAATATTTCTTAAGGGGAGGCATCTGTGAAAATGACAAAAATCCACAATTTTTGTCACAATGATGTGACAATTTGTATGAATGTGTGCCAAAGCATAACTAGAAGGTTTACCAAATTTCACTTTTCTTTCTTTTTTTTTTTCTTTTTTTTTTTTTTTTTCCTGCAATTTTAGGGTAGTATAGCAAACGCTTCTTATAAAATATTATTTGTTCTAAGTAAACTAAACTCTGGCCATACGTTTCCCTAGATTATGTCTACAAAACCTGGTATTTTTATTTGGCTATGTCAAACAGTTTTGGAGAAAAAAAATATTGAATATCTGTGTTTATTTTTTTTCAAATTATTAATAATTTTCAAAATAAAAATTCGATAACAATTAAATTATTCTATCTAGAGCATTTAAAATACCAAGTTTCATGAAGCAACTATCTAAGAACATGTGTGCAAAATTTAAAAGAAATCTATTAAGAACTGTATGAGAAGATGCCTTTTGAAGATTGAAAAATGTGAAAAAATAGAAAGCAGAGAAAAATGACTTTAAAGTTTTAAGTATATGACAACATACATTTACTGCTTTAGAATCCCCCTGGACTATATGAAGGTTCTTCAGCTGTTTAGCTTCTTCTTCTCTATGTTTTGCTACTCTTAACTGTTTTTTTGCTGATTTAAATGTATTTAATGTACCCAGTGCACTCTGCTTTAATCTTCCCTTATCCCTAACATTACTAATTCTTTTGCTGACTGGACTTACTTTTCTAGCTGTGACTCTTTTCTTTACATAGAGAGTAGCCTCACAACTCATTAAATTCACTGATAACTGAAGTCACTGCAATTTTTTACTACTTGAACCTGCTTCTTCAAGATCTCCTGTAGATCTAGTTATGCTTGTTTCCTCCTGAGATTTGCCAGTTTGCCATCTATATATATTTTTTCTTGCTGCAAGAGATTTCTTTGTTTGCTTTTGCTTACCCATTTTAGAATAATTTTATACCAATTAATAATAATTTAATGAAAATCTGGTTCACCTAATGTACAATCTTTACAACTGTACAATAAATTATAATAGTGAGAAGAGAGTTAACTGGTTGTGTGTTTACAAACAACTACATAAGGAATTTAGATTTTCACTTACAGCAAGAAGATACTTATTAGTATTCCCTGCCTTATATTATATTATTATTATTCTAAACTCTACTTAACTAAATGTACACCACAATAAAGATGAGTTCTCTCTTCTTCAGGGTGTGTAGTCTTGAATAAAATTCAGAAAAATGCAACCACGTGGTTCATACATGCAAAAACAGGGAACAGTGGTCCGTTTCACGGCCATGAATGTTTGCAGAAAACCCCACAAGATGTCTCTGCTTACATCCACCAGAACTGAATCAGACCGCCCGATTTAAACTTCAAAATTGTACGCGATTTTGCTGCAATGGGGTAATGAGTGCATTTCAGCAGCCACGCCCACCCGCACATTGGCATTTAAATCATGGCATAGTGGCCTTTTAAATGGTGATGGCGAGTAAACGACGGTAGATTCTGAAAGTACAAGGTACAAACATAATTTTAAGGCAAAAAACGAAAAATCACATTTTTCGTCATTTTTGTCCAAATTTCACCGATGCCTCCCCTTAACCATTGTGAGAGGTTCTTAAGTCTTTACCAGAGTTTACTGGAAAAAGTACTCAAATCTTATTCAATTTTCACTCAATCTCCATTAACACCTTAGTTCAGTTTTATTTCTGACACTGATATTGGTACTCAAGTGGGATTTGAGTATGAGTGTCCCTCAAATACAGACTATGAATTTTCTCTATAATGCAAAGTATTGAAAAATACTACATGTTGTTGTTGTTAGCTAATTCTGGATTTCTGACAATGAAGTCATTAATCCTCTTGCTCTCCAATATTTTTCACTGATGGATGGGACACCAGAAGTGGCCGGGAATATTTGAAGGTGTTCTTGGTCCATTTCCTCTTGCAGATCACATAGAGGACAGAGTGGTGAAGAACATATCCCAATTCTGTTTAAATGTTTTGCCAGGACAATCATGTCCTGTAATCAACCTGAAGGTTGCAACTGCTGTTTTTCGAGGATACTTAGGAATTACTGTGTGAATGTTTGGTAGTTCCCAACTTTTATTTTTTGATTTTTCATAGTAATATTTTGCAATAAGTTTTTTGAATTCAGAGTTGGCTAATCCTTTAGCTGCATAAAATGGTAGATCAGCTATAGATTTCTGCACATTGCCGGTACCCTTTTTTGCAAGAAAATCAGCTTTCTCATTACCACTCAGTCCACAGTGAGCTGGTATCCATTGGAAGACTAGGTGTTTTTGAAGTGCTGTTAGATGGCTAAGGATTTTCCAACATTCTATAATTGTTTGGTTTTTTGGCGACAACTTAGAAGTAATTGCTATAATTGCCGCCCTGGAATCTGAGAGAATAGCTGCTTGATGAAAATGTGAAATTCTATACAAAAGATTTTGTAGGGCCATTCGAATTGCTTCAATTTCCCCATCAAAGTTTGTAGTTCCATAACTTAAAGATTTGTAATAGAGAAAGAGGTGACACATGACTCCAGCCCCTGCTCCATCTCGGTTTGATATCAATGATCCATCAGTATAAATATGGAGCCATTCATGTTCTGGAAATCTAGTATGGATTGTCTCTAATGCAAGTAATTTTAGAACACTAGTTGGGGTGTCACTTTTCTTAACTTCTTCTGTCAGATGTAAATATGTGATGTCTAATGTATGTGTCGGATTGACTTTAGATATGAAATTTTCCTTTGAATTAGGAAGGTATACATTCTTCCTGATGTCTTGAATTTTGGAAAGAAAGCTCCCCTGAGTCTTTAGTGTATGTGTAAAATTTCTCTTGTGCCATGTATTGAATGGGAGTCTGATCAACTTTTCATGTTGAATAAAAGCTGCTTTTTCTATTTAATATTCACTGGGGTATTGGGGTATTGCATTTCTAGCAGTCATTTACCAGTTAATTAAATTAGTGATGCCAACTTTTCAAACCTTTAAAGAGATCTGGACTTCGTTTGTTACATCTGTGGTCTTTTTCTGAATGTCAAAGCAGTCAAACATAGAATCAAAGGTGCTGACAACTTCTGTATAGCCTACAAGGACTATTTTGACATGCCAGTGGGAGATCAAGACAAGAAATGGGCTCCCCAGGTAGTCTATGTTAGTTGCAGGTCCAGTCTTGAGGCATGGTATAGAGGAGAGGGTCAACAGATGAAGTTTGTGATGCCTCATGTTTGGCACAAACTAGCACATCATCTCAAAAACTGCTATTTCTGTGTTATTGATGTGTCTCATCACCAAAAGGGGAAGAAAACAGGTATGTTTGACTATCCAAGCATTCCTTCATCCCTAAAGCCATTGCACACAATGACAAGATTCCTGTTCCTTCTACTCCAAGAGAGAATGACAGTGACTGTGGCTTATTAGATTGTGAAAATATGCAAGAAGAGGAATTCTCTGAAGATGCAGATCCCAAACCCTAATTCCCAAAACAATAAGACTTAAATTATTTGATCTGAGAAACTTGGACTAACAAAATTAAATGCAGAAATGTTAACATCATGGTAAAGGAATAGAATCTGCTGGATAAAAGCTGCAAGGTATCTAAGTAGTGGAAATGTTGTCAAACAATCTGTCAGTGGTTGATTCTTAAAGATCAATTGTGCTACTGCCACAATGTGAGGGGCTTATTTGAAGGGCCTTTATGATCCAAAGGGCTGACAACTCTTTATCAACAGTTCTAGCAAAAGTTTAAAAGCAGATCTCCTCTATAATGGCAATAAATATCCCACTATCCCAATTCCTCACTCAATGCATCTCAAAGAAGACCATAGAGATGTCCAGTATACCCTTCAGGGTTAGACTATGAGGAACATGAATAGCATGTTATAGGTGACTTAGAATGATCACATTCTTGATGGAATTGCAAGGTGGATATACAAAGTATCCATGTTTCTTGTGTTTATGGAATAGTAGGGATACTGTCAGGCACTAGGAGATTGTTGAGTGGCTAATGGGGAATGATTTTGTGGTTGGTGAGAACTACATAAAGCATGAACCAGTTGTGCACAAGAGAAGATATTAATGCCTCCTCTTCACATAAAACTGAGGCTAATTAAACAATTTGTCAAAGCATTAGACCCTAATTGTGAAACTTTACAATACCTAAAGACTATTTTCCCACAACTTTCAGAAGCAAAGATCAGAGGTGGAATTTTTTTATTGTTCCATTTATACCATGTCTTTAACTCCAAGGTCATATCGGTGGCCTTTCCTTTGGAACATATTGCCCATCGGCAATGCTGTTAACTTGTTTTACAGTGGGTTGTTTGGGTCTTTGGAGTTTTTGTATGTTAAATTCACACACACATTTACACTCTCATTCATACTTACAGACTCTGGGGAGGATAGGGAGTAATCTTGGCTAGAGAAAAATTCCCACATCCCAGCTGAGAGTCGAACCTGGGATCCCTTGCACAGCAGGCATGTGCTCCACTTACTGAGCTACAGGGCCTGCCGTGGAATTTTTGTGGGCCTACAGATGAGAGAATTAATTCACGATGATGAATTCATGAAGGGGCTGCTATCAATTGAAAGGAAAGCATGGAAGTGCTTCATTAATGTTGTAGATGATTTTTTGGCGGGGGAGGGCAAGTACAAAGTGAAGACTTAAAGAAATGTGGCTCAGAATGTTCTAAACAACTACCACAAGATGGGATGAAAAGTAATGAAGTCCTGAAAAGTAATTAATTTGTTTGTTTTGTTTCAGAATGTCTCTCAACCACACTGGGAAAGTTCAAATATAAGTGCATCTGTTCCTGTCAGTCAAGTCTCAGCGATGGGAAACAGTGTAACAGAAAAGAAAACTACTAGCTTCAGAGGTACCAGTGATACTTCTACAAAGTTAATTTTACCACAGTATCGTTACTCTAAGACAGTCGGTTCACAAATCATGAATGAAGAGCATACAGGTTAGCAGAGCTGCTTGTATTTTCTTTAATTTGTGTGACATATATTTATTTAATATAACCCCCCTTAGCACAACAGCCCATGAAGGGCCAAGGCTTGCCACCCAGCTGCTGCATCCCCCACCTCTGCCCACTACAGGCATTATTGGTGGAGTGCAGTACTGGAGGGTGGGACGTGGTCAGTGCCCCAAACCCTCCCCACCAGTTATATGGCCTTCTCGACCTGGGCCCGCTACTTCTTCATCAAGTAGCTCCTCAGTTGGTTCCACCGGGACCTAAGAAGGCTGAGTGCACCCCATGTCAGACCTCCCAGAGGGGATAAAATCCCCATGCTGGTACCGGGGATCGAACCCGGGTCCTCTGCACCAGAGGCAAGTTATTTAACATAAAGTAAGCTTAAGTATTTTTACTCAAAAACAATACAATAACCTACTAAATGTAATATTTCTTAAAATTATTTTGGCTACTGTAAGCCAGCAGCCATCCCATACCTTAGCTACTGGAAACCAGCAGCTATTCCACAACTTACCTACTGGAAACCAGTAGCTATTCCAAAATTATGGAACCTTTTCTGTCTTACACTATAGAAAAGGATACTTATTCTTTGTTCTATGCTTCTTACAACAATTAAATATAAAGAATATGGTTAAGTGTTCAACCCAGGCTGTTGATGCACCATATTCATTGTACTATCTTTCACAATAGTAAACACCCATCTTGAGTGAGACCTGTGCAAAGGGTCACCTAATTCTAAGGCATTCTTTATGGATGGTATGATAATTATTTTGTTTTATTTTTTATTTTTTGAATTAATGTCCTCCAACATTGTGTCATATCGGACGAAGGTATGAGAATTAAATTAACCTCTTCGTGGGTACGGATGTCATATGACATCCTGTGCATGCATGCATTTAATGCTTATTTAACCCTAATTATTTTAATTTTTGTCTTTTATAATAAGTTTAAATAAATTCTAGAATAAATAAAGTCTTGCCTTTAAAGGTTCCTTTTTGAATGGTTTACCTCAAAACATGGATAGACATATAAGGACACATCTCCACATTCATGGCATATCATGTTAGTCTCTTTACGAACTCCGTTTTTGCGGCACACCAGACACCTTCGAAATGGACGCGACTTTTTTGCTGTCTGTGGTATCCTTTTAAGAAAGTATTTTCCTTCAAGTCTGAGGGGTTCAGGGGTTGTAGATTTCTTACCCCCTGTATGAAGAGGCCTCGGAATTAGGCTCAATTAGGCTACAAACTTTTGAAATGCGGAAGTCCAGGTAGATCATCATCTTGCGTGGGTTTAGAGTTCTCCAAATTACTAAACAACTGTACATGGTGATATCCAGCTGGTGCAAAAATACTTTTTTATACCATTTAACTGTTTTTCATAAAGAGGGATATGATTCCAATATCTGATCTACTAGATTCACACCACCCATATGCATATTGTATTCCTGGATAACATCAGGCTTTAAAATTGACATTTCGTTGTGGGCACCTATTTTTCCAGTGTCAATCATCAAAATGTTAGGGCTGCAATTTTACAATGCCTTAACCACCCTCCTATCTTGCCAGGTAATGTAGGTTAAGGGTGGGAGCTGATGCACCTGCATTTCTCTACTCCTTAGAGTCTTTGCATTCATATTCTTCGGCAAACCAATATGATTTGAACGTACTGTTCCAATTTCATTTGTTTTCCTTTTGTATAAGGCCACGTATAATTTAGGGGAGCTGTACCAATTATCTAAATATACAGCCCTACCCTGGTCAAGTATAGGTTCCATCAGGTGCATTACTGTGGAGCCAGATAACCCCAAATCTTTGGCTCCAGTATTATCAGTTCCTTGACCAGTGTAAATGCAGCTATTGTAAAGACATCACATTTTAGTTTCACAAAGATCAAAAGTCTTTATGCCAAATGTGGCTCTCTTTGTTTTGATGTACTACTTCCAACCTAAGCGGCCCTTTCAAAGCATCAAGCTTTCGTCGACAGTGACCTTATCACCAGGCACATAATTTTCTTTGAATTTTGAAATAATATATTCCAAAACCAACCTAATTTTGTGTAGTTTATCATTTACATTTTCTGTGCCAGTGAAATGAAGGAACCGCAAAATGGAAGTAAACCTGTTATTTGACATGCATTTCCCCAAAAATTGAGTAGCTAGCATGTCACCTGTAGACCAGTACATGTCTAAAGTTGGTTTACGAATAACACCTATGAGCATAATTAGACCAATTAGCCTGTGAATCTCATTCAGTGTTACTTTCCACTTCTGAATTCTACTCTTAGACCCTAAGTTACATTTAGAAGTCAGGTCTTCCTTCACCTTACTCGCATATGCATTTGTTTCTGTAACAATGAGTCAGCAGTAAAAAATTTTGCGAAAATGTCAATTGGTTGGTTGTCAGAAGTCAGCTGAGCCTGGGGTTGTACACCAGAGGCTGTGCTCTTGAAGATATTTCTAGTTGTTTTGGAGTCATTTTGACTACCCTACAATGTTGCTTGTTCAACAACAGCAACTGAAGGGAGAGAGTCATTTTCTTCCTCACTGCTACCTATATCCTCAACGACCCCCTCAAAATCTGTAAACTCACCATAAATATCAAAATCACTGTTATATAGCAAAAAGTCCTCCACATTATCTGAAGTAATTTCTGAAGCCCGTACACTGCCTACATGAGCTAATGTGTTAGCTACATTGCTAGTTGAAGCCATAGTTAGAACTGAGATATAACATTTTCAAATGTGCTGTTCTGATAGCTAAAACAAAATACTGTGAATCCCGTAGCTGCACGGCCTTACCATAAATCTCCACTATGTATTTATTCTAAGGCATAAATAGAAACGCTGACAGAGATGTTTGATTTGTTTTCAGCTTGGGTGTTTACCACACACGCTACTATTGCATTGTAGCAATAAACAGAATGATAAAACCTTGAAGCTGAGAACGTTGTGCTTAGCTAGCTATATGTATACACATTTGTACACACATAACACAACCCTGACTCACAAACTAGGTGCGTTCGTCATACAGAATGACTTTTACTACTTTTAATACCAAAGATACAAATGTCTATGTACGAAGCATATTTAGCTATGTTTAACAATTTAAGTGCCTTCAATTGTGTATTGGGTATCCATTACCAGCTGTGCAGCATTTAAATGGCCATTGCTCAAGCAGTTAATCATATGCTTCCCTTGTTGTTCAGAGGACATAGCAGCCATGGGCTCACCTCGCAATTTTGAAAAGCAATATTTCCGCAATCACTCTGCATTATTGGGCAAACATTACACATTCAATGCCAGTGCACCTACAGAAAATATCTTCTTATTGAATTTCCATTAAGTTGTAGACCTAGAACTAAAAATGATTCCAATGTCTGGTGCTAGTCTTACAGGCGTAAGCTTAATAGGTAACACCTGGTTTCTGTGTTCTCTATAGCAGATCCTGTTAAGGCATGTGTACGCAAATCAACGGTGCTGGGACTCAGAATCCCTTTTAGCATTAATTTTTTTTCCCCTTTTTCTTCCTTATTGGGAACATTGTTATTTATATAACCTATACAAAATATAGAATTATTCAAATTAATGGAATCTATTAATAATAAAGCTCCTCCTTTGGGTATTTTTATTCCACATGGCCTTGTAAATTTTCCAGTTTTTGACACCCCCAACCGCAATATTAGGACAGCAGTATTGGTGAGTTTATGCTTTTAATGTTGTGCACCCAAATTTTCAACAAAAAATAGTTAATGACTGGCAAATGATTTTTTAAGCAATAAGTCATTACCACCCTCACAGCTAGGGGATTTAAATCTGATTGCTTGGTTAGTTGCCAAGGAATTTAAATATGATGCAATTGGGTTAACACTTCTGTACAAAACGTCCTGTGCACTGCATCCACTATTTCCTAACCATGCTTCAGACCCCAAACTTCAACCACATATAACATTTTTGGTTCCATCACCATGTCATGTTTTTTCTCACCGCCTAACATTAATGTCCGGTGTTTTGTATTTACACCCTCTAACAGCTGTTCCTTTCCCTTTTGCAAAAGCCAACTTCTTTTGCTTCTCCCAGTTTTTACCCCATTTATTTTGGCCCCTAAATATATATAATCTCTAGCTACTTTGTATTCTTGGTTATCTTTCTTCTACTTTTCAAATCTACTCAATCTTACCCCTTAAAGCACTATTATTTCTGTTTTGTCCTGGTTTACCTTCAATTTCCATTCATTACAATATCTAATTTCTGTAATGATTGTTCTACCTATCATAATGGATCCTACAACTAAATCATCAGCAAATAGTAATCCAAGAATTGTTTATTTATTGTTGGCAAAAGATTATTATTCCTTCCTACCTCAGTTAAAAAAGAAGTAGCACTGGGCTTAGGTTACACCCTTGTCTTAGCTCCTTCTTTTGATTTACTTCTTTTGTTACCAGTCCCTCCCCTACCCTCACAGAGAATATATTCTCCTTATGATAAGATAACCATATGATAACTTACACACTTACTGAGCCGTTTATACCATAGTAAGTTCTTTTCCTTTAAATATTTATCTATTAATGTTTTTGCTGTAAATAATCTACAGTTCTTTTGCAACCTATGAGATAGAATTCCTGTAAATATTTTACCAACATTTGATAAAAATGCAGTTGCTCTAAAATTATTGGGATTGTCTTGACTCCCCTTGTCTTTGTAATTTGGATTATTGCTTTCTTTCAGTACTCTGGTATATATCCCTTCTCTTTAATTGCACTAAACATGCTTTTAAATAACATTACTCTATTAACACTACACCATTCCTTTATAAACTCTGATGGGACCCCATCTATACATGGTGTTTTATTTTTTTTCATTGACTTAACCTGCTTAACAACCTCTTCATCTCTTACTTCACTATCGAATATTTCTATAAAATTCATTCCAAAATATACCCTTGCTTTTGCAATTAAAGCATAGCCCTTGCCACTAAGAATTTTAAAGTATCCCATCCATTCTTCTGGTTTAACGTTCGGTTTAGTAACATACTTATTAAAGGCTGATTTTATCACTTTCATACCTTACATTATTTTCACTCAATAACCTAATCAGGATATTCTCATTCCTTTTCCCCCACTCATGTTTCATCTCTTCCAATAATGCATGCATTATAAAATTGTCTACTATTTAAATATACTTTATTAAATGGTTCATCCCCTCCTCTCTCCATTTTGCTGCATATTGTTTCACCACTCCTTTTGTCAGTTAGCATTCAGCATTAAACCATCCTCCCATCTCCTTTCTCATCCCTTCTCCTGCCCTCTGCATTAATGTGTTTATAATGCCTTCTTATGACTCGTCAACATAAGTCTTATTCCTTATTGACATGTCTGACGATGCTTAGATTCTAAAGACACTATAAATGGATTTCTCAATTCTTCCTTCCATGAGTGTCGGCAGACTTTTTTCCAGGGGGGCCACATGTTGGAAATTTGCAATCATATGATATTAAATCATTATTTTACTGTCAAAATTTATATTTGTTGCAGATAACCCTATTAATTTGTGCTGAATAAAAATTGTTCTTTACATCAAAATTAAAATAATAGTTTAATAGTCAGTAACTGGCTGCACATTAAGTTCACCAACTTCCAAGGGGGGCCGCGGCCCCCCCTTGCCCCCATTTCACGGCACCCATGCTTCCTTCCATTTAAAGCAAATATACTTTCTAATATTATTTACTCTTTTCTGTACAACTCCAGCTACGTCTTCTAATTGGACATTTTATATCTGCTACCAATGGAAAGTGACTGCTATTTAATATAAAATTTAGTATCCTAAATAATTACCCCATATTAACAGGCTATAATACATAATCTAACATTTTGGTCATTTTTGCTAACAAAGGTAAAATCTCCCTCAACATCTTCACATACTTGCCATTTAAAATTTCCAAAGTATTCACTTCACAGAATTCAATAAACTTTTCACTCATTTTATCTAAACACTTGTCACTGTTGTACCTAACTAAGTCACATTTTGTACTTGTTTCATCTCCAAATAGCAATTAACTGTCTAATTTCATATCACTCTCACCTATTGTTAAACTAAAATCCCCTATTATTATAATCTCCATATACCCATATTTCACTCTTAAGCTCTCTTATGTGTTCCAAAAGTTGCATTGTGGCTTGGTTATAGTACTGTGAGGGTACCTGTCAATTATATACTACCCCTATACAGATAATAATATAAAAAAGTCTGCTTACCTTTAATTATAGTCCATAACACATTTCTAGTACTAGACAACGTGTCTTTTATTATATTCCTCAGGGATTTCCTGACAAAGAAATCCACACCTCCAGATGCTCACTCCTTCCTTGCTACAATTTCTCCCTTTATTCCAACATATATAAGCACATTTACATCTGTATTATCTACCCTTGTCCAAATTTCTGCAATGCCCAATCTGTTTTTTGCAACAATTATTGTTCTTACTTTCCCGTGTATATTTTGTTTTTTCAAACCCCCTAACCTCCTTAAATTCCCCTTTCCCTATTGTGATCCAGATCTACTCCTAAACCTTTCAAGGACATTCTTGCTTCTTAGTTTGTTATTTATAAATTTATGTTCCCTTTAGTGTTTTTGTCGTCATACACAAATTGTACTGAAGTAAATTTCACAACTATCATTCTTTCTCCTCTTGATCTTCACTAATTTTCCAGCTTTGTAATACCAATCCAAGCTTTCCTTCCAATATCTCCTTAACCTCTTACATAGGCCATACTCCATTCAATGGAACAATGTGTTTTGAAGGGGAAACTATTACAACAGATGAAAACAGCAGGAATGAAAGGGAAACAGGCTTTTATTTGCAATCTAAGGCAATGGGTTGAGGACAGATGGTGACTGAGAAAGAAAGTGGATTAAGGGACACTAGACAGTAGCATCAGGAAATGAGTCAGCTCGACACATCAGCAACTAGTATACTTTTCAAGTGGGAAGAGTTCTGATCTGCAGCCAATGAGATACATTTATGTGCACAGCGTTGCAAGCTCATTACCCCCACTCTTTTCATATTTCCCTCTCTCTCGCACAGCCCTACTAGTAGAGAGGGATTCTGTTGGCGTGCATCAAGCCCCACTTAAAGGGACAGCAATATGACAACACAGAAGGACTCCAATTGGTTGCCAGCCAGGAGGCACTCAAGGACAAACTCTTTCCCATTTGAAAAGTACAGTAGAACATTGGATAAAGTATTGACAAGCACAATAAGTCCAAAGGACGACCAGAGGTTAGCAGGAATGGAAATACAGCATAAAAGTATGTCACCTCAGTGAGTATATGACAAAGAGATGATGTCAGAGAACAGGCAGAGAGAGAGAGGCAGAAGTAGGACCCACATCACAATGGCAAGCAGAGAGGGAAGTAACTGAGATTACTGCAAGGTACATGGTATTTAAGTTCAGCATCTTTCACAGATGCAACACAACATTTTTGAGAAAATTTTCCCCACCTTAGACTACACTTTTCATGGAACATTTTTGGAACATTTTGATTTTCTCAAAAATGACTCTGATGATTTTGATTAAAATAACATATATTTAAGATATTTTAATGACAAATGAAATTTACACACATTTTTAATGTTCTCAAAAGCCCTCTACAATCTGGGTAACTTTTGCATATCTGGTAAGCCACGAGAGATAGATAAAATCTTACTACACAAAAAAATGTAGATCTCATTAAAATACACAAGTTACGTCTAGGCTTTTTTTTTCCCCTTCCTTTTGAAGTGGACCATTTTGGAGAGTGTCCTTGTTATTTGTCTGAATTTTGCAATGCTTATACTTTTCTGTAATAGGAGGTCATCATTCACTTTTTTGTCTCTTGACCATGCGAAGAGAACAGAATTTCAAAGACATCACAGAGTGATCAGCTCTTGAAAGATTTGACCTACTGTATTCCTATATTCCTATATTCCCCTTGCACCTACAAGAAAATTAGCAATAAGCTGATTTTTGCAAATGTTTATCTTGATTAACATGCAGTAGAGGAATAAGCTTTTGTAAGAATAGTTTGTACACGAGTAAGGAAAGTTCTGTGGGTGCAACACATCAGATCTTTTTTAGATTCAGGAGGCCCCAAAACACATATTTCCAGTGAAAACTCAATATTAAATGTTTCATTGGAATGCAATACTGCTAAATGTAGTAGAGAAGGTAAAAATGCTTTTTCTTCCAGGAGCTCCCAAAACATGCATTTCTGGTGAAATCTCGATATAAAATTTTTGGGTGGTATGCAATACTTCCCTATCTTACTATACATAGTAGATAAAGTAACTACATACCCAGATTTCTCTGTAAGTGCACATTCAATGGTCCCCTGAAAAAATATCATTTTACTTTCTCTACTACCTCTAGAAAGTAGTAGAATGCCAGAGGAGCCGATTTCTGGTCCCATCCCCCAACCCTCTCCACCATATTGTTAGTGCAATAAGTGCACTTGTTTTTCCCCACCCACCCCCACTGATTTATGGACATGATGATTATGATTGATGATGATGAGGAGGGGGAGAAGGAGAAGGAGAAGGAGAAGGGGGAGAAATTGAGTAGTCTGATTAAAGGCTCAAAAATAGACTCTTAGGGACCTTTGTGCCTCTTAAATTAGGCAATTATTCAAGTCTGACTGTCGAAATAAAATGGACAATGTCCTTGATATCTGCCCTTCTTATCTCTTCAGCCTCAAAAAAAAAAGAAGAGGCCAAAGAAACATCTATGCATAGTAAATACTTTCACATTTACAGAGTATATGTTGAGAGTTTTAAAATCAATCTCACATTTCCTGCACATGGGATCTTCTATAGGCCCCATTATGCATAAATGTACTCTGTGTAGAGTGTTGTGGCCAGTAGGATAGGCAACAACATCCCTAAACCTAGGTCTAGTTAAATTCAGAGAAAATCACATAATTTACCATCAAGTCCCATAATGAATTCATGGGCTTGCCTGGCAGCAGTTTGTTTACTTCAGATCTCAAAATGAGCCCAAGCTGTAAGTTGGTTTATCTCAGACTTGACACTTCTAGGGAATGCTCCAAAGAAGGGCTGAGATTCTATAAGTTTGACCGCTATCAAGACTTTCTAGGCTGTCATACTGTCTGAGCAGATACTAACATTCACCCATCTGTATGGCAAAGTATTAATATGCATTGCACAGGCTAAAATTACATATATCTCAGCTTGGAAAGCAGTGGCAACACTACTAAGGGGAATAGCATGATTAATCCTGGATCCATAGACACCCAGTACCATCCTTCCCCTGAAGCAGACTCTGTCTGTATACTATGTCAGGCTCCCTTGTCTCAGAAGAAACCCAGTTTCCGAGTCCCATGCTTTCTTGGGTGCTATCACCATTGCATAGCCTGGGCAGAAATTAAATCTTTCCCCAGAAAATTCCCACTCATTTGGGTAATAGAACCTCTCCTGAAGTCTGTAGGATCAATGAGTGTCCTTTATGGGGTACTTTGAAACACCATCCCCCTAACATTCAGAGGCAATGTGTGCCCACCCTCACAATCTCCTTCGCAAACAGATGCAAAGGAGGAACTTCCACCTAGATCTCCAAAGTAGACTGAGGAGTAGTTTGCATTGTCCCATTATTATCAGACATGCCAATCTTTGCAGCAAATTCAGCTTGGCAGTTAATGTTGTCAGGAAGAGGCAGGCCACCAAACCAATGCTGCATAAGATACAGAAGGCCTAATGACTGCAGTATATAGCTGTCTAGCCACTTTGGGTTTGATCTCACCCCTCAGTTCTGTGGCTCTCCTACAAGCCTACAAAGCATTGTGTGCATTCTTCACTTTGTATTCCACCTGGTTCTTCCAGATGAGTCCTGCATCTAACATATCTACCAGATACATCATTGATCCAGTAACCTTCAACTACTTCTTAAGGAAAAGGGACTCTACTAAAGCAGACAGCCTCCTTCTCCTTGTGAAGATCATTAGTTCAGTTTTGTCTAGATTAACAGACAAGTCTACTTCCTTACAACACTCCTCTAGAGTATGCAAGCAGCCCTGAATAAGCTCCAAAACATATTTGGGAACTTACCCCTTCCACTATGCATATACCATCTGCATAGCCCTGGTGATGCACTCTCCTCCCTCTTGAGTCTGTTCAGTAGCTCAACTATGACCAGACACAACAGGGTAAGCAACAAAACTCCCCCTTGGGACAGCCTTGAGGTACTGATGACCTTAAGATCCATACCCCAGGACCATCATAGTCTTCCAGCCTTCCAAGGAGGCCATAATCTGGTCTGTGACTACTGGACTGACTTCTCTGCTCTCCAGATTCTTCTTGATGGTGCCTAAAGAAATATTACTAAATGCACCCTCAATGTAGGAAAATGACCATCCAGCACCCTGTCAAATCTGGTGACTATTTGACGAAGCACAAATTCTGTGGATTTGCCTGGCCAATAGGTATATTGATGGGGATTTTCAGGTCTGTAAACAAACACCCCATCTTTTAAAATATACTTAACAGCCTTTCCAATGCCTTCAACATGAAGGATGTCCAACAGATAAGATGAAAATCTCTAGGCTGTACTAAGACTGTTTGCCGACTTAGATGTAAAAACCACTTTGGCCTGCCTCCAGAGGTACGAAACATACCTCATAGCCATATAAGCCATACATACTTTCACTTGGTACAGAAAGATAATACCCTAGCCCTCTCAAAGAAGTGCAGAATAGCCCCCTTATGCACCTGCATATTTATAGAGCTCAAAAGAAAAAAAATCTGTTGTGCTGCACTCACATGACTTTCTCTACTCTTGTACTAACCATTCTTACAAACTCTTATTCCTATATGTTCTTCATGTTAGTTGAGATAAACATTTGTACAAATTATCTTATTGCTTATTTCCTTGTAGGTGCAAGGGGAATATTAGAATACAGTAGGCTTTGAGTGATAGTCAAATCTTTTAAAGCATTTGCACCTTAACATATGAAAAAATAAACAACAATGTTCCATTTCAGGAAAGTTTTAACTTTTACGAAATTAGATGGAATATCTCTGAAATGGTTCACTCTACAAAAAAATTTATTTTGACATAAATTGTGTGTTTTAACGAGATCTACATTTTTGTAGATTTTATCTATCTCTTACAATTTACGAGTTATTCAAGTCATCCAGAGCAAATAGGACTAAATAAGCTATAGCCAGAAAATTCAATATATACATTTCATTTGTCATACAGATATCTTAAACATATGACATTTTAATCAAAATCGTTACAGTCATTTTCAAGAAAATCAACATTTTCAAAAAATTTTCCATGTAAAGGGTAGTTTAGGGTGGGGCTATTTTCTTCAAAATCTTCGTGTCGCATTCTTGAAAGACATTAAACTTAAATACCAACTTTGATTTTTAACCGACTTTTCATTTTTGAGTTATACTGTCCACAGACTGATAGACACACACACACACACACACACACACACACACACACACACACACACACACACACACACACACACACACACACACACACACACACACACACACCTTTTTCTAAAAATGCTTTTTTTGGATTCAGGAGGTCTCAAAACATTTATTTCTGGTGAAATCTCGGCATCAAATTTTTGGGTGGAATACAATACTTCCTTCTACTTATCAGTAGAGAAAGTAAAAGTGGCCCAGTTAAATTTTTATAATCCACAGACTCAGAGGCCATGTGCCAGCCCTATTTTGAGGGCCTACTTGCTCCCACTGAGATGGGTTCTTATTCCATAGTTTGTGTTCCTGGGAAATGAGCTTTAACTAACAGCCTCAAGGTCTCCCCCTCTTATTAGATCTTTGAACTGGTGGGATCCTCCAATAAGGCCAGCCTAACCCTACCCAGAGACCCATAATTTCTGCAAATGATCAGCGCTCAATTCCTCTTGAATGCCATCACACAAAAATCTGATGTGCTGCACTCACATGACTTTCTCTACTGTTGTAGGTACTAACCATTCTTACAAACTCTTATTCCTATATCTTCTTCATGTTGGTTCAGATAAACATTTACAGAAGTGTTTACCAACATGGTAACTTGAATATAGGTAAGAAAGCCCACATAGCAGGTGCACTCTCCTGTTACGAATATAAGACAGGTCTGTATGAGAAAATCATAATTCAATATACTATAACTTAGCCACAAGCTCACAAAAGAGCTTTTACTCATGTCAGCTAAATTTCTCTGTATAGTGTGTGAATTGGCACATATGATCAAAGTGCTACCACCTAGCAAGATTTATGCCAAACAGGAAAGTGAACAGGGGTTCTCACTGCAATCACATCCAGTATTTCTAACGTCTGATGTGGTGTGCTGCCACCTAGTGGCATTGATGCAAAAGAGACAGAAGATGACTGTAAGGACTGATGCATTCACACCATCTTGTGTGCATGCTCAGTGACTATTTTGACCCATAAGATGATAATAATGCCAGCTACCCATGCACAAAAGCTCCTAAAAATGTGCGCAACTGGAGATGTGCTAGCAACTATGATGCCAAACTTCATCCAGTTTAGAGGAATAACACAGTAGATGCCATATGTTTTAGATTACCACATCTATATAGCAGTCAATAGCACTCAAAGTAAAATTAACCAATAATACCACAAGGTGTCAAAAGTTAGGGAGTTCACATGCTCTTGTGCTCTTATACAGCAGCCGCTTCAATAGAACTTTGTCCTTTGGCATTCATAAATGTAACTTTGCATTCTAGATCGTCCCCTCTTGTTCCATTATAAGTTATCTAATTATTCATTTTACTGAATTCTATTAACATTTTGCCTTCCTTACTGCAAACCTTGCCCATGCTCATCCTCATATTTAAATGTCTTTTACCCCTGACCCCTTCCCTATTATCCAACAGTTTATCTTTGTAAAAATCTTATGCCTTTGATCATAATCCCTAATGCTAATCTCACTTCGACCCCTTTTATTTTATTATTAGTCATAAAATTTAATTTTTGTTCCCATTAATTCTTAACACCCAGGCACCTCACTCCTTTTATTTATTATTTCAGTCATTTTATATATATGCATGTGTCTGTGTGCACGTGTACATGTGCATGTGCATGTAAAGATAACTGAAAATGAAAAGTTGGTTAAATACTACACTTGATATTTAAGTTCAGGATCTTCAAAAGATATGTCATGAAGACTTAGAAGAAATTCCCCCTCCCCACTGCCAAATACTCATTTTATGAAATTTATTATTTTCTCAAAAATAGCTCTAACAATTTTGATTAAAATACCAAAAGTTTTAGCTAGTTTCATGATAAATAAAATGTGTATCTTGACTTTCCTGGGAATAGCCTGTGAAGTCCTCTTTGTTCTAAACAAATTTTGTGTAATTAGTAAGCTGTAAGAGATGAGAGACAAAATCTTACTGCACAAAAAATGTAGAGCTGGTTAAAGTACACACTTTGTTACTGGTTGAATTGTCAAGCACTTAGAACTTTAAGAGGTGGAATCAAGACTAGAAAATTCAATGCCATAGCCGGGATTTGAACCACGGATCTTGTGGTTATTGGGTGGCTGCTTTAACCACTGGCCAACTGGCCAGTATGACATTAAATTCCCTAGCTGATTCGCACTTTCCCAGTGGACCACAGGGGAATCTCACATCAGAGATAAATACTGTAAGGGTGACTTACAAATTGTAAGTACTTTATGTCCTGGGTTTATATAACCTTTAGATGGTAATTATTATTTTTTTATGCATGTATTTATCTCTGGTGTGAGATTCCCTTGTGTTCTACTGGGAAAGTACGAATCGGCTGGGAAATTTAATGTCATACTGGCAAGTTGGCCATGGTAGCTTAGTGGTTAAAGCAGCTGCTCGATAAGTGAAAGATTCATGGTTCAAATCTCGGCTGTGGTATTGAATTTTTCAAATCCTGATTCCACCTCTTAAACATTGCCCACATAAGGACTATGTGTTTGAAAACACCAGCAGTAAGTTTGTTGCCATAAATAAATAATAATTACTTAGAACTTTCTCAAAGAAAGTTGCCTATTTATTTTTTTCTGGTGATCATGCAAGGAGAACAGAATTTTAAAGCCGTTGCACAGTATTTCACTCTTAAAAGATTTAACTATCACTTGAGCCTACTGTATTTTTCTAATACTCTTATACCTACAAGGAAATATGTAATAAAACAGTTTTTGCAAATGTTTGTCATGATAAACATGAAGTATATTGAAGAACAAGCTTTTGTAATAATTGTTTGTTTGAGAGTGGATAGAGGAAGTCATGGAATGTAACACCAGATTTTGTTGTTATATAGTTTCCATGAAACACTCTCTCTTTATGTACATGTAATATCGTAAAACACTTTTTGAGCATATATTCTTGCTGCAGCTTGGAAATATAACAACCACTAATTTAGTTCCCTTTTCCCTGCAGTATGCATATTTCCCACAATGTCTATTAATTTACTCAGCTGGATGTATATTTAAATTTAATATCTTTTCTTGCAATTTAGTACTATGAGAAAAAATCACAGCTTACAACTCACCGAATTACTAATTTTATAATGGTTTATTTTTATTCCTTTTACAATTTAAAGCCTCTAATAAGAAATAATCTTAAGTTAAGGTACTATTTTAATAACCAATAATTTGTTTCAGAGGAACATTTCAACCAATACAGAACTCCTAAATTGGAGTTGAATAACCACACTTCATCTTCTAAAGAGAGAAGTGAAGGTGAGAGTAATTGGAGGACATGTGCTGGAAAAGATGTGGCAACAGCTGAAAAATCTGAAGATGTCTTTCTTATGGCAACTGTAGATGAGAAAGAAAGCTTTGAAAGAATTCTGCATGCATTAGAAGAGGCAATGAAGGCAATGGACCTCAGTTAACCAGTACCGTCAACTGGGGTAAGTTCAGACATATGAGGTAAATTCGGACAAAATACCTTTTTTTATTCTACAGTTTGTCATTCTTGAACAAGTGGAGTACAATTTCCGCGCTAGCGACATCTGTATGAAAGACACATTCCCGCACTTAGTTTAGCATGTTAATCGTGTATTTAGTAAGAATAGTGCGTCCGACAGTGGGCATTGTTGTCGGCTTCATTTTAGCTTTTACTGTTGTCAGTATAACTTCTTGGTACACACGTCTAGTTTATCAATCCAGTCGCTGTTAATTATTGACTTCAGTTCACCTGGTTATGTATAAACGTCACTAAGATTTATTGGTTGAGTTTACATGTTGAGTTTGAATTTCCTGCATATTTATTTGCAAATCTGTTCGACCTTGGGGTAAATTCGGACAATGCCACGTGTGTACAAAAGAAGATTGGGAAGCCAAATGTACTGCAACTATGAAGAAAAGAAACTTGATGAAGCAGTAAAAGCAATTAAATCAGGGAAAATGTCGTATCGAAAAGCACAGGAGTATTTTCAGATACTGCGATCCACGTTAGAGAATAAAGTGAATCGCACAAATCCAAAAGCAATCGGAACACCATCTGTCCTGGATAATGAAGAAGAGAAAATGTTGGTACATGGTATCCTTAGAGCACCTCATTGGGGATACCCTCTCACTTCAACTGACATTTGCTGCATTGTAAAAGGATACCTTGACAGAATGGGAAGAAAGGAGAAACGATTTACCGAGAATCTCCCTGGTGTTGAATGGATAAGGTCCTTTTTGAAAAGGCATTCTAATGTTCTTTCAGTTCGATTATCCGAGAACATCAAAAGAGCTCTTGCAGAGGTATCCCTTGAGACCGTCAGGGGATTTTTTGATAATGTGCTGGAGACCTTAGAAGGTACTCCACCGGAAAACATCATAAACTATAACGGGACAAATTTATGTGATGATCCGGGAAGGAAACATGTGATTGTCAAGAGGGGCATTAAGCATGCAGAGAGGATAATGGATTTCTCTAAAGCAAGCATTTCTCTCATGATGTGTGTTAGTTGAGATGGAAAACTACTTCCTCCATATGTCCTATATAAGGCTGACCATTTATGGGACACCTCGCAAGAAGGAGGGCCACCGAATGCAAGATACAACAGAAACAAGAGTGGGTGGTCTGATCTTCCAATTTTTGAAGATTGGTTTCTAACAGTGGCATTGCCTTATTTGAAAAAGCTAAGCAGAAGGAAAATCATGATTGGTGATAATTTGTCAAGCCATGTATCTCTGTTAGTGATTGAGCAATGTGAGAAGCACAACATCTCATTCATTCTTCTTCCCCCAAATAGCACACACATCCTACAGCCCCAAGATGTGTGTTTTTTCGGGCCCTTTAAAAAGGCTTGGAGAGACGTGCTGATAAACTGGAAAATGTGCACACGTGGCCCTATCTCTAGAGATGCCTTCCCTGCACTTCTCAGAGAGACATTGGAGAAGATAGAAGCACGGAAAGTAGACAACATAAGAAGTGGTTTCTGCGCCACGGGTCTAATTCCTTTCGATCCACAGAAGGTCCTCAACAAATTTCCAGAGCATTCAGACCCAATTGACAAGGCATCATCTTGGTCTTCCAGTTTCGAGACGGTACTCTCAGCAGCACGATACGGTACTTCCACCAGAACCACAGCCGGCGTCGCAAGCTGAATGTTCCTCCAGGAAAATCTATTGTGGGTGATCATCTTGCTGGAAAGGAAATTAGTGAGGAAAACCAGCAAGATTGTCATGAGAATTCGGAAGATCAGAATACTCCCATGCCAGCAGAGGATTCCACACTAGCATCGGCACCTACTCTTGACATCGAAACTTTCATTGTCGTGAGGTACAACTATGTGTCTGGAAACAGAACACTTCCTAGAGAGTATGTTGGCATGGTAACTGATATAGGAGCACAAGACGTGGTTGTGAAATTTTTGTGACCCCATGATGGAAGCAAGAGGATGTTCACATTCCCAGATGTAGAGGACGAAGACACAGTAACGAAAGACCAGATCAGTAAAATACTTCCAGCACCCAAGGAGAAAAGAGGCATTTTTGTTTTTGATAAGGACGCTCTATAAATGTTCCCGTTGTTTATTAATGTTTTGAACTTTGTGTTTATGTAGCTTTGTATTAACTTTTGTAATGTAATCTCTAAATAGATGACACCTGTATCATTTTATACATTATAAATATCCTTTTCTATAATGTAATATATATTTTTTATTATTGTGTGTCCGAATTAACCCCGTAACTGGGGGAACTACGGACATATATTAAAAATTATAGACTGTCCGAAGTTACCCCAACTAGTGAGGTAAATTCGAACACTCATTATTATTTTTTAAAATATCAGGGTACATAATTAATTTAATATGTCAGCATATATTCAGTTTGTTGATTATTAATACATCTATACAAATTTAAACAAACCGCCTACGTCTGATCATTAGCAACTGACCGCGAAAAATACGTAAAAAGCGTCCGAAATTACCCCGTGTGACGGTACGTGTATGTGAATGAACTTTTATGTACAGAATTTCCTTTGTATAGCTTTTTACAATTTTTCATTTATCTAACCTAAACTGTGTATAAACTGTTGATTGCCTAGTTGCTACCTAGGATTGCATGACACCCAGACCTTTGACTCTGCTGGATAGCTCTTGCTATCCCTTCCTCTTTATCTTAATTATTCCCTTTCTTCCTTCTGTCTTCTTTTCTTATACTCCATAATTTCTTTGCCCATTTTTCTTTTGCTTTTTGGAAAAACTTACCTGTATAATCTTCCTTTCTTCTTTTCCTGTTAACAGTTTATAGCTTCAATTTTCCCCTCTGTTTTCTCACAGACCTTTTTTGTGGAGGCAAAGCAGAGGCCCAGACAGCTTTAGATTCACTGAAAAGTATAATTCAGAATGAGTGTTATCGTAATTTGATTATGCTATCAGCAGTTGTTGAGGAAACGAGCAAAAACCAGATTGTCATTCCTTTTCAAATAATGAAAAATGCTCAGCTTTGCATATTTTTTGGGGGGAAAGGAATGAGTGATGAAACAAATTTATCTGTTTTATTATATGTATATTAACTCCACATTGCACTTTTTTATTAGAATTATGCCATTTCATTATAAAAAACTTGCTGTAAGCTAATGCTCAATACATACAAAATATGTTGTTGTTTTCTAGTGCCTTGCATCTGGCAATGAAGCCATTAGCATTCGTGCTTTCCAATACTTTTGAACTGTAGTTTCTTCTGATCTTAATGCTTCACAGGTCTTCAAGTGGTCTTCATTCATTTCTGCTGGATCGTTACACAGGACACATATTGGTGAGGCTGAGATACCTATTCTGTAGAGATGACTTGCTAAGCAGTCGTGATACAAAAGCATTCCTAAACCATGTTTTTGTTAACTACACAAGCATGAGAAGGAAAACACAGAAGCAATCTTGGAACTCAAGTAAATTAATGTTCTAGTAATTAATTCACGTATTTCTGTGAATTTATACATTTGTCCCAGACAATTTCCACCATGTCCCATAGCTGGTTGCTAGTGTGAGGTCTGTTGTTTTCAATAGCTCTGGTCATCTGTTTCTGCATTGCTGCCCAGACATTTTCTATGGGATTTAAATCCAGGCTCTTAGGCACCCAAGGAGCAAGCTGAATGTCATGTTCATGACAGTTGTGACATCAAACCAATTGGCGACAGGCACAGCCAGGAGGTGGTGTTGACAATCCTTCCACTGGGGTTTAAATTATTTCCTTGCCCCTGCTCTTGTACTACTCACCTTGGCTATGATCTTTGTTCATAGCTTATTTCTTGTGTGTCAGACTTGAATATAAACCAATAGGAGATTGGTTCCACACCTGAACTGGTGTGGAACACTAATGGTGAAAAGTTTCGCCAACATTAAGTAAAGAAATACATTAAAAGACATTGACAGTATCAGCACATCTCAGAAAGATTGCATGTACTAGGTACTAGTGGAATCAGGAAAGCTTTATGCTAGTGCGTGGAAATGTGCTGATATAACCACAACATTATGCCGAACATAAAACGTTTAAAGGTTACAAAAAATGCTGCAGAGTTGGATACCTGGGAAAAAAGTCATATAATAAAAAACAAGCTCTGTGTAATGAACTTTAATTTGCCTCCACAAAACCCTTTATGGAAGTTTATCGGCTCACCGCTAGATGTCAGCCCAACGAACCACACATCAAACAATATCATCAAGAACCAGTTGGTTAATTTTGACGATGGGAGCAAGTTAAGCTCTTGAAACTGGTCAAGACTAATTACATGTAAGTGATGTTAAGTGTTTCAGTCCAACTCAGTTTTCATTATAACATGATCTATTGTTTGTTTCCCTTTCCTGAAGCCTGCTTGAATTTTTTTCTCTGTACTACACTCTTCATCAAATCACCCTTTACTTTCCTTTGTGCTACTATTGTCTTGTTTCCACTCCTTTCCCTGCTCTTCTTACTAGTAATTCCAGAGGATCAAGCTTTATTCCTTAATATTTACCTTTCTAAAATTTGACCTACTGTTAAATTTAGTTTTTCAAAAAACCCTCTCTTTGTTCCTCCATCCATTTGATAGTTGTTATTCTCCTTGTCTGTATTTTCTATTCTCTTTCTGGGTGTTGTTCTCCTACCTTTAACCTCAAATTTATGTCTGTTATTAATCGAAAATGTCCACTAATCATACATAAGTTTGTGATTTTAAAGTTACCTACCATGCATTTAATATTACTTGATCATAACACATAACACTGGTTAGCAAAAAATAGGGTTTTCTTAGCCCTGAAGAAAATTGTGGTATTCTGTGTAGATACTGAATAATAAGTGAGCAGCAGAATATTTCCATGGAGATTTTTTGGGAGTTGAGATTCAAAGAAATTTAACTATTATAATGCTAATTGGGTACTCATCCAATCCACAGGCCAAATTACTAGGTCTAGAGGCTTCTGACCATAGAAGTAAATTCCTTCAACAAAGTAGACAACCACAAAGGAGGGATTTTTCTAAATTCCTTCCTTAGAAGGGGGTTAACATTTCAGGATTTTTCAAAAATGGACAGAGTAAGAACATTAAATTGAGCAGGGATTATCTTCATCAAAATCACAAGAAAAGGCCTAAAATGTATTACTTATAGATAAAACCATACCTTTTAACATTTATTTTGTTTTCCTCTTTCTCTTACACTGCGTGGGTGGTATCTCTTGTGTTTGTGTCCAGCAGAAATCAGCCAAGAAACTAGTAATGTTTGTTAAGCAAAAATAACAACCAGTCACATGATTGTAAGGTTCCTGCCATGCCATTGTAATAGCAAAAGGCATTGATATTTTTAGTACCTTTTAACCATCCAGTCAGTCCTCTTGAATAAGTGGGCCCAAATGACCTCGTTGGTGACAGGCTCTTAAACTCCACTCATTCACCCCTTGAACAGGCATTAAGGCAATGGTTCAGAGCCCACACTTAATCGTCCTCACCAACCGTACATCCAAAGTACAGATTGTAAGCTTCCTTCACAGGAGAGGATAGAGATGTTCTTTGAGATTGTAATGTAAAACCTCCACATATATAACAGAACATATCTGGTATATTGCGACAAGATCAGCACAATGTTGGTGCTCACTAACACACATAATAAACACAATTAAAAAATACTGCAGTACACCATACTTGTATACACTTACTGAAGGAGCACTAGAATTCACCTGCATGCATTTCTGAATTAGCACTATTTCAAAATATTTCAGACTATTAAGAATAAGAATGTAAGGAAGGATGGCAAATTAGTTTCCACTTCACCACACTCTGTTAGGCCTGGTACCTGCCACCCTCTGCAGCCCTCCATGTTCACACATTGTCATGATTATATGACTTCAAATGTGAAAATAACTTTACTGAGAAACAAAAAGATACATTGCATAATTGTTTTATGGTCGCTTTTTAAATACATCATGTGCCACTAAAAAACAGTAAAAACTTTAGTGAATAAAGTGAATTCACCAAGTGAAAATACAGGAAAATTTAACAAGGAAGAAGTAAAACCCTCAAAGAATAAATATATTTCCACTATTAGCAAAAACGGAGAAAATAATACCCCTGTAAAACTAAAAATATCAATTGGTAAAAATAAGGTTTTACACAGGGTAAGTCCAGTGCAGCATAAAAGTGTAAATACTTCAGGAAATGCTATTCATGGACAAGGCAGTAAACTGTGCAAAGAGCCTATCCCCTTACATCAGTCACCTAGTAGGCATGTTTCTAAAGTCATTTGTCCCAAAAAGCACATGAATCCAGTAAACAGCAGACGTTCAACATATAGATCCTGTAACCACCGGTGCTAAAAACATCCAGATCTTGCTCCCCAAGGACAAGGTGCTACTCAACATTACCCAAGAGGACCATTTTCTAGCTTAGCCATTAAATCTCCAAGACAGTCAAGATCCAGATCTCCTGCAAGGTCATACATATCTTTCAAGGAGAAATGCTCAAGATCACCACCTTGGTATCCTCCAGCCAATTATCACTTGGCAAGTGTATCACCCAAGTGATGGCTGGAAACTCACAACCTACTGACCTGTGCAGTTTTCAACCATGCAGTTCAACTGTAGACCACCTTGTATCAATATCAGTACAGATCATGAACAGATTCATGAACAACTGTCAAACCATAGGGATATTTTTGTCATGAAGGGTTATAGTATATGGTGGGAAGCAGAGATACTATGTACCCTCCATACCTGGAATACACATGGACAGTACCAGTGTACATTCAGGAGTTCAGAAAGGACTGTGTTTTCTGAGTAAGGGTAAACTCCATGTTGTTGAGTTCAGGAGAACAGGGTACCTCAGGAATTGGTGCAAAATTTTAGATTGTTTGGTATAGTAAATAATTTGATGTGGAAATGTATTCCTGTTAAGGGATTTGTCATGCCTATTTGTAGACAAATTCACTGTCTATTGCATTTCTCAGCATACACCATCTGCAGCAATGTTTAAACATCTTCAAGAATGGAGCTCAAAAAACCGCTTTCATTCCTCAATTGAGAAGTCAATCTGCATTAATTTCTGATGCCATAGGAGACAACTGCCACCTTCACTTCAGTTTGGTCCAGATTTACTTCCATTCACAGAAGAAATTAATTTCCTGGGGTTTGACCTTTGACAGGAAGCTTAGCTAGTCATCACATATATCACAGCTGAAAGCACAGTGTAACTTTTCTCTGAATATCTTGCAGATACTAAATGGCAAATTGTGGGGAACAGATCAGACAGCTTTTCTGTGACTGTATCATACACTGATCCTATCCAAATTAGATTATGGGTGTGTGGTTATTCCTCAGCATAGCTATCTGTGCTGAGAAGATTAGACACAGTCCATAATCAGGTCATTTGTATGGCTATCACAGCTTTTTCAACTAGCCCAGTTGGAACTTTTATGCCAAATTGGCAGAACCCCTCTGCAATATTGGCATGAAGTACTATTAGGAAATTATGATTGTGTGAGAGGTAGAACTGGAACTTAAAAATTCAATGCCACAACTGGAATTTGAACCACAGACCTTCCGCTTACCGGGCGGCTGCTCTAACCACTGAGCTATTGTGACAAACTGCCAGAATGGCATTAAATTCTCAAACCAGTTCGTATTTCTCCTGGTAAACCACTTTGCCCACACACGGCTTGTGTGTTTAAAAAACACTAACAGTAAGTTTGTTGGCATAAATAAATAATAATTATGATTATGTATTTAAATGTATGCCTATGCACCCAATGTTCACCTCTCTTTTCACCATCATGCTGGAGGAACATTATAGAAACAGCTCCCTTAGTCCAAGGCCAGCAAATTTTCATTTCCAGGAACTTCTTGGGAAGCATGTTTAGAAATGCCAAGGGGGAAGACGGAGTACCCCACTTGGTTATGTGTAACATCCCACACAGATCTTGGGATGACAGTGTACTGGAAGTTTGTAGTGCCTATATCTACTATTTGCACTTGCTTAGAATTCTTGTCAGGTCACTATGACCAAAGTTTGATCTAAACTGACAGATCTATGAGAATTAATGGTATTGGTAGTGCCTATGTTTATGGAATGAGCCGTATACATTCAGTCTTCATAGTAGGACATCCATTTATAGTGCCGAGCTATATGCCATTTACCAAGCCATTATGTATGTGCACCTTTGAAAATTGGGTGACTGCCTCATTTTGAGTCATTCCCTTAACCCATTTCTGCCTAGCATAACATATGTGTCATGTAACAGTCTGTCATTTTCTCTTGTGGGCAACAATGCACGCATCTATTGTTGTATATCTCTCAGATAGGACCACTATATTATTGATATTTAGGCAGGCTTTTGCGAGTAGTAAGCAGGGAGAGGATGATGTCTGCTTCCATTACAAATATGTGTAAAATTCAGAAGTGAAAATTAATTCAGGCAGAAATGGGTTAATGCACTTCAAGCCTTTGTGAGTTGTACAACTAGCATCCTGTAGTACAGCATATCCAGAATGCTTACCATGTTTTACATGCTTCCAGTGTTAATGTGGTGTGTGCTTCAACTTCTGGACACATTGTTTGCTGGGGAATGAACTGACGGATTTGGCAGCAAAGGTGGCAAGCACAGGACACAATACTACTATATTGCATTGTTATCTTGGAGGACCTTAGGCTTCTAGTGTGGAGAGCAGTCTGGCGTACTGGTATAAAGAGGGGGCAGCTCTCTGCGGAAATAAGCTTAGAGTAGTGAAAGAAATTCTTATTACTGGTAGACTTCCTCTCATGTATCTTGTCATGAGGAAATGATTTTAGCTTGGTTGCATATTGGCCACTGCAATTTTATGCAAGGTTACCTTTTCAATGGGGACCTTGCTCCTCTTTGTCTTGGCCTGTATTACGATCTCCGGTTACTAGCCACGGTTTGTTACCTCTCAGTTATCGCTAACTGTTAGTTAGGCTCGGTGCCTCGTATTACGAACTCAATTGAACTGTAGGTTTGTTACCCTGAGGATTTTGATGTCATGCAAACAGTTGGTAACATTTTTCACTAGACTTTTGCCACGCTTGTAACGCTATCTCGTGGGTGAACTGTATAGTTAGAATCACGTTAGAATCAATTATCGAAAATTTTTAATTGCGAATAGGTGTCAATGAGCAGTTTATATACTTTTTCTAAATTAATCTCGTTATATTTTCATTACTATTTATTCCTTATAAATTTTAACTTTGTATTATTTAGTTATTCGTTAATTTATTGAAAATATCGTGTAGGTTAGATTTCTGCTTAGAATTAGGTTAGTTGGCGTTAGATATTAGTATTATAGTTATTAGGCTACATTTGTAATGGAAGGCAGCAAGAGGAAGCGTTCGGCTAATTACACCGAAGAAGAGAATATGGTGCTGTTGGACCTTATTCAACAGCATAAAGCTGTGGTGGAAAATAAAGCCACAGGAGCTGCCACGTGGAAGGAGAAGGTGAGTGTGTGTGTTACATTTATTACAATTTTCTTTCAAACCTTTAAAGCCTTACAAAGTATAATATTCATTTGGTAATTTTGCCATTTTAGGAGAGAGCTTGGGAGCTCATTACCATGCAATTTAACTCCCAAACTACCAACCAGCAAACATCCCTACAGCTTCGAGAAAAATATGAAGCATTAAAAAAGAGAGCTCAGCAGGCAAATGCAGAGAGAAAGAAGATACTGTATGGCACAGGAGGAGGAAAGCCTCCATCTCCAAAACCGTCACCAGCAGATGATTTCCTGAATTCGTTGATGGGCAGCACAGGCACTGGACTGCAATCTATTTCAGACAGTGATCTGATTGGTGAGGATTACAGTAGTTTTTCATATTTGTAACTTAGAGTAAACATGAGTAATTGTGTTGTACTAGTGCATAATGGTATTACAGATGAACCAGCAGGCACTGTGGAGGTGATTGTTCCCAGCACTTCAGCTGCTGAATCTGCTGAAGCAGTTGTAGCACAAGGTAAGACAAATCTGTAAAACTGCCACGTATACCAAACTACCAATATGATCCAGCAGCTTTACCCCTCAAGAATTTAAACACACTCATTCAAAAGTATAGGGGCAGCTCCAAACAAAATTTACAGTCATGCAGCTTTTTGTATTGAATTGTGCTTCATGTAGTTTTGAATTTTACAGAGCAGTGCCTGCATATTCATTGTTGTGAAATGAACACTTCAAAAAATGAAGTTGTTTAGTGACATTTGTAAGAACTATGTTTGCTAAACTTGTTTTTTGAATTTCTAGTCTGTCCATAGATAAAATGGTACATTTTATAAATTGCCTTTATTGTATAAGATACATTAACAATTGCCATTAGTTATCAAGTAATTTAACGTTATCCTGCTGATTTTATATGGAGACAAAATTATGATTCTTGAGTGTAGGATTTGATATGGTCCTTGGGTCAGGAGGCTACATGTGTACTTTTGGAAGGTTCCTGGATCTTTTTAGCTTAATATACATTTTTCTCAATAGTGAAATAAGTTTTGTGCTCAGGTATTCACTCCATTCCACAGTAGAGCCAGAGACTTGTGCATGAATGTCTGATTGTGGTTATTTAAATACATCTCAGTTAAAAATAGTGTAACTGGTTCTGTATAGCTTATGGTAGCCCAGTACAGTATGCTGGAGGGAAAGACTTATGTTAAGAATTACAGGGTACGTGATAGTAATCCTGAGTTAATAAGCAGTATTGGCTATCACTAGATTTTATCTTCATTCTTGTTTTGGCTATGCTTTCCCGTCATTTTGTAGGTGGAGACTTTACTCTCCTCTGCATGCAAAAAAAATTTGTCGGCTACGCTTTGCAGCTTAACCTCTTGAGCGATGGCCATATAAACGTCCTCGAGCAGAGAATTGCTAGCATTTAAATTGTTAAATGCGCTTTGTATATACACAGCTGTATTTTGTGTAAATACTAAGTTATTTTCATGAAACAAATACTGGTATAAAACTCGTTATTTGCAGTATAAATGTACGTCATCAGCAAAGTTGAGGTGTATTTACAAAACGTTGAAATGGCACAATTTTGTTTCACTGCGGTGAAAAGTCAACTTTGCTCTGTCGAACGCATCTAATATAAGTTCTCGGAAAGATATGGTAAAGAAACACCAATTGTATGTGTGGCTTATGCGTCAGCATACAGTGTAATAAAGCTTTACTGCATGCGTGGTCTCTTGAGTCATCAGAACAGATCAACATTACAACTTTTGCTTACGCGAGTTTAGTAACTTAGTAGAGTCCGTGTCTTTCTTTGTTGAAATACATACGTATTCTTTCCTGCTTGTAGCTGAAGGGAGAAGTGGTATAAAAAGGTGTTTTTGCACCAACTGGATATAATCATATACAATTGTTTGGGGATTTGGACAGCTCTCTAAACCCACACAGGACAATGACCGACCTCGACTACCTACTATAAATAGCTCGCAGCCTAATTGAACAATACCACGTTGGGGGTTGAAAATCCAAAACCCCTGCACCCCTCAGACTTCATGGACAACATTATCCTAAAATGATACCACCAACAGCAAAGAAGTCCCGCCCATTTCGTAAGTGTTTCGTGTGCCGCAAGAAGGGAATTCGCGAATGTGGAGATGTACGTACCCTTGTGTGTTTATCCCTGTTTTGAGGTAAATCACTGCAGAACAAACATATTAAGGTAAGCCAATAAAGTATATAGACTTTAATAAAATGTTTCATAAAGGGAAAATTACAATAAGTTGAGTTGGATAAGGGATAAATAAGGGTTAAATACTTAAACGCACAGCACGTGTATACACACCCATATTGCTCATCCATCATTTTAAATGGATGTGATTTCACGTCGATATCCCTCAAGAGGTTAAGTCCTGCAGTATATTTTGCTGTAGTTGTCGTTAATTACATGTATATTTTGTGCAACACAGGAATTATGTATATGCACATTAAATAGTGATTCCATGACCATGCTCTATTCGAAACCTTAGGGTCAATCAAATCAAATTTCAATTTTATAGAGTAAATCCTTTTCTCAACTTTATTTGTAAATCTAACATACTTTTTTCTTTTTTAAAAAGAGTACTTCTGCATGACAAAATTGTGGTTTTATTGACTACATAGCTAGTTGCAGTTGGAAAGAGGAAACAAATAGTTTTATGTAGGAAGTTTCTGTGCACACATGTATACCTCACTACATGAGACTGAAGGTGTCTCTGAATATTATAATAAACCTAGTTATTTCGAGAACACAACACTCTCACTAAAGGGCTGGTTGAGTGAAGGAACATTTCCTGCTCTGATTTGGCAGGAAATATTAAATTTCATACATTCCTGTGCATTGTTATATAAAATCTGTGCAGCTCACATGTTATGCACACGCTGTTTTCTAAACTTGTTTGGATACATAAGAGCTAAGACATACAATTTAGTTTTTACTTTGGGTCCTATGTAATGAGGAATGCAAAGGGTAGAGGAATATAACAAGTATATTAATAAATGTTTTAATTGACAGATCCTGACTGGGGAGATTTCTCGGCTAAGATGCTGAGAACGCCCAGAAATGCTGCTTTGCGAACAACTAGCAGTGCAGGTAAGAGCTCTTTAAGAAATGTATGACTGACGCTAACATAAGAAGTTAACTATGAATGTGGTATAATTTTTAATTATTATATTCCAGGAATGTAGAAAAATGTAAGTTCGTCCTTAAAAAATACCTGTGCATCAAGACTTATTACTCTGTTTGGTAATTTATAGACGAATAGTGTAAGTTGATTTTGAAAACAAGAGATGTATAAGCTGGAATTAGTATACTCGCTAAATTTGAGACACTTTAGAAGCGATGATTAGAGTAACAGTACATTGTGATGTTCTTAGGGGTAGATGTTACATTTGGCAAACCACCCATACATCCAAGTATTGACAACATACATGATTTTGTATTTGCTAAATTAGATATTTGTATGGTAGGAATGTACAAAGAATAATTGCCTTGCTGTATTCATAAGAAAAGTCTACAGTTCGTGTAATATATAAATTTAGGTAGCGTCACATCCATGCCAAAGGCTTGCAAGAATTTCAGCTACATTTTAGTATACTGAAAGAAGTTAGAAGAAAAATTGAGTTTTAGATTATTAACTTTTAAAGCATTAGAAACACAAACATCACTTTAATATATTTCAAGGGCAACTTACACAGTAGTGGTGTTGGTAGTGGTGGCAAATCAAGATTGATAGGCTCTAATAATGTTTTGATCACATGTCCTGAAGGCTACTGCAGATTTGTCTTGTCTGTTTAGATTTGAAGCATCTCATGTGTAATAAGCATACCCGTTTCTTCAAGTTTACTGCACATGGACACAGGCCGCGAATTATCGGTCAGTGACAGAATAAACAAAACTTCCTCTTATCGTATGCAATCAAATAACATAGTCACGTACAAAGTAAAGATGTACCTGTAGATGAGCAGTTAATTGGAAATTATATACAGTCTTACAGGGTAGCCATTAAATTGTACATGGGACAATACAATTAAAAATTGAATTATATGTAACACATTGAATTGCAATCCATAAATTTATAGGTACATAAACATTATTTTCATAACGTGGTGCACTGTATGACCATGTACATTTTCAATGTCTCAAAACCAAAACTTGTATAACATACCTTACATTTAATGTCTTCTACATCTGAATATAAGTCCTCCAGGATTGTATACATGTGTTTATAACTGCAGTCCTGCACTTTAGGCATACTTGTTATTTCAATTACAAATTAATACATACTTGGATCCCCTATTCACAACTACTGCACTTTACTGTGCTATGCATCCTGGAGTAACACAGCTAGTGCCTGACCTTGCCCTAATGTCCATGTGCTTATAACCTGCAGTGCTCTTGTGGTTCTGGTAATAATGTTCGTGTTTCTACTGCTGACCCATCTTTAAAAGTAATCTTGTACACATTAATTACACTATGTGCTTTTAGAAAGAACAGTCGTTCTACTGTTGTGTAATCATACATTTTGTAATGTTCACAGAAAGAAAGCGGGTGAATACAATACCCTCTGTCTGCAGCAAGTCTTCTCTCTTGGGGAAAGGAGAGGAAAAATGTTGCAGTCCTTCAACAACAGTTCCTCCAGTAGGAATATGATGAACGACAGAAAAGGGCTGAGGAAGAGCAGGAAATGATAAGGAAAAGACACGAGGAAGAAATAAAATGCATGAAAGAAAAGCACGAGGCAAAGATGGAAGTAATTAAAAAAAAAAGTAAATTGTTAGATTTACAGATAAAATTAGCTGAAAAGCAACTTGAAAACAAATAAAAAGGCATGCTCTCATCAAATTTGTGTTTTAATTTTTTATTACCATTCATAACCATTTTTCCATTACAGTGATAATTATAAACAGATAATGAACATCTCAAGTCACCCGCTACATTTATTACTAGGGCCTTGATTCTTATGTAATTACATATTGTGATTCCCTTACTCGCAAAGTGCATATCCAGGAAACAACTAAACTTAATAGTTGTTTTCTTTTTTATCACTACAATGATTAGCTAATTATAGGTTATATGTTCCGTTTTTTTCTCTTTTTGAGTATATTTTTGCTTTGGAATATTCGGTAATTATTGGATCTGAATTTGCATCTTAGGTTTAGAAATAGAATTCGGCAACCCTTCATGTTTGCCAACAGCCCAAATGGATCACACACATTCACTATGTAAACACAATAGCAACAGCACTGACATAACTTCGACGGTCTACAGCTACAGAAGAGAGCGCACTGTTTATACCCACACTGCTGTCACATACACTGCGAACGCCGATAATCTTTTTTTATTTTTACTTACTTAACTACATAAGGTAATTATGTGGTGATAATCTTTATTGAACTTGATCCATGTTTTTTTATTGTTAGTGATGGGGAAAAAGGCACTTACCGCAGGCAAGCCTGCTAGTGTAAGACTCCTACTGTGGATTCAAACCAGGGCAGCACTACTCACTAAAAAACCCCACCAGAAGTCTTGAGGTCCAACCTCACTGCTGCAGTGCTGCAATAAAGCACCTGCGCATTCTGTGGTGATAGATGAAAGCTATCTGCCAGTGGGAGTAACAGCGAGTGATTACTGAAGTGGCACAGGACAAACATGACCTAAGCCTTGAATGCCCCCTGGTAGCTAGTGATGGTGATAGTGGTGAGTGGTGAACTCAGTAGTAAGTGGTGAATGATGTAGATGGTCATGATGGGTGACTGGAATAATCATGTTTGTGAATCATGGTGCCAATTTGGGAAGTTTATGCACTTCATGTGTCGACATAGCTTGTCGCAGCCACAGCCGTCATGGATGTAAAAGCCCCTGGAACGTTGTTGGAGTGCTACTAGTGTGGATGGAGAGTCTTCATCTGGTGTGGCTGTTGATATTTCTGGAGAAGCCGGTCGGTCTTCTGGTGAGGCGGAGCAGCTGTGTATACTGGTGATAGCATCGCTGAGTGTAGTGATGGCCTCCCTGAGGGTGGCTAGGCGGGAGCTGATGTTGGGGATCTCTGAATGGAGATCCTGGACTGCATCCAGGCAGGCACATTCCCATGTAACTGGACGACTAAACCCAGTAATTACACTCTCTGTACCTGCAATCTGTTTCGAAAATACTGCACAAAAGTTCTGCGCACACTATCTCGTACACGATTTCCAACATGCACTTATTGAAGTGCTGCCAGTACTTCTTCCTCTTGCACGTATACCTCCAACTGGCGATGGATGTCAGCCTCAACTGGAGGAAGATCGTCGTTGTTTGCTCGTGCTATATTGTGAAGCACAGCGCACGCCACAATTATGTTCTGGACCTGGTTGACATTTGCCTGGATTCCCAAAGACAAAACAGAAAATCTTGCTTTAAGCACACCATAGCACCTTTCCACAACATTCCTGGTTCAAATTTGTGACTCATTGTACAACTGCTCCTCTGATAGCTGTGGAGCTTGCAGAGGAGGAAGAAGATATGGACCTACTGCATATGCAGAATCACATAACACCACACTGTTTCCCAGTTCATTATTTTCCAGCCGATTCCTCAGTCTAGAATGCCTGAAAATGGTGGAGTCATGTGCAGATCCAGGCCACCGTGCCGCAATGTCTCGGATCACAAGGTCTGCATCTACCAATGTCTGCACGTTAAATGAAAAGTATCCTTTTGTGTTGCGGAAGTGTTCCGCTTCTTCCCCACCTGGAGACTTTATCTGCACATGGGTGCAATCAAGGGCACCTATCACCCTTGGGAATGCTGCAATATCGAAAAACTTCTGCTGGACATTCCACACATCTTCTGCAGTTTGAGGTAGTGCAACATACCTCGGCCTTAAAGAGGCAATGGCGGCAGTAACATTGCTAATGATTCTGCCTACTGTTGCTTTATGCACACCACTAGTGTCCCCAATAGAGGTGTATGTTCCAGCAGTTGCATAAAAGCGCAGAGTCATCAGTAGTTGTTCCATAGGTGGAAGACACCAGTTTCTGAAAAAATAAGAAATCTGTTATAGTTTTTAATTACAAATTCAGAAGGTAAGTAGTATTTCAAAAGGCATATAAGTATATCAATTGAATGAATTCAGACTAAATTGTTAAAAATAAATGAACTATCTTTAATACAGAAATTTGTCGTTATCCACGCAGAACAGTTCAGTAATACATATAGGCGGTGAGACTGTACAACAGAAAGGGTAATAACATATTGTGTAGAAGATTTATAGCTTTTTTATTAAATTAGAATTAGTTTGAATCCTTATTACCTATTGCATTAATTATTTTGTTTTGGCAAAAGGAGCAGAAAGATCCTGACAGCAAATTAGTGAAGCATGTCGCTTCATGGAATAGAAGTGATCTACCTAGTTTAGGTTGAGTTGCTATGGATTTATTCTGCAATAAAAGTTTTTGCAGGCTTTCTTTCTTTCCTTCTGTCGTAAAGTGACATCTGATTGGAGCAAATTCCGAGTTTGCCTACGGTGGAGTGAAGTAGTTAGGAAAGGTTTTCAGCTTAGTTACCCAAATATTCTTACAAGATGAGCGCTATAATAATATTCTTTATGTGCACATTACACTTAAATATGATAAGGAATATAAACTGCATGAAACAAATACAAATTTATGGTGAAAACCTAATGTTTACAACACATTTAATTGCAATGTTTCCAATTAGTATGATTACTAACCAAAAAAGTTTGTCAAGCACAAACCTTATGGAATGTTTTGCAAATTTATGAAGACCAGAATATTAAGTAGCAAAGTTTTAAAAATAGGGACACACTTTTTGTTATCCTGATGATAATGATATGAAACTTAAAACCTGAGAAGTCTTGTTAGTAGTTGAATAGAGTGGATAAATCATCTCTCCCCACATGAATTGTCATAAAATAGGACACAAAAATTTACAACTAATATCGATGAACAAAAGCAAAGTTATCAACATCTAGCCTATGTTGGCTTAAAAAAAAAACAGCTTATATAAAAATTTTCGGCACTTCGCGTTTCAATCCGAAAGTCGCATTTAAGTGACAGTATTGTATCCTTGATATAAAAACCCAATAAAGGACAAAAACTGCCAAAACCTACAACATGGATAGGTTTGACATTTCTTTTTGTGTGTGATTCATTGCAATGCAGCAAATATATTGATGCAAAGGCTATAGACAATACGGTATGGCACATAAGTAATCATTTAGGTTAACCACATCACAGATGTGTGAACACTGCCTATAATAATGGTTTGTAGGTTAGTACAAATTGCATAACCTAAAAATATCCTTTTCACTATTCATTCAGGGCCTTCAAATGCTTTAAAGAAGCGCAAAATCATTATGTACACAATAAATAAATGCAGCGTTTACTAGCTGAAGACAATGATCTAGGCTCCACGTCCTCTTGAATGTTTATATGTATATGCACATATACATATTGTATGTTTTCCGTGTATTTTCTATTCGGAAAATGTGCAATATGTTATGCTCTGTTTATTAAATTTACGTTCGTTAAAATGTGGTGCCGATGTAAAAACAATCGTACAAAACATCGCATTGTATCAAACCACTACAATTATGGGCCAAAAGAATTATAGGTTATAACCCAATGACCATTGAGATATACCCATAATTTATGTTGGTTTATTTTATTTCATTTTATGACTGTCAGAAATATAAAACTATGCTTGTACAATGTTACATACATGCTAAAAACTTACCTTTCTGTCGTAAATTCAATTTGATGTCGTGGCTTTTGACAATCTGTACCGTTGTCGGAACTCTTCTTCGTTCCACTCCTCGAAATTGTCTCTCCGCATTCTGAATTGCTTTGCTCTTCTTCTACTTAATAAATATTGAGCCAGCATTTCATCTTCAGAATCACTTTCGACAGGTAATTGTGGCTGGAGGTACGCCATTTTTCTGAGTGAAAGCAAGTAAACTCCAAGTTAACGCACTAACCGATACTTGAGGTTACGGTTAGTGTAACTCCAGAAATAACTCTCAGTTAGCCCTTAACCGAAGGTCGTAATACACACATTTGGGTGTAACTTCCAGTTAACCATTAACCGAAACCTTAACCGGAGATCGTAATACAGGCCCTCTGCTGTCTAGCAATGGTCTGCCGGTCTGTCATGCGTTGCTGAAGTATGTCCTTAGAACATCTTCGTAACTCTCTGCAAATGTTAGTCAGTCTCGCAGAGGTCCTGACAAATGGTAACAGAGTCGGCAAAAGAGTTTTTAAATTTCTATCAATTGTAATCTTTCAAATGAATATTTAATCATATATATGTCAAGTTTTGTACCTTTAGGCCATTGTTGTAAATTCATTGTTATCTGTGTCCTTTGCCATTTTTAGTTTTACATATTGATCTTTATCTGTAACCTTTGCTAGAGGTTCTAAAGTAAGAACAAATTAGAAACTAAAAACTTCACTTATCTTAGTAATTCTGTTATTTGCTGACCCTGGGTTTCAAGCTGTGTCCAGCTCATTCTCAAAGCCATATAAACAAATTCGTTACCAAGCTACAATCTTTTATTTTTTCATGAAAAACAAATACTGATATTCAATTTTTATTTACCAATCTCTGAAAACAAAAATTTATAAATACAATCTATAGATGGTAATTCGAAGTTCATGACACGGTTCCTGTTTTTTAAAATAAAATTTTCTTTCCCAAACCATTAAATCTATAGGATAACTTAATTGCTTTAATAAATTAACTTCTGGATTAATTTCATGATTAAATGACCAAAAATGATCTGCCACAGCTGATTTATCAGTTTGTTTATATTTAATATTTCTAAAATGTTATTTTATTCTGGTTTCTAGATGACGTTTAGTTTTACCAATATAAACTTTATCACAATCTAAACAGGTAAATTGATAAATGCCAGATTTTTTATAATTTGGTATTTTATCTTTTTTTGAAAAATTAAGTAAATTTTGTATATTAAATTTATTTTGATGGACCAAATTTATTCCATATTCTTTAAAAATCCTTGTAAATTTTTTATTAGCCCATGGATGGTAAGTAAACTTTTTAAAAATACAATTATCTTTTATTTTTTTAAGGGTTGAAACTTCTTTGACAGCTTTTTGGTACTTAAATTCCTCTATCCTTTTATGTATAAAATGTGTATTAAAACCATTAATTACTGCAGTGTTAATAATGTGTTTATATTCTATGTCAAATTCATCTTTATTAAGGGGTATATTTATTAACCTATAAATTAAACTATTAAAAACAGCAAATTTATGTGCAAAAGGATTAAAACTTTTATATTTTATGTAATTATCAGTGTGAGTAGATTTTCTGTAAATACCAAATTTCAATTTATTGTTATGTCTTTTAATTTTTAAGTCCAGAAATGAAAGGAATCCATTATTCTCAGTTTCCAAAGTGAATTGTATAGCTTTATCTTGTAAATTTAAAAGTTTTAAAGCATCATTTATCTGTTTTTTAGGGACAACAGCAAAAATGTCATCCACATATTTATACCATATTTTAAAAATTAGAGGGAATGATTTTGTAATTTGAGTTTCAAAAAAACTCAAGAAAAGATTAGCAAGAAATGGCGAAAGTGGACTACCCATTGCCAAGCCAGAAGTTTGTTGAAAAAAATTACCATTAAAACTAAAGAAATTTTGATCTAAACAAAGACTTGTAAGTTTTACAAAATCATCTATTCATTGTCTAATTCTAAAGAATTTAACCATTTTTTTAAAAAAATCAAAAGCTTTTTTCTAGGAATGCTGGGAAATAAAGCAATTACATCAAAAGAAACGAGCTTATCATTATCAGATAATATTATGTTATTAATCTTTTTTACTAGTTCAAAAGAATTTTTAATACTTAAACTTTCAAATTTTTCAAAAGTACTAAATTTTTTAGTTAACCATTTAGCTAAATTATATGTAGGTGAATTTATATAATTTATAATGGGTCTCATTTTATTTCCTGGTTTATGTATTTTTGAAAGTGCATACAACCTGGGTAAAACAGGATTATTGACTTTTAAAATACTTTTTTCATTTTTAGGTATCATTTTCACTTCATTGAGAGTTTTATTAAAAGTTGAAATACATGATTTTAAAGGATCATTATCAATTTTTAAGTAATCTTTACTTTCAGGCAAAAGTTCTACTCTATTAATATAATCAGATTGATCTAAAATTACAATTTTGTTGCCTTTGTCGGCTAATAAAAAATTTAAAAGGATTTTTAAAGAATATGGAATAAATTTAGTCCCTCAAAATAAATTTAATGTACAAAATTTACTTAATTTTTCAAAAAAAGATAAAATACCAAATTATAAAAAATCTGGCATTTATCAATTTACCTGTTTAGATTGTGATAAAGTTTATATTGGTAAAACTAAACGTCATCTAGAAACCAGAATCAAAGCACATTTTAGAAATATTAAATATAAACAAACTGATAAATCAGCTGTGGCAGATCATTTTTGGTCATTTAATCATGAAATTAATCCAGAAGTTAATTTATTAAAGCAATTAAGTAATCCTATAGATTTAATGGTTTGGGAAAAAAATTTTATTTTAAAAAATAGGAACCGTGTCATGAACTTCAAATTACCATCTATAGATTGTATTTATAAATTTTTGTTTTCAGAGATTGGTAAATAAAAATTGAATATCAGTTTAAGAGGTAGAACTGGAACTTAAAAATTCAATGCCACAACTGGGATTTGAACCACAGACCTTCCGCTAATTATTATTTATTTATGCCAACAAACTTACTGTTGGTGTTTTTAAACACACAAGCCGTGTGTGGGCAAAGTTTAAGTTCTACCTCTTAAACTTTGCCCACACACGGCTTGTGTGTTTAAAAACACCAACAGTAAGTTTGTTGGCATAAATAAATAATAATTGAATATCAGTATTTGTTTTTCATGAAAAAATAAAAGATTGTAGCTTGGTAACGAACTTGTTTATATGACTTTGAGAATGGGCTGGACACAGCTTGAAACCCAGGGTCAGCAAATAACAGCATTACTAAGATAAGTGAAGTTTTTAGTTTCTATATGTTCTTACTTTAGAATCTTGTTGCTTCACTGTCAATAGCTTCAATTTTTCTTTATTTAACTTTGCTAGGGGCTATATTTTTTATTTATGTTTCTCTCTGGCTTTTATGATGATTGGTTCAGTATATTTAGCTTTATCTTTGACTTGGTAATGAGTCATATTTAGTTTTGCCAAATACTCTTGACCCGCTGATCATACATCATTTTCTTCAGTGAATTCCAAAGCTTAAAGTCTATAATGAAACTTTTTCATGAATCCATGTTATTACTAGCATGGACAGGTACAAGAGAAACTCACTTTCAGTAATGTTGCTGCTTTTGTAACTAAAGTTCCTTTACTAGTAAGAAGAAAGGGTATAGAAGGGTTGAAACTACTAATCAGTGAAGGTCAATGTCTAATTCCCTGCTCCTTTCTTTGCAAACAAGTGAAAGATAAAAATTGTCCTTGACCAACCATCTATGCATAGAGCATCAAAGACATTTTGAAAAGGCTATTTTTGTAAGAGTTAGAGCCTCTGTCAAATTAATGTGTCTAACACTCACTCACATATATTTTTTTCTAAAATTTGTCCACAAAACTTGGTAGGTCTTATTTTCGAGTAAATATGGCATACATCATCATCAGGGAGGAGACTATAGGCTCCCCTTGACGACACCTCTCATTCTCCATATAACACATTCCCTCAAAAAGACTATCCCCTGCTACTGGAAAACTATCACCATTAAGACAAGCTGCTATATTGTTGCCCAGTGGATGGGTGACAAGGCTAGAAGATTTGACTGTCTTTGTCACACCAAAACCCTCTTGCACGTAAAACTGACAATGCCGAGAGAGCAACATCACAGTATTGGCTAGGTCCATGATCATTCTTGTTTTGCAGCTACTGTAACAGATATTCTTAGCTACCAGCACCTAAACAATGATCTTCTTTGCCATGTAGCAGACAGAGGAGAAGATCTAATTCTGCAGGTAAGGAAGTACATCAAAACAAGCCACCAAAAAAGGATCCCTCACTCCCAACATGAGATGCAAGGAAACAATTGCAAGAGTCCAGAATAGCTAACATCAATCAAGACCGTGCGCTTCACCAGCTGTTGCATGTGTCATCCTGAACTCCAGAAGTAGGCATGTAACTATAAGCCTAAGGAATTCAGTGTCACTGCAAAAAAGTATGAGTAGGCTATCAAGTCTCAGTTTAAGTCCCTCACCAGAGCGAACTACAGTGAATGATTCACATCGATATAAGTCACCTTTAAGACTACAGAAATGTACCTGTATCAGCCCCAAGAGACAAAATAAAAACAAATTTATTACATCATGGTCCAAGGGAAGTGAAGGACATCAAACCAAGAAACCATCTATCATCATTCCCACAACTGTTAAGATGTGTACTAAAATTAAATCAAGTAAGCAAAAAGAGTCTAGAACTAAATCATCAAAAAGAAGCAATAAGGAAGAAATAAAAACTGATACAGTTAATCTTTCTCAGGACAAATCTCATAGTGCAAGCACAGAAAAGTACACTACGGAACAGCAAAGTGAATCCAGAGGTGTTTTCTGTCTTAGAAGCCATAAAACATAAATTTGAAACAGCAGGACTAGTGAAATCAACTGTGAAAAAGATATGTCTGAGCAATGTGAAGGAAAGGACCAGTAGCAATCTGCGAGAGTAAAAAAGGAAACTTTATCAAAGACTTTGGATTCTGAGAGCAGCTATTGGAAGGTAGCGAGGATGACTTTTATGATTTAAGTGATCATGAACCATTTTCAGAGTTGGATTTCCTGTCCAATGATGAGAGTGATATTGATAAAGGAAGCCATTTTTGAGCCATCTAATCAAAACATAGTCACTAGCAATGGCACATTAAGTATTTTCTCACACTTTGACGTGAAACTAAAGTACATTTGAGAAGGTGACATTCTAGATAGGATAAATGCAGTCATTTTAATTTTTGAGGAATAATATAAAATGTTAAACACCCTTAACTATTAGTTACAGATATTTTATATTTAATGAGTACTTATGGCATAGGATTTATGGTTGAAAATATTTATAAGAAAGTGTGTTCAAGGAATTTAGCAATAATGTTAGTATGTCACTTGTTGGCTGGTTTTGGCTGTACAGTGCAAATGAAGCATGCCGAAATTTTTTTTCAAAGCATACACAGATCATTATTAACTCAGTAACCATGCAGAAGCTACAAATGATTCATAACATGTTTTACAATACCAGTACATTCTAAAGTATGAGTAAATAAAGCTCCTTCTCTAAAGTCTACTGCTAATAGTGAAGAAATTACAAATTTAGAAATTTTAAGGAGGGTGAAATTTGTTTGAAGCTACAGTGCCAACTTTGTATGCATTTTTCATTTGGTAGGCTTTTGTTTCGGTAAATCTTAGTTTTATAATTTTTAAAATTTAGTTTACTTTTGCTGCGCCCTACAGATAGGTGGAGAAAGTATTGTATTCCACCCAAAAAACTTGATATTGGAATTTCAACAGAAATAAATGTTGGAAGGTTTTCTAAATCACAAAAAGCCATTTTTAGAAAAAGATCAGTGCAAGCACAAGAAGGAAAGTAGGTTCAGCATTTTCCAAGGATGCAACATAAGGATTTCTAAGAAAAATCCCCCCCCCGCTCAAACTAGGTACTCCTCACCAGGAATTATTTTATTTTCTAAAACTTGCTGCTATGTTCCAGGTAGTTCCATGGGAAATAAACTCTATATCTTGGATTTCTATGAAGTTCTGTTTTGTGAATTAATTTTACAAATTAGTAAACCATAGAAATGCATGAAAATATTCCAGACCATAAATATTGATCTTGTTTAACCCATTAATGCCCAACTTATCTTTTTTTTAAAAAAAAAAATTAAGAAAAATACATGTCGCACCTCCCAAGGAAGAAGATCGTAACTCACTTTTTTGCAATTTTGAGATATGATATGTTTCAGAAAGTGTAGGCGAAAGAGCATCTTGTGTATAAAAATCATATTTATATCTTTGATTGTTGATGAGCTGTAAGCAATTGTTTTATGTTGTATCTTTGAGGTCATTATATTATTCGTGAAAAACTATTGTATGTTGAGATACAATACTTTTCCTGGTTAACATTGTTGCCTTCTTCCTAATTTAACTGAAGTTACATTTGTTTTCCATGGAGATTTGCAGTCTAAGTTTAATAAAATAAAGAGGAAATGTGTTATGGCAGTTGAATTTGGCACAGTGATTATGCAGGTTCAACATTGTGAAGGCAATGAACCTGGTACGGTGTTGGTAAACTTGCGTGCATTAATTTCTCAATTATTACTGTTGATTTTATCACAATGGAAAGAGCAAGGAGAATGGTGCAGATGGCTTTATCATCAGATAGGAAACATTAATTATATATTATATATTTCACTGGTAAATAACAATTGATAATTTCTATAACAGTTAAAAGGAACAATGAATTCTCCTGGCTAGTTCCCAGGCTTACTGAACACCAGCAAGGAGACAAGGACTTCAGCCTGACTGTTCTGTTTGTGAACCGTCACACTGTAAGTTTTATTTTGATATAATTTATTGTGTCACTCAATATTGTTGTCATTGGTGAACATAAATTATAAGGTGCTGGGACCAAACATAACCTCCAAATTTTACAAAACTTAGTAACAATAATTACTATGATAGTATACATATTCTGTGTTGTTATCATTTTTAAATATAATTAGCATTTCTGCCTTGTTCTAGCTGATACTAACAGTGATGAAGAAACACCAACACATAAATGAAAAAGGAAAGTTATAAGTCGAGATGGTGTCAAGAATGGCATATTGCATTGTTGTAAACACATTGATTTTGAAAGTGAACCAGTTGCACCAGCATATGATAAAATAGTTCTGAGCTATCCTGGGCCTTTGGGTTTTCAGATACTAAATTTTACTGTCAATCCAGAGGCAACTCCTGCAATGAAAAGAAGTCGCTCTAAGAAACGTGATTCTTTAGAAAAAAAGAGGAGGTAAAAAAAGGAAGAGGGATGAAAGTTCATGGAAAGATGTAATAAAAACAAAAATAAATTTGGGATTGGAATACACAAACAGAGCTAGAAATGTGGTAATATCAAAGGAGATAAGGAATGGTTGTGGAATTGGATGTAGGTTTAAATGCCATAGTAAAATCAGTAATGAAGACAGAAAAATGATATTCGAAAGGTTTTGGAAAATAGGCAGCCATACTCACAGATGGGATTTTATAACCAAACATGTCAGTAAATTGGACAAGAAACAAGTTACTACAGGCAAAGGGAGAAACTCAAGGAGGAGCAATATATTTAGTTATTGCTTTCGTGTAAACGATTCTCCTATTAAAGTTTGTAAAGTGATGTTCCTGAACACATCAATAATAGACATGCATGTCAGAACTGCTTTTTCAAAATTGGTTGTTGGTAGTTGTATATCCCCTGATAAGCGTGGTCACCATAGTAACAGACCTCATGCAATAAGTGATTCTGTTAAAGATACAGTAAGGGTTCACATTCAGTCGATTCCAAAGGTTGAGTCCCATTACTTGTGTAAGAATACTAGTAGACTCTTTCTGGAAGCTGATCTAAATTTCTCAAAATTGTGCAGACTTTACTCTGAATGGTTCACTCAACAAACATATGCTTTTAAACCAGCCACATGCAGGCAGTATCAAGAAATTATTGACAACGAATATAACATTGGTATATTTAAACCTAAAAAAGATCAGTGTGAACTTTGTTCTAGCTATATTAAATTAACTACCAATAAAAAATTATTGCAGAAAGAAGATTACAAGAAACACAAACACAACAAAGAATTAGCTAGAAACCAGAAGGAAGTTGATAAACAAAATTCCATAAATGACTGTTCCTTAGCTTGTGCGGTATTTGATTTTCAGAAAGTGCTTCAAACTCCAATGTCATATGTCAGCATTTTTTATTGTAAGAGGAAGTTAAGCACATATAATTTCACTGTGTATGATTTGGGTAGTAAAGATGGTTACTGTTACATGTGGCACGAGTCTATTGCTAAATGTGGAGCAAATGAGGTCGAAAGCTGTTTAATTGATTTTGTGAAGCAAAAAAAGGAAGAAGGGAAAAACAAAATAACCTTCTCTGACAATTGCGGGGGTCAAAATAGGAATAGGTTTGTTTTTGCCCATCACGTTTTTGCATCCCAGTATTATAAGATAGATATTTCACACAAATTTTTAGAAGAATGACATACACAGAATGAGGGAGACAGCATGCATTCCTTAATAGAAAAGAGAAAGAAAGGATTGGAAATTTTCACACCACAGCAATGGTATATACTAGTGAGTTCAGCAATAGTTACGGGAAATTCCTATAAAGTTAAAGAGATGACACAAACATTTTTTTTTTTTTTTCTCAAATCTTTAGTTGGTTTCCAAAACTGGTCAACTGATTCTTCAGGCAACTCTGTTTTGTGGAATAAAATCAGAGAATTTTCCGTTTGTCGGCAACTTTTCATGAACCAAAGTTCAGATATTCATTTGATGAAGATTATCGCACTCTACCTCTGCAAAAAGGCAGAAAAGGTAGATCTGCCATGGAATGCAAACATTTACCAAGAACCTACAGCAGAACTATTCCAATATCAACTGCAAAATATAAAGATCTCATTTCCTTGTGCAAAAGTAGAAAACATTCCTGAATGTTATCGCTGTTTCTACTATTCTCTAAAGAATACAGGAGTTGAATCAGAATCTACAGTTGATGAACTGCAGAGGAAGAAGTAGAGTATCATGTAAAGTTTACTGTTCAGTTTGACAGTACTTTTAAAAATGTGTCCTTTTTATGTTTGTTTGTACTGTGTTGACAAGTACTAAGAGTTGATACAATTAAAGCTGTTCTTTGCTGCAAGTAGAGATTACTATATTTTATTTTTAATAAAAAAGCCTCTACTGTAACTTGACTTTTTTCATAATTTCCGTGGAAAAACATCGCAACTCAAAACATTTCACACCTTGTAATGGAAAAAATATATTAGCTTCAGTAATTGAATTCTGATAAGGTTAATATTAATATACTGTATTAACAGATACATAATAAGTACTAATACTTTGAGACCCAAATACAAAATCAGGCTCTTCGCCTAATCACTGGAGCAGTTAAATCCACACCTATTGATGCCATGCTTGCCTTAACATGGACCCCATCAATAAGAACAAAAATAGAAGAACAAGCATTGCTCTAACACGAGAAAATGTTACAACTGCCAAACTCTAAATGGACAGAAGAGAACCTCCCCTCTTCAATCCTTAAAACTCATAGTAGTTTCCTAGAAAAAGTAACACAGATTAAATCCAAATTGAACATTCCTAACACCAGAGAAAATCTACTTATAAGAGAAAATCCATTGGAATTATTGCAACCTACCTTCAAGTTTGGAATTAATAGAGGAAATAAGTAAATCAGACACACCAAAAGAAATACAAAAACTTCTAGCTCTGGAAACAATCAATACTAGATATCCCACAGAAGAATGGCTGCACATGTATACTGATGGATCCTCCACGGAAAACCTTACTGGAGCTGGAGTTACGTGTTCACATTTTTCCTTTTATCATTCTGTTGGCAGAGACACAACAAATTATGATGGAGAAATAGAGGCTATATATATTGCTCTCCGACAATTATTAAATCTTCCCTTAAATAAATTTAACAAGGCAGTAATTCTTTTGGATTCTAAAGCTGCAATTCAGGGAATATGTTAAAATACTACAAAGAAGTCAACAAAAATTAGAGAATGCTACAAAATGTTAACATAACTCCAAAAAGTTAATAAGACTGTTCATCTCCAATGGATTCCAGCACACTGTGGAGTCATGGGGAATGAAGCTGCAGACTCACTTACAAAGAAAGGCACAACAATAAAACAAAAGTCTAAATTCAATTTCTCATATTCCTCAATAAAAAGCTTGATCATTAAAAAATTTTCTCATTCATACCTACAAGAAATAGAAACAAATGCCAAAGATAAAAAATGGATTACACTACTTTCCAACCCAGATATAATCCCCCAGAGACCAAGGAAAACAGCGGTTGCAGCCTTCCGACTACTGACAAATCACGACTGCTTAGCAAGTCATCTCTACAGAATAGGTATCTCAGCTTCACCAATAATGTGTCCTGTGTAACGATCCAGCAGAAATGAACGAAGACCACTTGAAGACCTGTGAAGCATTAAGATCAGAAGAAACTACAGTTCAAAAGTATTGGAAAGCATGAATGCTAATGGCTTCATTGCCAGATGCAAGGCACTAGAAAACAACAACAACATACCTTGAGACCCAAATATGAAAACAGTGATTTTTCATTGTTCTTCAAACTTTGTTTTTGCTTTCCTGAAAAGTTATGAAAAGTGAGTTACGATCTTCTTCCTTGGGAGGTGCAATGTATTGTATTTGTTTAGCATATAGGATGTCAACAATATATTTTGTTTGCCCTTGTGTATTCACCCAGTGTCCCAAAATCTCCCAGTCTATAAATAGACCGCTGGGTGTTAATGGTATCAAAACATACCATAATGATGAATACATTTCCATCCAGCTCATGCATTTTATGATAAAACTTTATTTCTTAAAGCAATTACAGGTCATTTAAAGCCAAACCACTAATTAACTGAATCATTTGGTATCATTCAGCTTATCAACTCTGGTAAGAGTCAAAATTTCTGTGAAAGAGTGCTACATCACATTTTTTGCAGAATCTCTAGTGGCGTGTAATCCTTCAAACTTGTTTTCATTTGAAGCATGGCCATTTTCTGGAATTTTTTGTGTACTTGGAAGCACATTTTTTGTATTATCTTGGTCAGTCTCAAAGTTTTGTTTTTCTGGTTGACTTTTCAAACCCAGAGTCATTTGTCATCATTCATCACTCTTTACAGAGGCAGTGAAATGTACTTCAACTGTGCTGGGAACATTATTCACATTTACTGTATCTGTTGTGCTTCATGTTCATCAGTCAGACTGTCTGGACAAGGAGGAAGAATCACATCAATTGTATGACAAGCATCGTGAATTTCATTGGAAAAGTTATCATCACTTATAGTAACCAACATAATTCCTTTGAATATGATGTCATAATTGTTACACATCATATCTCTGAATATAATATAAATATAATGGAAGGCAAAAAAGAAATAACCAACAGACTTGTATTATTATGGTTTGCATTTTTTGTTAACACAGAAATGCAAACTAATCCCCAAAAATAATAGCTATACGACATATGTACTTTAGGAATCCATGTGCATACATGTTATCATCACTTCAAAGAACACAAAACAGAATACTTTTGAAAACTGCAGAAGACAAATAACTCATATGGCTGATGCTTGCATACTATTACAGCAGTAACAATCTCACTAGCATTGCGTCAAGTAAGAGTTACCACATGCTGACATGCGCCCAGCAGCCTATAAATAGATTGCTTGACTTTAGGATCATATTTTCAGCATTAGAATTGCCTACAGTGGCACATTTTTTGTGTGATGCAATAATACAAACCTTTATCGACAGTCTGTTGTATTACTGGAAGTTGGGAGGGAAATGTAGCAAGGAAAAAAACAATAATATGCTTTCACAGGCACTACAGTAATATGCAGCTTATTATTGTAAATTAATAAACTGCACAGTATTCCAGGTTTTAAGAGACAATAATGTGTTCACATAATCAGGCAACATCAGTGATGACATACAAGGTCAAAATAAATCTTGAAAATTCATGTAAACTAAATAAAAAAAATCTGTAGTGGTGTATAAATAGACCATTGGGTATTAATGGATTAAAACAATTTGTGAAATAACCTTTTTGTTTGAAATTAAGCATTTCAAAGACATTCATTACTATTAGTTTGAATTTTCTAATACTGTACCATGCATTTTTGAAGTGTTGAGTCATCATTCTCTTGTTTGTTATGTTGCTCTACAGAGAGTGGAATTGAAGCATACAGCAACTTACTCTTTAAACATTTTACTATTGATTCATTTTCCTGAATCCCTCTTCTGCACATAACAAAATGTGTAATTAAACCATTTCTGCAAACATGTATATGAATTAGCACAAAGTATTATGGTAATACTGAAGGTCATGAACAACACATTGGTATGTGTCTTAATTTTCATCATTTAGAAAAATCGTGTACATCATTTTAACCAACAGAATTTGTTGCTATTTTTCAACATATGTAGTGCCCTTTTCATTACACACATTTTTCTAGCATTTTATAAGTTTGAAAATTCCCTTATGGTAGAAGTCTGTTTCAGCTGTTGCAGATGTAGCACTTTCTGGATATCCTCCAGCATCTTGTAACTTTAGTTGCACATCTATTCCTTCAATGAACTGAAAAGATGGTAGTTGGGAGGTGTGGAGTGTCCCACACAAATTCTTAACTTTCTCCACAGTGACACAAGCAGTGTAAGGCTGTATGTTATCTTGCTGAAGGGTGATATTCCCAGGATATATCTCATCCAATGTACAATATAGCTTCAGAAGTGTGTGAATGTAGTGGACAGCATTTATGATCTGTCCAAGTTGAAGCAAATCAACCAGAATGCAACCCTCTGCATCCTGGAAGACACTGGCCATAACTTTCCCAGCAAATCAAACTGCCCTTGCTTTCTATTTCAACAACGCATTTAAATGGTGCCATTCCAAACTTTGATGTTTTTTCTTTTTCAGGCTAATAATGATGGAACTAAGTTTCATCATCTGTCAGAATACTCATCAAAAACTCATCTCCATATTTATTTCTCTGAAGAAGGCTTTGAGTGATGGTTCTTTTCCGAAGTTGGGAGTACTGAAATGATTGATAAATAAACTTATGACCCAATGGGGTACAAACATTTCCATAATCCAAATTTTGAATCACTTCCTACACAGAACTATGTTCTATTGCTAGTTCTATTGCAATTTGATTCACAGTTGTGTGTGTATGTTCTTTTCTTGTCCTGCTGATGATCATTTACAAATGTTCATAATTGTAAATTTATGTGATGTAGTTTTCATCTCTTTGTGCAAAATTCTATACAAATTGAAGGTTATTTGAACTTCCTTAACAGAATATGATAAATTTATATTTTATTTTGGTTAGGTTCAATGTACTTTGGTTACTTAATCCAAATATTTTTTGTAATGCTTGACATTTTTAGACCAACGCAGATAGCCAAGGTCATTAACACCGCCTTGTAAATGGGAGGTTTGTGATTCAATTCCCACCAAGACTGTCCTCCCTGAATGAGTTTTCTCATTCCAGGTTTTCCTCAGCCCTCATTACTGACAAATACCAGGGAGGTACCTAGCGTAAACTTAGACCTGGAATCTTTCTTCCCAATTTTCCTTTCATGTATCATTGGTGTCCACTGTGTAGTGCCATATGCAGTAAAAAATCAACGTGGAACATTAAAAAATTTCATAAAAATTATGTTTTTAACGCTTTCATTGCTGAGATATTTTCCACTTGATGACCCCTCCTTGCTTAGACATTTTTAAAATTTAAGTTGCTTTCTGTTCATACAATAACATGCAAGAGGAATATAGATATCATGAAACACTCACCTAGGAGGCTGTAGACTGATGTAGGTAATCCACTTTCTCAAAAAAATGTTAATTTCAAAAGCTTAATTTAGGCCATACACAATGCACAGAAGTTTGGGTTGCCCACAGAGGCCATTAACTTAGACATATATAGAAGAAATGATCAGGGAACTGGATAGAAAAGGCAGTGAAGTAGGACACACAATGAACCTCACAAAAATAATGACCAATGGATCAGAAGACCCTATCCAATTATATCAATCACCACTGGAATATATGCTGCAGTACGTGTACCTTGGACAAAAATCTCCCTAAATAAAGACACAGAGAGTGAAGTAAAACATAGAATAGAATTAGCATGGAACAAATTTTGGTCATGTAAATTTCTGCTCACAGATGAGAGACTAAAACCCAGTACAAAAGCAGAAATCCTAGATAAATGTGGTATGCCAACACTACTTTATGGCTGTCAGACATGGACCCTGACAGAAAAACTAAAAAAGCAGCTGCAGTTGTGTCAAAGAAGAATGGAGCATAAGATCCTAAATGTTTCACCAACAAGGGACACCTTTGACCTCGAACACTTGGAACCTCATGAAAACGGGCTTAGAATAACAATCAGTCATAAACAAAACAGTGGTCTGTGTCATTTCCATGCAAAACATTGCATTCTACTTCAAGTGACATTTTAATAGAGAGAACCAAAGTACCAAGATATCGATACCATAGGAGGGAAAATATTTGTAATTCAATGATGTCTGTGTATCATTACATTTTCAATCAACAGTGCCAAAAACCCTCTGCTTAAATTATTTATAATACCTCAAAATACACATACTACACATCTGATAGTGCTTACATTAGTCCTCAAAGTGCAGATGCGGAATTTCGATGAAGTGGTTATAACAAAGTGGAAGAGAACAATGTGCACACCTCATTAAAGCCGCATTATCATATTCCATATCACTTTCTCATTCACGCAGTCCAATGTCAAAACCCACACTAATTATATTTGCAAATGATGATATGGGTATGTCAATTTCATATCATCATTTATCATATATTCCCATACACCATATCATCATTTGCAAATATAATTAGTAATAGTAGTAAATATAATTAATTAGTAAATTAATATAATAGCAACTTCCAGGAGGGACCAGGGAAGGGTTTCCAGACTGCAAGTATCTGTGCCATTTGTCCACATCTGCCAGAAGTACCGTGCTATTAACCAAACCTGAAAAATGACAAGGGATAGAAATGAAGGAAAAGGAATCTGTGGAGAAGAGAATCCAAGCCAGCATTCACCTAGTGACACTGGGAAACCATGGAAAAGCTCTAGTCAGAGTGGTCAGTCAATGGAGATTGAATGCAGCACCTCCTAAATGCAAGTCGCACATGTTTGCCATGGCACCACCTTGCTCAGTAAAATGTTTTGTTGTTAAAGGGAAAAATTTAAAAAAAGTAAGATTGTTTAAGTTTTTTAATACTAATCCTTTTCTGATTTTCTAAAAATTATCAGTATCATCCTTGTATAGTTATTTATTCATTATAGTGTTGACTTTCACACAGTTTACAGTTGCCTTACTTTTGTTGGTGGGCATTCAAATAAGTTTAAGTATTTCAAAATTTGTATTTATTGCAGTTTTGAATCTATTGGTATGTCCATGAAATTTATTCCTGCTGTGTTGAACTTGATAAGTTTTGGGCAAGTTAGTAGACAAATCCAGTTTTGGTGGCAAATTAATCAGAATATTTTTATGAAGCAAATGTAATCCTATGATTAGTATACAAAAACAAAATTTTGTTTACCAACAGTATTAATAGAATAGATATTCATATGAAATATATGTATTTGAACTTTGTTTAAAAGTGTATGACATACCCAAACAGCAATTGAGATAGAAGTTTGAAGGCCACCATATTAACATAACTTTTTAATTTTTGCAGCTGAAAACTTATTTATATTTCCATTTTTCATTGTGAGTGGGACAATGTTGTGTTTTATGCTGAAGATTTATTTCCTTATGGTAACACTTAATGTTCATTGTAATTGAACCTTACTAATCTTTAATTGAAGGAGTATTTTCTATGGATATTTTGACCTGAACTCCTGATAATAACCTTCACTAAAGTACAAAGAGGGTGCTTTTATTACAAACAAAAATAGAGTGATAACTGACGTGAGTGGACAAAGTCGTTGAGACATGTACTCATAAAAGAGAAATCATGATTGAAATTATGTCAGGACTGTCCTCTCTGGCAGAAGCGTTTTCCGGGTTTTCGTGAGTCTTCATAACTTTTAAATGCTGGAGAGGTACTTACCCTAAATCTGGAACTTAGGTCTGAAATGTTACCTTCTCAAAATTCTCCTCCTAAATATAATTTCATTACATGTATCATCAGTTTCCACTGCCTGTTGTGCCATATGTGGTAAGAACAGGGGTTGAACACTACTAAAATAAACTAAACAAAAACTTGATGGCTGTTATGAACATTTTCAGATGGCAGCCATACAGTCCTCAAAAATTCCGGACCAACCACCAAAATGTGCAGAAAAAACAGTGCAGCACAGAAGACATTACATGGTGTAAAAGTAGAGATGGATAAAATTTTTAGACAAGGTAAGTAGTTTCCAGTTTATAGAGATACCTACTATAGATTATGGATCTTTTTGTTATTTATGCTTTGGATGTTTGAGGGGTATAATTCCAAGAGATTAGATGGTGCAATAAGGAAGAAAGCAAATTTGGTTTACATATATGTCAAATCATCAAAGTTGGAGAGGTTGTTGCCAGTTTGAGTTCCAAGGGTCTCAAGATTTCAGTGTTACATATATGTAGAATGTTAAAATTACCATAACTGGCATAAAATCCCTACTTGAGATAACAGTTCCCAGTATGTCAATAATGCAAAATGGAGAAATTTTATGTGCAGGTATAGCCAAAGTTAATATGGTCAAATCTCATTTCATCATTTTTATAGGACACAGTATATTGATTAACCCTAGTGTTACGCATTACACGTTAAAAAACTAAATGAAGTGCAGTTCTACCTTGTTATGATGAAAACTTATAATATTAAACACAAAATAATTCTCGGCTTCTGATCAACAAATCTTTATTTGCAGTCCTTAGCAACAAACAAAAAAACGTTGCTTCTCTTTTGCAAAGAGAATACAATCTAACACACAACATTCTGCAATTTTAGAACTTCAAAAAATTGCAACACGAGAGGCTCGTTCATAAAATCTTGCAGGGCACTTCACTAATCTCCCTCTACGAGTAGACAATATATCTCTGCACTGTGAGGTCTCATTGAGATCTTCTCCCTGTTCTGAAGAATCAGCCTTCGGTGTAGTCTCCTCAGATAATTGTGTAGAACACTCTAAGGGAACCAAACGTTGAACAGGACGCATTATAATTCCATTCTTTGTTCGAACCCTTACAACACGAGTTTGCCCATCCTTTCCAGGCAGGAGTTCCTCAATTACTCCAAGCGGCCACTCAAGTCTCTTCAGGTTGTCTGCTTCAACTAATACAACATCTCCTTTCTTCACGTGATCATGCTGGTTCTGCTTGAGCAGTAACTGTCCGAGGTATTCTCTACGGAATTGCTGACACAGTGCATTTCTTAACTGCAGACAATATGCTGCCCTTCTTTTAAGTTGGTCTTCATCTATCTGATCAAGATCTGCTACACCTATTTCTTGAACCTCCTGTAAAAACAGGGTGGGCGTGATAGGCCTTAGGTCATGAGGATCTTCAGTTTCTGCAGTCAGAGGGCGGCTATTAACAAGGGTTTCACACTCACATAGCATAGTCAGTAATTCCTCAATAGTTAGGCACGATTTCCCAAGGACCTTATGCAGGGCATCTTTCACAAGTCCAATCAATCTTTTCCACCACCCACCCCACCAGGATGCTGTGGGTGGATTAAACTTCCATGTGATACATTGGATGCTGCTATACGCTTCTATTTTATGCCAGTCAAGTTTAAGCATCATATTATGGGCACCTCTAAAATTCATTCCATTATCACAGAAGATTGTTGAAGGTCTTCCTCGGCGTGAAACAAATCTTTGTAAACCTTGAAGAAATGAATCTGTGGATAATGACGTAAGCAGTTCCAAATGTATAGCACGATAAACTGCGCATGTGAATAGGCAAATTCATATCTTCTGACCATCCTTCACAAATAATGGGCCAGTTAAGTCAACACCAACAATTTCAAAAACCTTTGCATCTCTCATACGATCTTTTGGCAGAGGTGGCGTAGTGACCTTCAGTTGTTCTCTCTTGTACCTCCTACAGATGACACATCTTCTTATGGTTGACCTCACAATCCTTCTTCCATTTAGGATCCAAAATTTCTCTCTGAGAATACTCAACAGAGTCTGTGGTCCTGTATGACCATGTCGAATATGAACATCATAAATCAGTCGCTGAACTACAGGACTGTCTGCAGGTAAGACAGCAGGTTGTCGGAATTCTGGGATGTCATCTCTCTCAATTATTCTTGTCTTCACTCGCAGAATGCCATATTCATCCAGGAATGGCACCACCGATGTAAGTTTCTGATCCTCAATCCTCAATTCCATGGAATTGAATCGACTTAATCACTGTTTTTTCACTCTCTTCCATCTCTGAACATGTAAGTTCTCCTCGCTGTGGACTTGTAGACTTACAGTTTGAGATGAATCTTTTAATCCATCCAATGAGCCTGACTATTTTCTCAAATCGAGAAAAATATTTGTAGTACCAGCCTGAGTCCTGTGAATTTTCCGATACCAAGAGAACTGTAGCGAATTTTCGCCTCTCAAGTAGGATTTCTTCTTAATTTACGCTACAACAGTCTGTAGGCCACTCACTCATGGGATGGTATAGCCAGGAAGGCTCCTCCCACCATTTTGATGCCAGGAGTTCTGCTGTTGTACATCCCCGGGTAGGCAGGTCAGCAGGATTCAGCGCACCTGGTACATGTCTCCAAGATTCCTTTTGTGTCAGTTGTCTGATCTCTCAAACTCTGTTCTCAACAAACACTGACCAAAGAACTTCTCGTTTTATCCATGCCAATACTGTTGTCGAATCAGTCCACAAATAAACATCTTCAACATTAATATCATTTTTTGTAGATGATAACAAACATGTATTAATTGTAGCTGCCATTAACTCAAGATGCGGAATAGTAGGTTGAGGCAGTGGAGCTACCCTCAATTTCGCTTGGAGGAGTTGAACACGAACTCCTGTCTCAGTGCATGCCCGCAGAAATATCACTGTTGCATAGGCATCTCAACTGGCATCACAAAAAGCATGCAGGCTGCAATTCAGATGTGTCTCTGGAAGCCTCCTAGGAATCAGCAATCTACTGATTTTTGCCAGTGCAGTGAGCCACATTTTAAACTTAGTTAGGATTTCCTTAGGTATCTCAGCATCCCATGAATATTTATGCAGTTCTTGGAGCAGTAGCTTAGGCAATAATATAACCGGGACTGCAAATCCAATTGGATCGTAAACCTTGTGTACAACTGACAGTATCACTCTTTTCGTTATCTTCTCTGGTGACAGTTCCTTTAAGTGATCACAGTTTAAACTAAGAGTATCGTCCACACGATTCCATTGTATTCCCAGAACAGACGACATCTTATCATCTCCTTCATACACAATATATGAGCTCTCCCACCCTCTAAGCTCAAATTGGTGATGAGCAAGAACATCTTGAGCAGCTCTAATAAACAGTTCTAGTTCACTTTCATTCGAAACACTTGTTACACAGTTGTTGACATAAAAGCTCTCTTTCAGTTGTTCAATAATGCCAGTGGTTAAAATATCTTCCTTTTCCCATGCATCTTTCCAGGCATTTTGCAAGAGATGTTCAATTACAGCTCCCAGCAGAAAAGGGCTTGATGTCACTTCGAAAACTACTTGTTTGTGTCGGTATGTTCTGATTTTATCTTTTCCCCATAGGAATCTCAGAAAGTCACGATCTTCAGGTGCCACGGAAATCTGAAGAAAGGCTTTATGAATATCAGCAATAACACCAATTTTCTTCTTCCGGAACTTGATGAGGAGAGAAGGAATAAGCTGAATCAGATTTGGGCCCTTTTCTAAGCAGCCATTGAGAGAAGGACTATTGCCCTTTCATGCCGAGGCATCAAAGACTGGTCAAACAGGTGTTTTTGATGAATTCTTGATAACAGGTCAATGAGGCAAGTAGTGACCACAAATGTCTGTCTCTGTGGCTGGAATTTCTTCTATTATTCCTTCATCTAGCCAACATTTAAAAACTTTATCATATTCTTCTAAGTATCCACTCGCTTCCAGTTTTCTTCTAGTAACTTCCAGTCATTTTGCTGCTAAGTCGTATGCAGAATCCAAAGGTAGATGATCATTCAACCAAGGAAGCTGAACTTCATACCTTCCATCTTCGTTTATCTTTACTGTTTCTATGAAGTTCCTCCTTGCTTGTTCCTCCAACTGGTGTTTCTTCCTTTCTATTATTGGATCCTGTATTTCTAGCACATCCAATTCCCATAGGTTACAGATATTCTCTAAGTTGAATAGAATAGGTGTTGTCTCACTCTGCTTCCTTTGCATGCATATGTCTTGACCAAATACAGTCCACCCTAAAGCAGTCTTCATCGCAGTCAACCCTCCTACTCTTTTGCACTCATTGAAGAGTACTGATCCCAGGAAATCTGCACCAATAAGAATCTTGATATCTTTATCCTCTCCTACATCCAGATGTATAAGTCTTAGCTCCTTCACTTGCTCTGCTGTAAGACGAGGTAGATGAGTACAAATAATATGCTGACCAAGGGCAGTTAATTCTAACTGATTAGAATTATCTAGATTCTGAAGGACAACCTTAAATACTTTGTGTTCTACTGTCGATTCGGTCCGACCTCCAAAAACAGAATGATTCAAAGTGATCTTCTGAGTTGGTTTAAGTCCTATTCTCGCCGTTAAATCTTCTGAGATATATGAATGTTGAGATGCCGAATCCAGAAGAGCACACACAACTTCCATCTTATATCCAAAAACAATTTTAACTATGATTGTCTGGAGGTACACACAAGAATAATTAATACAAAAATTAGTAACTGACTTCGATTTTAATTCTGCCTGTCTTTCTTCCTGTAATTTCTTTTTGGAGATATCACACATGACTGGATAGTGCTGTCGTTTACAGACATTACATGAGAGACGCATGTGACATCTTCTAGCAGTATGTCCAATCTTGAGACATTTAAAACAGGCACCTTTCTTTGACAACTTTGTCTCCTTTTCCTCAGATGTCATCCATTTAGCCTGTGGACACCCCGACGACAAATGGTTCTCTTCACCACAGAAAACACAGACACTTAATACTCCTAGAGTTGCCACTAAGCCCTGAGCAGTAGGAGTTGGTCGTTCCTTCAAATATTTTACATTCTTCATTGTATCAGTTACACCAGCATTACTAATCTTCCTCATAAGTTGCAGGTACTCGTCATTTTCCACTTCAGATTTCAAAACTTTAAAATATTCTTCAGCTTCTCCTGTGACCCATATTCTCGCATATTTTCTTCTTTTCTTTGCCAAACGCGGATAAGTTTGTCACTTAAACATGACTCCACTAGAGGGAACAATAATGCAGCTTAGTTGTTGTCTGTTGTTAATCGCATTGTTTCTAAGGACCTGACATTAACCTCAATCTTGTCATACAAAACTGAAAGCGGTGGCTTTTCTGTCACTAGATTAATTATATCCCTCACATAAATTTCTATTAGCAAGTCTCTACGTCCATAGCGCTCTTCTAATAGTTGTACAGCTTTAAAATAATTAATGGTAAAGTAATTAATTAAAGTAATTAATGGTTTTAATACAGATTTTATACATAAAAAGATAGAAAAATTTAAGTATCAAAAAGCTGTTAAAGAAGTTTCAACCCTTAAAAAAAAAAGATAATTGTATTTTTAAAAAGTTTACTTACCATCCATGGGCCAATAAAGAATTTACAAAGATTCTTAAAGAATATGGAATAAATTTGGTCCCTCAAAATAAATTTAATATACAAAATTTACTTAATTTTTCTAAAAAAGATAAAATACCAAATTATAAAAAATCTGGCATTTATCAATTTAGCTGTTTAGATTGTGATAAGGTTTATATTGGAAAAACTAAACGTCATTTAGAAACCAGAATAAAATAACATTTTAGAAATATTAAATATAAACAAACTGATAAATCAGCTGTGGCAGATCACTTTTGGTAATTTAATCATGAAATTAATCCAGAAGTTAAATTATTAAAACAATTAAGTGGTCCGATAGATTTAATGGTTTGGGAAAAAATTTTTATTTTAAAAAACAGGAACTGTGTTATGAACTTCGAATTACCATCTATAGATTGTATTTATAAATTTTTGTTTTCAGAGATTGGTAAATAAAAATTGAATAACAGTATTTATTTTTGTTTTCAAAAAAAAATGAAAGATTGTAGCTTTGGTAATGAATTTGTTTGTATAGCTTTGAGAATGAGTTGGAGAAAACTTGAAACCCTGGGTTAGCTTGTTCAAGGAGAACATGCAACATTACTAAGATAAGTGAAGTTTTTAGTTTCTAATTTGTATAGAGGAAATAAGTAAATCAGACACACCAAAAGAAATACAAAAACTTCTAGCTCTGGAAACAATCAATACTAGGTATCCCACAGAAGAATGGCTGCACATATATACTGATGGATCCTCGAAGGAAAACCTTACTGGAGCTGGAGTTACATGTTCACATTTTTCCTTTTATCATTCTGTTGGCAGAGACACAACAAATTATGATGGAGAAATAGAGGCTATATACATTGCTCTCTGACAATTATTAAATCTTCCCTTAAATAAATTTAACAAGGCAGTAATTCTTTCGGATTCTAAAGCTGCAATTCAGGGAATATGTTCAAATACTACAAAGAAGTCAACAAAAATTAGAGAATGCTACAAAATGTTAACACAACTCCAAAAAGTTAATAAGACTGTTCATCTCCAATGGATTCCAGCACACTGTGGAGTCATGGGGAACGAAGCTGCAGACTCACTTGCAAAGAAAGGCACAACAATAAAACAAAAGTCTAAATTCAATTTCTCATATTCCTCAATAAAACGCTTGATCATTAAAAATTTTTCTCATTCATACCTACAAGAAATAGAAACAAATGCCAAAGATAAAAAATGGATTACACTACTTTCCAATCCAGATATAATCCCCCAGAGACCAAGGAAAACAGCTGTTGCAGCCTTCCGACTATTGACAAATCATGACTGCTTGGCAAGTCATCTCTACAGAATAGGTATCTCAGCCTCACCAATATGTGTCCTGTGTAACGATCCAGCAGAAATGAATGAAGAACACTTGAAGACCTGTGAAGCATTAAGATCAGAAGAAACTACAGTTCAAAAGTATTGGAAAGCACGAATGCTAATGGCTTCATTGCCAGATGCAAGGCACTAGAAAACAACAGTTTCTAATTTGTTCTTACTTTAGAATCTTGTTGCTTCACTGTTAATAGCTTCAATTTCCTTATTTATCTTAAAACATGTTAAAATATCTTCATGTACTATATTGACTTCCTTGATCTTGCTCTGAAATGCATTATAAGCTCGAGAAAACGAACAGCGTAGTTGTGTTCTTTCTCTTTTTAACGAGATCACTTCCACCATTTTATTACGCCTGTCTATATTTCGTGTTTTCTTTTCACCAACCAAAATAACTGCACAACCTGTCCTGTTGCGGTCGCCAGATGTTACGTATTACACGTTAAAAAACTAAATGAAGTGCAGTTCTACTTCGTTATGATGAAAACTTATAATATTAAACACAAAATAATTCTCGGCTTCTGATCAACAAATCTTTATTTGCAGTCCTTAGCAACAAACAAAAAAAACGCCTCTTCTCTTTTGCAAAGAGAATACAATCTAACACACAACACCTTGTTTCTTTTATACTAATCTGTATACCTATAAGTACTGACATGACCCATACCATCATTTTTCGGATGTACAGGAAGATTTAAATGTTTTGTGCTGATAGGTCAAGAAATAAAAATAATATACTTTGCTTTTCTTTCCTTTTTTGTGGTAATCATGTACAGTGCTCTGGAGAACTATGGAGCCATTAAAAAGAAAGTCATCATTCTGAATATTAATACAGACTTAGCATGGCAATATCAATAAGGAAATATTCCTTGCAACTGTATTGTATGTAGTATGTTTATGTTACTGATGAAGAGAAACAATTTCCTATAGTATCTAAAATTCTGAATTGTGATTATAATTCTCTGCAAAATATTTATGTAACAGCTGTGACAAGAAAAAACAGCTGCCTGCTGCATTGCAAGATCACTGGAAAGATATTCATAACCAACTTAAACTTACAACAGAAATTAGAATGCCTCAGACCATACTGATTAAGCATCCTGTAACTATCCAATTACATGGATTCAGTGATGCCTCTGAAAGCACATTTGATTGCTGTGTTTACATAAGATCAACCAACAATGAAGGGAAGATAATTGTCAAACTACTCTCTGCAAAATCAAGAGTTACTCCCTTAAAACAAATTTCACTTCCACGGCTAAAGTTATGTGGATATTTACTGCTAACACAACTCATGAAGAAAACAGTTGCTAACATAAACCGTAATATCACAGGCATTTATATGTGGACGGATTCCATGATTGTATTAAATTGGCTTGCAATCGAAGAAATCGAAGAATTTTTTGGCAAATAGGGTGTCAGAAATCCAAGAAACTGTGCCTGCTAGAATTTGGCATCAAGTGCCTTCTCAAAGCAATCCAGCAGACCTTATCTCTAGAGGTGTGAACACAGAATTGATCATTAACAATTCCTTCTGGTGAAATGGACCTCATTGATTATCCCAAGAATCCAAATATTGGCCCCAGAAAGAAAATGTGGACATTGTATTTGGGTTTGTCTCTTAACAGTTTCAACAGCATTAGCCATGTGCCACACACAACATTAAACTAAAACTGCAAAACTGTCATTTTACTGAGCTAACCTCTTTATATAAACAAAAGGTAACCAAGCAGTTTCAGTATATCTTAAATTTTCTATGAATGGGCTGTGAAATCCTCTTCATTCAGGAAGAATTTTGTATATGGCAGTAGTTTACTATACAAAACATTAAGATATTTCTAAAATAAATTAATTTCACAGAGCTCCTGTGTAGCATTAACCATTTCCAAGACATCACTTATTATTGGTTTGATTTTGCAATATTATTGTATTTTTTTGTCATTCATTTGGTTCTTGCAAAGTCCTGGAAACAGTATGAAATTTCAAGGACAGCCAACTTTTAAATATTTGACTATTAATTTAATTTAAAAGGTAAGTCAATAACACTAAACAACACTTACAACATAATTTTCCGGAACGCGTTTCGAAGGTTAACTTTCCTCCATTATCAACCGGACAATAACTGGGTTTCCATGGTGTTTCATGGTGCGGATGGCAATGCTTCCTCTGATGTTTCTTCTGGTAACAGTTCAAGGAACTTGCTGAAAATATCTTTCTGAGGAATGTCGAAATTAAATACTCGGTTCCTATTTTTTAAAATGAAGATTTGTTCCCATGTGGACAGTTATTGTTTTCCGGTTATGTGTTTGAGAAGTTTCGGTTCTAGCTTTATGTCATGATTTTTTGTGCAAAAGTGAAACGCAAATGCTGATTTATCTAATTGTTTAGTCTTGATGTTCCTAACGTGTTCCTTGGATCTAATTTCTAAATTTCTTTTGGTTTTTCCTATGTATATTTCATTACACCATGGAAACCCAGTTATTCTCCGGTTGATAATGGAGGAAAGTTAACCTTCGAAACGGGTTCCGGAAAATTATGTTGTAAGTGTTGTTTAGTGTTATTAATTGACTCACCTTTTAAATTAAATTAATTATAACAACACTGTTTTCAAACTTCTATGAAAGGCAGATTTGACTATTACTTTCGATTTCCTGTATCTCCCCTTTGTACTGAAACAAAATGTATCATGAAACTATTTCTGCAAATGTTATATCTAGATTAATGTGAATTATGTGAATGGAAAAGTAAGCTTTTGTGAGATTAGTGTGTAGAAGCTATTTAGAAATAAACAATAGGGGCTAGAGAAAGTCATGTGAATTTATCACCAGTTGTTTTGTTGTTCTTTATTTTTTAAGATAAAGGGAGTGTCATAGTATGGCTGCTATATTAGTGATGTTTTTATTTGATTTTGCTTTACTCCAAAGCTCACAATAACCAATGTAGTCTCTATGTAAGATGACTCTCAAAGTTTCTGCTCATTTTACCTCACTACTGCTTACCCACAGTAACTGAGCAAGGTGGCACAGGTGGAACACGTGACTCACTTTTGGGAGGTCATGGGTTTGATCCCGGGACCAGCCTGACTGACCCTTAGGTTTTTTTGGGATTTTCCCAGGTTACCAGGTGAATGCTGGGTAGGATACTTTCATCCTCCGAATTTTCTCTCCCTCCATTTCACTTCACTAATCATTGCATTCATCCTTTCATCTGCTTGGTCAATTTCAGGGTTGAAAGTGTCAGTAGGAGTTTGGTGTCCCCTGTCACAAAAGCCAGGCTCCAAGTCGTGTCCTGAATGAGGACCTTGAACCTCTGAAGTGCCACCTGCTAGCGGCACTTTCAGCAAACTGGCAGTGGATCAGTGTACTGGCTGGTGTTGAGGAGTTTCAATCTGGTAAAATGTAAGGATCCCACCTTTTGCTGTTCCTGTCTCCTGTAGTCTGGCTGCCTTCTGCCTACTCTTGCCTTGCCCCTCCCTCTTGGGGGTGCCCCTTTGGGGCACAGATACAAAAGATCTCTGAGATTGAAGTACTGAAGTCCCCCTTATTCATCTGTCCTACTCCTACTTCTACTCATACCCACAGTATATGAAAGTTTGCATAATGTAGTTAAAACATTTGGTATATTGTATATATTTTGATCCAGGCTCAAACATGTGCTGCAGAAAGAAATCCTGTGCTCAACTTTCTTGATCTATTGTGATTTTCTAGATACCTATACATATACTATTCATATAAACAGCTCATTCTCTTACTTGTTAATTATGAGAAATAAAAGCCTAGAAATAACTTCATCGTAAATGGTTAAACATTTTTTACATTTAAAGGATACAATACACCATAGTAAACATCACTCTGGGAATAATTCCCATTTACTTCCATTATCATGGTATACAACTAATTTTGTGTTTTGATTTTCTAATAATCAGTATTAGTAGGAAATTTCATTGTGATCATTTTGTGTATTAGAAAAACGTGCTGTACACATAGTTTGAAAAGGTTTGCTTTAAAATGCAGAGTAGCCCCCACTGGTGAGACATTGCCTAAAGGTAAGTACATTGAGTGTTGATCCCTTTTTCATACTACTAATGTCACCATATGACTTAGCTTAAGCACAACCATATGTTGTGGAAAGAAATCCTCTGCCAAATACACAACTTTCTTGATCTATTATGACTTTACAATCAGCAAAATGGCAGCTGCAGAGGCAGATAAAAATTAAATCTCACTTTTTATTTGTGATATGTTTCTACATATATTTTTCTATCCCAAAAATTACATATAAATGTTGCAATAGATTTTAGTTAAAAGCTTCTTCTATAAGATTAGATACATGTATGTTACAAAAGACTTTTTTCTAAGGTTATTCAAATAAATTTTGTTATACAATTAGGTATTTTTGCTTTCCTCTTACTCACCTGCCATTGCTGGCCCTATTCTTTCTCATGTAATATCTAAAATTTATATAAAAAGAAGTGATTAATACAGTAATTGCAGTAATTAAGATATTTTACACAGTAAAACATTTTAATGTACTTGATACTCATTTCAGAATTAAAATTAATAGGGACCAAAGAAAGACTATACTTTTATTTAAATTTTGATTAAGACAGAAGCGTTTATAGTTTGTTTTGAGAGAACTATTTCTTGTATGTATCAGAATCACCTATTGTTATGAGAAAGTGTTCTGTAAAGACATTTTCAGCACCCTCTGTGTTAATTGGTGTTCCCAATATAATTAATCTTCTTTCTTCTTTATTTTATATTTTTTCCTTTCTTGAATATTTCACCATCATCACCGCCACTGCCACCACCACCACCTGAGTCTTAATTCATTTTCCAATAAGAAATATAGCTTAGATACAGTAATTTCATCTGCATAGAAAGTTTTAAAAAATGTTCAGGGAAATATTAGGTATCTATAAGAATAGGTGTAATAAAAATAAATAGTATGAAGGGTAGTAAAAAGAAGGGTAAAAAAAAATGTGCCACTGATAATCACTTATTTCAAAGGTATGGAAAACTGCTAACAAGTTTATTCCAACAAGAGATAAGCAGGTCAGTTTCATTCTTGTGGGGTATAAAATTGGTACCAATTAATTATTCTGTCTCCGAAAAATCCAGACTTAAGCTTGTCAGTATTTTCCACTATTTGGCTGTAGGATTTTACTATAAAACACATTACTATCCATATAATTGTCTTACGAAGATTACTGATTTAAATTGGATGAGATGCATATGCTAAGTAAGACCACAAATTTGTTAGAACCCTGAAAGCTTTTTCTGACCAATTTCTCTTGGGTAAATGATTTAAAATTTCCAGAAATTGCTCTTAAAGTAAAATAACTTTGACAATTTTTGGCATTTGAGCCATTTTCACTTGAATGTTTTTCATATCTTTATTGTCATCCTTAATAAAGGGATTACTTTAGAATAAATACATTAAACTTTTTATTTTAATTCCTATATTTTAAAAGATTTGATCAAAGTATTACAGATCATTTGGTATGATAGCAACTGAAATACTAAGGGCTGCTAAATCTAATGCTGTGAATCAAAAAATAAGTTAAATGAAGCCAGGAATGAATCAAGGGTGGTTGAAATGGAGATACTGAACTTCCAGAGGCCTTTTAGTTCAGGATTAAAAGGTCCTCACCAACCCCTCCTTAATCTTTGAGAGTTGTTAGTGGAAGTAGCTAAAATGTGTATTGTGTTTCTAGGTGGTGGAGACCATGCTGCATGTACCTGAGCAAGAATAGGAGGGAGCAGAAGAAGAAGCTATTTCTTAGCAACTCACTGGAATCACTGTTCAGTGCTTCTACAACTACAATCAAGACTGAATTACGTACTCTATTGGTCTATGGGCCTTTAGTACACATTATGTATTTATTTATTTAACCTTATAAAATATATGCATTAAAGTTTTTGAGCATTCCATTAGTTATATATAACTTGAACCAATAAAATGCATGTTAAGTAGCATGTTGCAATGCCAATATTCAAACCTGTAGATGCAAATAATGCACACACCTCCTCCTTGCTGTACATACACAACCTGTGTAACATATAACTATGTAAAAACCATGTTGACAGAGTTTCTGCGTGAGATGAGCATGATAAAACTGCCAATGGCATAAGGTTGTTTAAGCCGCGTTGGAAAGACTCAGTTTGTATAAAAGCAAAGGAAACAATGAATTTTGATACAGTTTTTATCTGACATTTGTAGCCAAAACCCATGCCCATCTCTGGGACGATATTATGCAAAAGTAGAAAAGTATGATTCTGCAGAAATATAACGCCAATGTGTGCAAACCATATTAATGCAACAAAATTACTGTAATATGATAAATAGAGCCTGGATTTTAATGTAATTACATATTTTAAATCGTGCATAATATTTCAATGAGAAGTAAAAATGTTGGCGAATTACGTCATTTGGGACTCCCTTACAAATTTTTATTTTACATTTTTTTACATATTTTGCACGTTTCTACATATTTTAACAATGTTACATAAAACGTACATATTTTCTGGTTTTCGTTACAATGTTATCATTTTTTAAAAAATATTGCAGTCACGTTATAAACTACTGTTTTCACAAGTTTTGCTGAAAGCAACAAAAATCAATTTGCGAAATAGGATGAAAGTTAAATTAACAATGCGATAATAACCGCCTCACCTCGTTCTAATTGTTGTCCGTTTATATCAAATCAGGTGCCGCTCGACAATGTTGACCTCCAGTGTCACTTTTCTCGCAGCACTTTGGGCATTTTCAAGGACAAGAAATTGATTGTTACCATTGTCGCAGTAGTCGGCATCTTGTAATATAATAGCTGCGAGGAAACAAACTGAGCCACTGGACAACCATCAATGTAGCAGGGCGATAATACTGTAGTTAGTCTCTTGCAAGTCTTAGTAAAATGGCACCAGTTGCGTCCTCGCTATCCTGCAAATTGAATTCATGGGTGAAATTAGATAGCGCCTTTACAACCAATGGAAAAGTAATAGTCTGTCAAGCATGCAGTAAATGAATTGGCTGTTCCATGAAATCTCAATTGGAACAACATATCAAAAGTGCCCTTCACATATACAAGAAACATCTACAGTCTTCTAGAAAGCAAGTTCTGTTGACACAAATGCAACAGGAAACGATTTTTTAAAGACTTGTGTAGTGCAATGGTTGCAGCTAATATTCCGTGGCATAAACTTCAATTTCCTCAATTTCGTTCCTTTCTAGAAAAATATTGCAAGAAAGTTATTCCTGATGAATCTACTCTGAGGATAAAATCTCTTCATGTGTGTTATGGAGATACAGTTGCTCATATACGGAATGAAATTGGAGACTCCTTTATCTGGTTTGCCGTCGATGAAACTACAGATGACATGGGTCGGTACATAGCAAATCTAATAGTAGGAAAAGTAGATTCCGAAAGTCCAGCAAAACCATTTCTAATCTGTTGCAAGGTGTTAGAACAAACAAATCATTCTACAATTGCAAGATGTGTAAATGATGGGATGAAGATTCTGTGGCCAGAGGGTGTGTGCGAGGAAAAGGTTTTAATTATGTATTCAGATGCTGCAGCGTACTACATGATTAAAGCTGCTACTGCCCTTAAGGTTTTCTACCCGAATGTACCTGCTTGCATTGCAACGTATTGCTTAAGTAGTAAGAAGTAATTTTCCCTGTGTGAATAAGTTTATATCAGCAACAAAAAAGGTCTTCGTGAAAGCACCACACAGAATCCAGTGCTATAAAAATCATCTCCAACATGTCTCTTTGCCTCCTGAGCCAGTACTTACAAGATGAGGTACATGGTTAGAAGCTGTGAACTTCTATTGTGAACATTTTAAAGGAGTCCGGTCAGTGGTGAACATGTTCTCTTCAGAAGTACCTGTTTCCATACGTGAATCTCAGTACATCTTTAAAGATCCGAAAGTGGCAAGCTCCTGTGCTTATATCAAAAGTAACTTCAGCTGGTTGCCTAGCACCATCAAGCAGTTGGAAACATCAGGTTCCCTTCTTCACGAATCTATGGATTTAATGGAACGTGTATCACAGAAGCTTAGTGTAGTTGCAGGAAGGAAGGTAGGTGAAAAATTCAAAGCTGTGCTAAACAGGAATCCAGGGTACTCTATGCTTGTGTTCGTGTCTGAAGTGCTAAATGGTGACAGTGTCGATTTACCAAAACATTTCTATGCAAATTAGATTCCTATGCTAAAATATGCTCCTGTTACTTCGTGTGACATGGAGAGAAGTTTCTCTGCTTATAAGAACATTAGGAGACAAACAATGACCCCTGAAAATATGGAAAAGTATATGGTTATTCACTGCACGTTGAAAGAAGCAAAAGACCCAAAATAAAAATGCCTGGTTGTTCATTGTATGTTAAGAGATAGAAAACTGAGAGTGCATCCACGTTATAAAAATTAATTATTTTCAATTGATTGTTTCACTCATTGATAAATTGGTTCAGTATTTCAACATTGCGTTACTGTCTAAAATTTATGTGAAATGAGTAAGTTTAATAAACATAATCCAAAACACATATTCTTTATTTCGTGATTACCTTCTTGAAAATAAATTTTAGGTAAATTCTGCATAAAACAAAACGTTTTCCCTATAATTAATTCTATATTTAGTAAATTTTAACTCACTGTAATTAAGTTGTGTACTTACAGACCCAATCAAATTACAAAATTCTGGGTAATTTGCAGTCTGCATTTAGATTTCAGGTGGTAATCTTAGCAGTTAGATTATTACATAATTTTACATATTTTGTTGATATTACATATTTCATTACATATTTTGATGTTTTTTGTTACATAAATATGTACATATTTCACACCTTGATATTACATAAAAATCTGGGCTCTAGTGATAAATGTTGCACATACTAAGTACAAAAAAACGTGCCATGAAAATACAAGACAAAGAAACTTAGTGCATATGTCACAACACATTGTGAGTGAATATAATGTTAGTTTGCCAGAATATTCATAACTGTGGCAAGAATAGTGAGTAAGAATATATAACATCAGTTTTTAGAGGCAAATTTGTGTAGTAAATATCCCAGTTCCATAGCCCTCAAGCTGAGATCTCTCTTCTGCTTGCCTACCTACATGAGAACTGTGCATTTTACAAAGAATGAGTTTGCATAAAACGTGGCAGAGAAGTGGTAAGGGATCTATAAGTACTGATTTAATCAAAATAAAATAAGTCTTAGTTTTGAATAGCCAGAAATTCCAATTTATTAAAATGCAAAGTATGCATTAAATGACAATGCAAAATCAAGTGATTTGTTCATTATTATTCATACAATAAAAGACTGAAACTCAAAATATCTCATACTTCATACCAAATTGAGGAAATAAATATAATATCAGTTATAAATGTGCAGGAAAAATGAATAAATGATACCAAATACTTCCAGTTTAGTGTGACATGGCTCTTGTGGAATGCATCTCATAATTACTTAAACAGTGTTCTACCACTGGTTACAAGTCTAGTTGTGTGTTGTAAATGGCAAATGAGATGGAAGGAGCGCTGCCTGACATGAGGTGACATATGGGGTCGAATGTCCATACCTGAATATAGAACATAAATGCTTTTGAAATAAGCCAAAAGCTTGCTATTAAATGTTTCAGATGAATGACATAACTATGGGCCCAAGAATCCCCATTTGAAATGCACAGGGCTGAATTAAGAGTAATTCCAGGAGAGATGGTCTATATTTTGCAAAATTCCTTTCTTTTGTGGTAATTGATATTTTTTCCACAAAGCATTTGGAAGCATTGACCCCTTATAATAACATTTGACAGCTAAGGGTATTTAAGAACTTTATGAAAATCATTATTTAAAAAAATAAAACACTGCACCATCTATTTTTACTGTTTGAGAGAGATGGCTCCTGGTTTGGGATAGATGGCACAGAGGATGGAGTTCATCCAAATACTGTTTAATCTTCACTATGTTATTCACAAAAAAAATCATACCCTTTTTTTTCCTGAACAACTTATTTTATCTTGATTAAATCACCACTTATAACTATCTTGATTAAATCACCACTTATAACTCCCTTAGTACATTGCCACATGCTTTACACAAAATCATTCTTTTATAAAATGCACAGGTCTTATGTAACCAACTGACATACAGATGCTTGTTTCCTATCTCTTATAAGTTTAACTTTGTTCCTACTTTACGAAAAGCCATGTCTCTACCACCAATCATTCTCTATTTGTTCTTCCTTCATCTGAGCTATTACTCTTCAACTCAGTTTGCACTGGAGAAGGCTCTTTCTCAACACACTCATGTCCAGAAGTTCCCACTCCTCCTTACAGGCTTTCCAAAAAACCACCACTTGTTTGAGGGGGCCTACATTCCAGTATTGTTTTAAAGAGTCCAAAGGTGCAAAAGTCCATTGGAGAGGCATCAGAAGATTTCACTGGGATGTTGTTGAACAGAATAGCATGCACTCCAATTTCCTGATCCATTTTTCACAAGAATGTGCTAGTCAAAACAGAAGTGTGACTGGACGACTTATCTTGGTGCACTAACGCTTTGATTTGGTCTCTCCCATAGATAGCTTTCAGTGTGGTAAATTGGGGTGAAAACTTCATCTTGACAATACTTGGAATTGATTTTGGCCTTTTAGCAACTCTACAAATTATAAGTTTCCCATTTTAGCAGTAACCAGCAATGACCATAAATCCCAGTGAGAAACTTTCTCTGTATTCTGAATACTACATTTGAAAATTTTTTCCACCCCTTGGTCAGCAGTAAATTGCATAGGATTTTTTGCAGTCACTAAGAGATATATATGTTTTGTCCAATGTGGCCACAAATTTCCATTTTTATCTTGCCAGGTGTTTCTCATAGAGTTTCCTGCTGTTGGTGCAATGTTCTGTGATGTGATGTGGCAACAAGTTATGAACTCAACCTTTGTGTCATTTCTCCATATTTAAATACTTGTTTATAATGGTGTTAACAGCTTTAAGGCATATTCCCAATTTGTTTGCAATGGTCTGTTGCATGACTGGATTACTGCCAGAGATGAGGGCTTGATCTTCCTCATCACTTCTGGAGAGCGTGTATCAGCAGGTCATGGGTTTGCCTGTTTTCTTTCTTTCGGAGTTAATTCCATGCGGCCCTTTCCCTTTTATTCTACACTGAGCTAATCCTATACCTTGACACAACATAATTTTGCTTCTTGCATACTTCAACAAAAGTAGAATAACTAAATATTGTTGTTAGCTAATGCTGGATTGCTGACAATGAAGTCATTAATCCTCCTGCTCTCCAATATTTTTCACATATGATGAGAGCAATAGCAGTAATAGTAACCGCTTTTTAGAGAGCACCATATTTTTATGTTTTGGCAGTCACATCGCTCTCTCACAACCCCGAGAATGTCTGGAGGACCACACCTGTCGTTGGTTTATGGGTCTCACCGACCTGACCGGGAGAGTTATCAAAATAAATTCACCGAACATATCCTCTGATTACCAATCATAGGATGTATCACATGCCATGACAGGTCAGCATGTTAGGGGTTAAGATTTTATAGAGAAATTAGAGAAATGGAGAGGTTGGAAAAATAATTTTCACTCAACAAAACAAAAACCAATTGGGCAATTACATAGAATAACTAAGGATAAGGACACAAAATTCACTGTCACAACTATTGAAGTAAATAAATATTAACATATGAGAGGTAAAATCAGCGCTGAAAAATTCAATGCCATAGCTGGATTTGAACCATGCATCTGCTTCATGCACGGCTGCTCTAACCATTGAGCTACCATGGCAACTTGCCAGTATGACATTAAATTCCTCCACCGATTTGTATTTTTGTTGGCATATAAAACTAATTATTAATAATATTAATTAACCCAATCTGTGGAGTAGGGGTAGCATATCTGTGTCACATTCGAGAGGCCTTGAATTCAAATCTCAATTGGGGCGAGTTACCTGAATAATGCTTTTTTCCAGGGTTTTCCCTTATAGTGAAAGGTGAATGTTGGTAACTATGCTCAGTGGAGGCTCTTTTGAGCATCATTTCATTCACTGTTCGATGTGACATAATTAACCATCTAAATGGTATTAAACCTATACTCGGTGCCAAACAAGAAGGTGATTAACAGTTGCTCACCATGTAGTGGAAAGGTCAAAATGAACAGGAGGGGATGGATGTGTCATGGCGATCATCATAGCAACGAAAAGAGGAACCAATTAGAGCTAAGACATTTTCACAGCAACAACACTAAACCAGTGTTGTCAGCAGTTGCCGGCATTTAACATGTGATTAGCATGTGCCTGACATGCAATCCAGCAGTAATATAAACTGTGCGTCTTATCTTCTGCTTTCCCTGCAATATATACAATGCCTCCTCCAGCTCCAGCTTGCATTAATTAGAGCCTATCTGTGTGCTGACAAGTTTGTTTGCATCATTCTATTTATGTGGTTATTTTCCTTGTATTTATGTGTGTCTGAATCTGTGGATCTGTGCGTATGCTGTGAGCATTTACAATTGTCTTACTCTTTTAAGGAATATTTAATTATGTTAAAAAATATTGACAAAGATAGTGTAGCCAAATAAAGAACTTTACGTACTTGGGATGTGAATAAAATTGTTTGGTATATATCCCAAATAAAGGATTACGCAGTCGATGGTATTGCTGAAGAACATGGTCGCAAAATTGTTTGGTTTGCCTCTTTCCTAGTATAATGCTGATTTAATTAATTTGGGCCAAAGTAAACGGTTACGTTGTGCGAAACAACAAAGATTTCACTGTGTCATCTGTAATAAAGCTACATCAATAAAAAGCTGAAAACTATGAACAAGTGGTTACTGATTCAGAGGGTGTAATAAGTGCAACAAAGGAAAATTAGCTTTAGAAGAAAGGATAGAACAGTATCATTTTTGTAAGTAATTCTAGCAACAACAGCATAATGCAAGCGATTCGGATACCAGTGGCATTTTCCAAAATTTCACAGGTATGTTTCTTTTGTTAATGTACAAATTTAATAATTTATATAAAATATTATAAAAATACTTCTAAAATTATATTAAAATATGCATGAAATATGGTATATCTATATGCATTAAACCCCAATTGCTATATTAAAACTTTCAAGGAATTGAATTGAAATTTGAATTAAGTAAAAATTGAAGCTATTAACAGTGAAGCAACAAGATTCTAAAATAAGAACAAATTAGAAACTAAAAACTTCACTTATCTTAGTATGTTGATATCCTTTTTAGAAAAAGATACTAAGATAAGTGAAGTTTTTAGTTTCTAATTTGTTCTTATTTTAGAATTGAAATTTGAATTTTTTAAATTAATATAATCATATGAAGTATACTTATTTACATTGCTTGCAAGTGACTTACAATTCTTTAAATATTCACAAAACTCATTAAGGGCAGCATTGAAATTTTTTTTTTTTTTTTTGCACTCATACCTTTTGTGATTGCTTTGAATTTAGGTTGAAAAGCAGATTGGCAAACTTAAAGCTAATATCCCGTAAACACCAAACATTCACAATAGCCTGCACTAGGCCACCATGAATTGTTTTGTTTTAAATGTAAGCCTCTGGAACCTGTTTCGTAAAGGCAGGACAGTTGTGAAAATTAAATAAAATTTGATAATCTCTAAGTAAGCTATAAGAATTTTATGTTACAGAAACATTACAGTATCCATTTCATAATTATAGAACTGTCAAATACTAAAATCTTGTTTCATAAATGTGATGACTGTACCGATATGTTGAAGCTGTAATTTACTTTATTAAATTCCAGATGGAGGTGTAACATGCAATAAAATGAATGGTGTTCCTCCCCTTTGCCCAATTTTGCTATACCAGAGATGCCATGTACTCATATACCTAATGTACCCTAAATATAGTGTGCGTCAAAATGGACAGCAATGTAGCCTTTCTAATATAGTTCATTTTGCTTAGGCATAGTAACAGCTACATGTGCCCTACTGCTATGAAGGCAGCAGAGTAACTGGTTTCTTTGTTCCACAAAGGCTTGACCTTGCTTTGCACACACAAACGTAGCAATCAAATTTGAATTTATCAGAGATCGGAAACAACTTCAACCATTTCACTTGTCTTTCTTTTCTGTTGTAAAATAATTTTCCCAACTTTCAGCACATTTATATATATCCGTAGATGGAGGATCCTCTTCATCCTCAATAGGTTCATCAAAACTGATTAGCTTTGATATTTTTCTTTGTTCTAGCGTAGCTCTTTATCAGCTCACTTTCCATCTTCTTTTTCTCCTTTTCATCTCTTTCCTTATGGAGAGAATGGTTTTTCTTTACATTCTCAGCTGGTTAGTTTCGATGCAGGTTGCATCCTCATGTTCAATTTTTTGGGTGATAAGCTTTGGAAGAGGGCTCACTTTATGAAAAAATTTAGTTGGGTTAAAACTTTCCCCACAAGTTGAGCGCAAATCAATGTTCTTTTGAGGAGTTTTTGGTGTAGCTACTGTCTTTGTTGAAAGCTGATGGACATATGGAATAGCATCTGCAATGGAAAACATTTGATCAGGTATTCCATGAGGATTCAGAGGATAAATGCCATATTTCCTGAAGGCATTGACTGCATTCCCTACCGAGGCAGCTTTCTTCCACATGCTGCCCAAAATGTATTTTGCTTTTGATCTCGTCAACCCATGCTTTCCTTCATTTTTCATTGTAACTTGTTTCTTGAAGGAAATACTGCTTCAGTGGATTGAAAAAAGCTTTATCTAGTGGCTGTAAAGCATGAGTAATGTGGCTGGGTAAATACAACAGTGCCACATCATTTTGACCAGAAAGTCCCTCGCCGCTGTAACACTGCCAATCACCTCTCCAACTCTGCAATCTACATCAGTGCCACCCAGGGTTGCCAACATTTAAAAGTAAAATTATTGTACCAGCCACTCAAAATTATAGATTTGGATTCAAAATTATCGTACATCTTAAACCAAATGCCACAACAATAAAAATATCAGCATAACACTTATGAAAATGTAATAATAATGATGTTTATGATATTCACTTACAAGATTGATGACCTCAACCAGTATTGCAACTTTAAAACTTATGTTTCTCTCATTATTTATCTGAAAGTCCATCTTCCTCAACCGTTGCAGCATTATACAAATTTGTTGTCGAGATAAACCTTAACATCTTCTCGGTGACTTGGAGACTTTCGGATCTACCACATTATTTCAAAACTAAGGCGACAGAATAAGTTCATTTACCGTATATAGTGCCAATCTGCTTCTTACTTCAGTTTTTATTAAGCTCAGATTAGAAAAAACCCTTTCAAACGAAGCTTTTCTGTAGGGAAACAAAATCATTGATAATGCAAAGGGTGCTAGTTCTTTGAAATCAGTATTTCCACCAAGGTGGCATGTGTTTAGCAGCACTTCAAAACCTGGCAGGTTCAGGCATGTTCTTTATTTCACACGGAATATCACTTATTCTGAGTTTTCAGAATTTTCGGAGCAGCGCCTTCTTCATTGAGATTATCTGGGCACACTGGCAAAAAGAAGATAAAGGATAGAAGGATTAGTACGATATCAAATGGTGGCCTTAGAGGGGTGGAGACAGGCCATGAGGGCATTTGTAATTAGTTTCATTTCCCTGGTGTGACAAAACCAGTGAAAATGATATTTCTCCGGTATCCAACTATCATACATTCAAATTATCGTACACCCCCATAATTATCATACGGGTTGTCAACCATGTGTAAAAACATTAAAATTATCGTATGCCCCCATAATTATCGTATGAGTTGGCAACCCTGGTGCCACCAGAGCTCAGTATCTCAGCCTGCGACACCACGCCGAAGTCATCCATCGACCGGACACATACAATGCTGCCAGAGGTTGAATACTGTGTCAATCATGAATCTGTCCATCATGCCGAGCATTTTCTCCATCTCCAAACAACCAGCATGCTTCACAGTATACTGAGTTTAAAGTTGGAGAACAGCACATCCAGAATCGTTCAATTTTCTGACCTGTTTTAGTGTAATTATGATAATAATCACAGCTAAAAGATCTTATGGTCTTTGCGTTTCTAGGGAAAGGGCCCTGAAGTTTGCATGGTGGGCTATTTGTAATTTTTAGCTTAATTTCATCATTCAGCTTACCTTGGAATAATCCTTGGTTGGTGCTAAAGGGTGTATTTGGCTGATTATTTTCAAGTTGAAAAGAACTGCCTGTTACTGATGTTAGTGGTGGTGATGGTGGTGAATCGGTATCCATTCTTGATGGTCCTGTTTAGGCAGTAGATCTCCAGAATTTCCTCCTGAGTCATGTTTAGAACTGGTTTCTTGTCCACTATGAACTTGTAAATTGCTAAATTCTTCTCCCATTTTGTTTTTAGAAACGGTAGTGCTAGCATGTCCACATTCCGCTTCTGTATCACCAGATGGTTCCCCCATTTAATTTTTGCAGTCTGTATTATTGTACATCTGTTCTTGGCAGGTAGCTTGCCGCTGGAACATTGTATCTATTTTTATTACCTTTTTAATTTCTTCACCTCAGCAGGCTTTTAATTTTCTCTTTTGATAACCACTTAAATATGACCTATTTTTCGACATTGTAGTTCATACATTTAAAAGTAGTCTATATGAAGGCTATAACCGGCAAACAGCAAAAAGAAAAAAAAAATTATATTAATGCAAGCACACAGCTTAGTTAAGCAGTAAACAAATGTGACTGCATAAATACACAATTCACTTTTGTCTGTATCTGCTGTGTCTGCACAGACAAAAGTGAATTAATAAAGCTAAATTTTTGGGATAACAAAACACATCTTCATTTATACAGTATTTACAATCTTCCCAGGAATGAACCAGATCTCTCACTTATTGACCAATTAAATATAACAATCGTAATTGGGGATTTCAATGCCCATTCCAAAAGATGGGGTTATAAAAAAGTGGATTCTACAGGGAAGACAGTGGAAGAATTTTTGAATACCACAACTTTTGAACTGATTTATGATAAAGAAGATCCCAAAACATTCATACATTACTCTGAAGGAGGCAGTAACCTAGATCTCTTGTTGGCTACAACAGATATTGTTTCATAAATTAAAAAACAAGTTATAGGAGACCCAAGTTCTGGTCACAGAGCAGTAATTGCTGATATAAAACTAGATAATACAAATAACAGTCAACATCACACGAATCTGTACTGGAACTTCATAAAAGCAGATTGGAACAAATATAAAACTGAACTGGAACATAAATTTAAATATAAAGAACAAACAAACTCACAGCTACATGACCAACCAGATCATTTGAATAAAAATTTCTGTAAAGTCATCCTAGAAACCGCAAAAAAACATATTCCTTGTGGAAGAATTAAAAATTTCAAACCCTTTTGGAACCCCCAGTTAGAAGAACTGAAATAGCAAAGGGATATAGCTAGAAATACAGCTGAACAAACAAAAAACATATCGGATACACAAATATGGCGGAAGAAATGTGCCTCTCTAAAAACAGAAATTAATACAGCTAATAAGAATCACTTTAATAATTTCTTAGAAAAACTGGATTATAGGACAGATGGTAACAAAGTCCATAAGTTCATAAAAAATGTCAAGGACAGGAAAGAAAACACCAGCACACCTATCATACACAACAATAAAATATTAGTAAATGATCAGTCATAGCCAAAACATTCAATAAATATTATGCTAATTCACATAAAGTAACAAGAAATAATAAAAAGGAACATAAAGAATTTAAGAAAGATTTGAAACAAGAAAGAAAATGTGATCCTAGCACTCAATGCAATATCTTTTTTCAAAATTTTAATATGCAAGAGCTGAACATTGCAATAAATAATCTAAAAAACAAAAGGTCTCCTGGACCAGATGACATACATCCAGAGTTCACAAAAAACCTTGGTAAAACAGCAAAACAACAACTACTCATACTCTACAATCTATCCTGGAAAACCACCGTACCTGCCGAATGGCGTAAAGCAATAATTGTCCCACTCTTGAAGAAAGATAAAACAGCATCAGAAATAAAAAATTATAGACCAATAGCACTTACTAGCATAATAGCAAAAGTGATGGAAAGAATGGTGTCAAACAGGTTAAATTGGTTTCTAGAATCACAAAATTTAATATCCCCATGTCAAGCTGGATTCAGAGAGTTTCACTCTACAAATGAACAAGTCTTACTTCTCAGTCAAGAAATCAAAGACTCCTTCAATAGGAAAGAAGATAATGTATCAGTTTTTATTGACTTCCAAAGTGCATATGATTCTATATTTGCAGAACAAAACTGCTAAAGAAAGTAAAAAAAGATAGGGATACAAGGTCCAATGTTTTCATGGCTATGTCATTTCCTAACACAATGCTTTATTGCTACCAGATGTGGAAGAAATATATCTAAATATAAACAAGTACACCATGGCTTACCACAAGGTGCAGTGCTCAGCACTGCACTTTTTAATATATTTATTAACGATCTGCCACAACAAATACAAGAACCAGGTGTGAAGTGTGCACTATTTGCTGATGACTTAGTAATGTGGACTTCAAAACCAAAAAGCAAAAGTACAGAACTAGAAAAAACCATGCAACAATCCTTAACCAACCTACAAAAGTGGACCAAAGAAAATTTAATGCATGTTAATACAACAAAATCAAACTACCAAATCTTTTCACTAAGAAAACAAACCACTAAAAATAAAACTAAATTTGAGGGTCAACAATTACCAGAAACAAAGGAAGCAAAGTATTTAGGAGTTACATTTGATACTGGTGCTGTTTTTGCAATTATTAATACGGAATGTGCTGTGCTATGAGACTCCTTTTCTATCTAGGTCGTGGTAACGGATGGAATGAAATATCACACAATGTTTCTTCACCACAATGTAATATTTTATTAACACTTCATCGATACTTTACATTAAGTAATTCCTCTCAGCACCATTCCAAATGCTTAAAAACCTTTACACTTTTTCACTTAGTGGAACTTATGCTTAATGAAAGTTTGGTGAAAGTTCCATGTTCACACTACCTAAATATGATTGTCTTTTTATATCGAAGATACACACGCGAGTGAACAGTTTTTTGGCGTCATTGGGCGCGACACCGCCTTTTTCATATCCATCCGCGTATGCGTCCATCAAATAGTTCTTTCTCGTTAGGGGAGCGATCCCTAATCATTCTCCCCTACTTTTATTATGGAACACATATAATTCTAATATTTATACATATATATTAAAATCAAATATGGAAAGATTTATGATGTCTTTGGGCAAACTTAGTTATTCATAACAATGAACCTTATCAACATGTTTTCATCATTTAATTATCTCATACCAACATCAAAAAACGAATTACACTTTTAACAAACATTCACATGAACGATTTTCTTTTGGGGTCTTCTAATATTCTGTCTCACATGCCCCTTGTTTTGTTTTTTCAAGTTGTCACCTATATTTACAATCTTGAAACACAATACAATACTTCTCCCTACTCCTCTGATGCAATCACTTTGTACAATATATTTTTTTTTTTACAGTCTTCTTCGCTGTTCGTCTTTGTCTTTTGTTTTGGCATGACACAGCATGTCTTTATAAATTTCACATATTCAGTTACTACACAATACATGTTCAGTTATTATACATCACATATTCAGTTATTATATAATACATATTCAGTTATTGTACAACACATTCAGTTATTATACAACATATCCAGTTATTATACAACATATCCAGTTATTATACGACATATGTTCAGTGATTATACAACACATATTCAGTTCTTATACAACACATACTCAGTTATTGTACATTTGACATTGACACAAATATAATTTAAGTGTATCATGGTTTATTGTGTGGCTTTTGACTTATGTTCCTTGTTATGAGGAGAGAAAAACAGGATACAAATTTTGAGCTAATGATTATGATCATATTTATGGCAATATTTTATTCAGTTCTTTGCCTTCTTTGTCTTGTAAGCTTATTATGTATAGGCAGGTTGTCAAGTCGGTTCTTATACTCTGATGTTACTAATGGCACCATTTTTTAATTGGGTTCTTATTCATTGTTGTTTGGTTCAACATTTCTTCAAGCTTAGCATTGGCTATATCCATCTTAATTCATGGGCATTGCTTTTCTGATTATGGTTTTTCTTACTTCACTAATTGTCACCTCTTTGTCTCTTATCTCTATAAGAGAAAACTTCTATACTTATAATTATTCTGCAATTGTATTATTTTTCTTCTCAATTCACCCTCGGCATCTTTGTGTCGAAATATTTTATCTTTGTCATCACAATTGATTCCTTTTTATTTTTGTCCCTGACATCCTTATGTCAAAAACACATTATTTTCTGTCGCTATAATTCATTTCTTTAATGACAATCAGTGTCCTCATCTGTCTTTGTTGACAATGCTCTTTGTGGTCAATATAGCCAATGACTATGTTGGTTTTCTTTCTTGTTGTAATTTCTAATCTGAACATAATCTTCTATAAGTAACCCATTAAAAATTATTATTTTCCATCATCTCTACTATTCCTGCCTTACATGTTGTTGGCAAAGACTATTTGGTCCTTTCTTTGTGTGGTTTTAATTTATTTTTATGGTATCTTCCTACCAACTTGCCATTTGTATTCTGTAGCTCATATGTATGGTCACCCAGCTGTTTTGTTATGACCAGTGGTCCAGTGTACAGTAGTTCCATCTTTCCAGATCTTTTCTCAGATGCCTTGGATGCTTTGTGGCTTCTTAAGAGCACCTTTTCTCCAATTTGTGGGGACCATTTCCTGACGAATCTTTTTACCTTGTTCCCCCTTTTTCAGCCTTTTGCTGTAACCTTCTGAATGCCAATTGACATTTTTCCTTCTCTGTCAATTCCCTTTGAGCAGCCATCGTACTGTCAATGTCAATTGTCAATCTCTTGGGTTTTGTGTTGGTCATCAATTCGATTGGGGCGAACTTGGTCGTGGGGTTCACCGAATGGTTAATCACCTCCTCTATGTACCCGCATTTTTCCGTCCAGGAAGTGTGGTCTTTGTGGCAAAGTAGGCGGAAATATATATTTATATCCCTCATCGTTCTTTCAGTCGGGTTTCCTTGAGGATAATACGTTGAGGAATAGTATAATTTTATTCCTAATGTTCTTAAGGTGTCCTGGAATAACTTACTTTTATGCATTGTTGCATTAACAGAAAGAATTGCTTTTATATTCCCATATTTTGGAATATAATCTTTAATGATTTTGTTCAGGCAAGTCCTACTTTTGATGTTCCTGATGGGGTATATCTTAGTAAATTTTGTGAAAACATCAAACATGACGAAGATGTATCTGTTTCCATCTTTCCCCCTTGGTAGCTCGCCATGTTCATCGATGCATACCAATGCATTTTTCTCGTTTCTCACGATGGATTGTGGAACGACATCGTATCTTACATTAATTGGCTTGGCCTTCTGACATAGGTCGCATGAGGAAATTAACTTCCTGACTTTCTTGCCAAGATGTTTGATGTACAGTACTTCCTCAATTGCAAGCATTGTTCTCTCAGTACCAGAGTGAAGCATCGAGTGATGGAATGCCAAAATAACCCTGTTCTGTAAGGAATTTGGTACCATCATTTTCCACTTCCTTACGTCGCGACCATGTAATTTAAATAGGATGTTCCTAAATTTCCCTATCTTGGCTTCCAACTTTGGTACTACGTCTGGAGCCTTGTCGAATAGCCTCTTCAATTCAGGGTCTTCTTGCTGTAGCTTCGCTATGTTTTTGAAGTCTTGTAAGATTTCGTTGCTTTCTTTACTATTTATCTGCATGATTTTAATTTCATGGTGTGGATTGTATATCGTCTCGGGTATGTGACTCTCCGATCTAATCTTGACAATAAGTCACTAAAGATGTTCTCCTTGCCCGGGATATGTTTGACCTCTATGTCGTGCGATGTTATTTCGTGTATGTACCTCGAGATTTTGGAGTTGGTTAGCTTGCATTTTTGGATGAAGGACAGGCTTACATGATCAGTATATATAATTATTTTATAATGGTAGATATATTGCCTGAATTTTTGTAACGCAAAATGGATTGCACCTATTTCTAATTCTGTTATGCAGGCATTGGCTTCTATCTTGTTTAGAAATCTAGAAGCTGTGGCAATCACATGTTTGTTGCCATCTGCATCTTCTTGTGCTAATATTGCTCCATATGAGTGTGCACTAGCATCGGTGTATATTAGAAAAGGTGAATTTGGATCCGGTCATTCCAGGAGAATACTGTGCTTAAAAAGTTCTTTGATTTTCTCAAAGGCTACCTGGTGTTCGGTATTCCATTCCCACTTAGTATCCTTTCTCAACAGTTCTCTAAGGGGTACTAATTCCTTAGCGTAGTTGATCACAAATTTTGACTGGTACTGTAAAATGCCCAGAAACCTTCTCAACTGTTTCAAGTTACGTGGGGGTGGTATACACTCTATGGCCTTGACCCTCTCCGGATTAGGTTGTATACCATCAGGCGTAATGATGTGGCCTAGAAATTCTGCCTCTTTGACAAAAAATTCACACTTCTCCAAGTTTAGGGTCATGTTGCTTTCCTGAAACTTGGACAATACATAATATATGTGATGTAAGTGTGACTCGGGATTCTTGCTGTATATTAAAAAATCGTCAACATATTGCGTTACAAAAGCCTCGATAGTATCCCCGAAAACTTTGTCTAGAGCCCTCAGTAGTGCACTGCTACTGGTCGATAATCCAAAGGCACATTTTAAAAAATGGTACACCTTTCCTTTGTGCAGGAAGCAGGTATATTTCCTGACGTCTGGATGAAGAGGAATTTGCCAGAATGATGCTGTCAGGTCAAGACTTGTAAAATGTTGACCTCCCTTCAATTTTGATATCAGTTGGTCTACCCCCTCAGGCCTGTAATGATCTGGCAAGGTATGCGCATTTATTTTCCTTGCGTCGATGGTCATCCTCAATTTTCCCTCTTTCTTATGGACCCATACCACTGGATTCACATAACATGAGTCCGACGGTTCTATTATTCCGTCCGCCAACATTTTCTGGATCACTCTGTCAGCTTCCTCCCTGATGGAGTTGGGGATGGGCCTGGATTTATGTGAATAGGGGGTGATATCTTTTACTTTAAAAGTATGTACGTACTTATTACATGTACCTGGCTTTTTATTAAAAACTTTCCTGTTTTTAATTAATATCTTTCTAAGTTGGTTTCTTTCCTCTTCAGAGATGCCATGTGCCCCCCAGACCTTCTCGTCGATTAGCTGTGACATCGGTTCTTCTCCATCTGTTGGTAGTGGTTCAGGTTGGTAGTTGTTCGAGGTAACATACTCGTCTTCTGTGCAGATCCAATGGCTGCAAACATGTTTCTTCCTCGCTCGTCCAACCTGTTTTCTCCTTACTTACCCTTAGGTCTACCAACCCATTCTTGTGGACATTGATGTTCTCCACAAAGAACTGCTCATCTGGATGGATCCCTGTCTGGTCTGGTTCCTGCTGGCATGTTTCTTCCTCCAGGAACTTCGCAGTGCATTCTGAGGTTCCTTCCTTGATAATGAATTCATGTAGGTCATAATCGATCACCGACCTCCAAAGATTAAGCAAATCACTGCCAATGATTAGGGTAGCTGTTAGTCTAGGTATTACCAGGGCAATAAAATCGAACTTCCAGCTTCCGATTTCTATTACCAGCCTTACCTGGTATTTAACATGTTCCTTTTTCCTGCCAATTGCTGTGCTGCAATACACTCCACACGCAGGCAAGAATTCAGCATTTCTCTTTGTTATTAATTCCTGGAATAGCTGTTCGTCACATACTGATGTGCTGGCTCCTGTATCAATCATTGCTGGCAATTCGGTACCCCATACCTTCAGCCTAATCATTGGTGGATTGGTTATTTCCTTTCTTTCACTTGTCTGTCTCCTCAAGGTACCTATATTATGTTGGTCAATATTGCCCCTACTGCCACACAGGTCAACTTCCGGGACACAAAGTTGACTTGTACTTAGTTTTCCTGGGCGTTAGAGGTGATTGTTGTTTCTGTATTCTGCGCAGCATCTGTCCTATCCGGCACATTTTCATTCTGTTCCTGTTGTCTTACGTTGTCGGTGTTCCATTGGTTTCTGCCCCTTTGGCGTGAACCCCTATTGTATGATGACCTTTGGCTGTTTAAGTATTCCCTACAGAATCGTATGTGATTCACTTGATGGGTACAGTCTCCTGGTCTCCCCCGATCATATCTATGCATTCTGTATCTCTATTCACCCCTTGGTATTGTGTCGTGGTACAGCTGTCTTGTGTTCTCCATCCTTTTGCCATGATTGTGTGGTTGTGGGACATGGTGTGCCCCTCTCCCCCTTTCATGGGTGCTCCTAGTATTTCTATCTTCTCCCTCATTCTGGTTGTTCGTAGCCGTGCTCCGGTTTAAGATGGGTGAGTTTGGGTGACCGTTCCTATGTCTATGCTCATTAGGCCGACCATTTTGTGTTTCGAAGGCTGTCATCAATTCTATCATATCTGCAAAATCTACTGGCCTCGCAACAATTAACCCTGTTCTCACCGTGTCTGGGAAATGTCTTGTTATGCTGGTAATTAGCTCTGCTTCCAACAGGTTAGGGTCTAACAGCTTTCCTTTGTTGGCTACTTTCATAAAATAATCGACTAGCGATAACCCTTTGGTTGGATCATATCTACCTGTCGCTAGCTCTACCCTAGTTTGGTTTTGCTTAGCTGGGCCCCAATACCTTGATAGGAATAGATTTCTGAATGAGCTATACGACTCATGACCAGCTAGTGTTAACCTGAGCCATTCTAATGCCTTGTTTTTTAAGCTTTTCTTGACTATCATCATCCTAAGCTCATTTGGTATCCTTTTCACTTTAAAATACTCTTCCATCTCTTTAACAAAGAGTTTTGGATGTCTCCCTTCTCCTCGTCAAATGTAGGTGGTGTGATTTCATGTAATTTGCTGTTGGTGTAACATGTGTTGTGTGTTGTGTCATTGTTTGGTTGTGAACCTCTTTCTCTGTATGGTGAGTCAACATTTTGTACATTATTCAAATAACCCTCATCTTGTACATTACTTACATCTAAATCATCTTGCCTTTGTAGTGCATTCACAACATCATTTACATTAGCCAAACTTTCTTTCCCTTTTTTCATTTCTTCACAAATTGATTTTAAGTCATTCTTTATTTCTAAGTGACTTTGTTTCATATCATTTATAGCATCCTGTTGCAAATGTACTACATCAGTCATAGTCTTAATTTTAGGAATTACAATTTGTTCTACAGTTTCATTAATAATGTGTTTACTACCTCAATCTCTTTCCTTAATTCCTCAGTTATTTCTGCTTTTACATTTGTAATCTTACAGTCTACACTTGTATTACATTCTGTTATTTCATCTCTACATCTAGCAATTTCTCCTTCTAATACAATCTTATTTTCTCTCATTTCTGATTCAATTTTTCCCATCCTATCTCCTATGATTTCTATCCTAGCTTCTAAGGCTTCCTTTGTCTCATTTAAGTTTTTATGTACTAATTTTAAATTAGTTTCCATTACTTTCATATTTTCTTTACACTCCTGTCTTCCTAATTCTATTTTCTGTTCTAAGTTCTGTCTTCCTAATTCCATTTTCTGTTCTGAGTCCTTTCTCACTTCCTCCATTTTCTGACCTATCTCTTCCTTATTCTGTTCTAGTTTTTGGCCTATACTCTGACCTAAACTTTGTTCTATGTTCTGTCTCAATTCTGCGTTATTTTGTTCCCTTTTCTGACCTAATTCTACCTTGTTTTGTTCCATTTTTTGACCTAAACTTTGTTCTATGTCCTGTTTTAATTCTACCTTATTCTGTTCCATTTTCTGACCTAAACTTTGTTCTAGTCTTTCAAACATGATCATTAATTACCTTTGGTCTTTTCCTATTGCTACCTGTTCCTCACTTTCTGGTTCTATTTGATAACTAGGCCTATCTGCCCCTTCCCCCGCTCCTGTTTCTATCTCTTTTCGCGACATTTTAGTTTCTTTATTCAATTCACTTAGGGTTAAAAGTCCCACTACTTTGCCGCTTCACAGTAACATAAAAATAAAAATTTTTGGTCCTACTTTTTTTTTTCGTTGATTTGTCCAGTTATGTACGTCTCCTGGGCAGTTGGCTTCGCTAGACGATCTCTGGTGTTTTCCCGCGTTGATTATCCGTTCATCGGTGTTCTGATGTCGATATCAAACGATGGTCTAATGGCGTCTTCTTTCTGTTTGGCGCGATGATATGGCGTCACTTGGTATTTCACGTAGGTTCATTTCCCGTAATTTCCATTCCATCCTAAATTCGTGCCCCACGTTGGGCGCCATTTGGTGCTGTTTTTGCAATTATTAATCCGGAATGTGCTGTGCTATGAGACTCCTTTTCTATCTAGGTCATGGTAACGGATGGAATGAAATATCACACAATGTTTCTTCACCACAATGTAATATTTTATTAACACTTCATCGATACTTTACATTAAGTAATTCCTCTCAGCACCATTCCAAATGCTTAAAAACCTTTACACTTTTTCACTTAGTGGAACTTATGCTTAATGAAAGTTTGGTGAAAGTTCCATGTTCACACTACCTAAATATGATTGTCTTTTCATCTCGAAGATACACACGCGAGTGAACAGTTTTTTGGCGTCATTTGACGCGACACCGCCTTTTTCATATCCATCCGCGTATGCGTCCATCAAATAGTTCTTTCTCGTTAGGGGAGCAATCCCTAATCATTCTCCCCTACTTTTATTATGGAACACATATAATTCTAATATTTATACATATATATTAAAATCAAATATGGAAAGATTTATGATGTCTTTGGGCAAACTTAGTTGTTCGTAACAATGAACCTTATCAACATGTTTTCATCATTTAACTATCTCATACCAACATCAAAAAACGAATTACACTTTTAACAAACATTCACATGAACGATTTTCTTTTGGGGTCTTCTAATATTCTGTCTCAATACCAAACTTACATGGACCAAACAAATAGAAAATGTAATACAAAGAGCAGAAAGGCACGTTTCACTGTTAAAACGTCTAACAGGAAGGAAGTGGGGATGTTCCAGAGCAACTCTTAACACAGCATACAATGTATATATAAAGCCATTATTTGCTTACTGCAGCGAAGTTCTTGTAACAGCAAACTCAAAAAAAATTCAAATCTTTCAAAACCAAAGTCTGAGATTAATTACAGGTACTATCAAACCCACACCAATACCAGCTATGGAAATACTAACCAACCAATACCCCATTGAATATGAAATAGAAAAAGCGGCTCTTACTCAACACGAAAAGTTGATCAGACTCCCATTCAATACATGGAACAAGAGGAATTTTACACATACACTAAAGACTCAGGAGAGCTTTCTTTCCAAAATTCAAGACATCAAGAAGGATGTACACCTTCCTAATTCAAAGGAAAACTTCATATCTAAAGTCAATCCGACACAAACATTAGATATCACATATTATTTACACCTGACAGAAGAAGTTAAGAAAAGTGATACTCCAACTAGTGTTCTCAAATTATTGGCATTAGAGACAATCCATACTAGATTTCCAGAACACAAATGGCTCCATATTTATACTGATGGATCATATCAAACCGAGATGGAGCAGGGGCTGGAGTCACGTGTCACCTGTTTTCCTATTACAAATCTTTAAGTTATGGAACCACAAACTTCGAGGAAAAAAATTGAAGCAATTCAAATGGCCCTATAAAATCTTTTGTACAGAATTTCACATTTTCAGCAAGCAGTTATTCTCTCAGATTCCAGGGCAGCATTTATAACAATTACTTCCAAGTTGTCACCAGAAAACCAAATAATTATAGTGTTGGAAAATCCTTACCCATCTAACTGCACTTCAAAAACACCTAGTCTTCCAATGGATACCGGCTCACTGTGGACTAAGTGGTAATGACAAAGCTGATTTTCTTGCAAAAAAGGGTACCAGTAGTGTACAGAAATCTATAGTTAATCTACCATTTTATGCAGCTAAAAGATTAGTCAGCTCTGAATATAAAAAAATTATTGAACAATATTACTATGAAAAATCAAAGAATAAATGATGGGAACTACCAAACATTAAAACAGTAATTCCTGAGTATCCTCGAAAAACAGCAGTTGCAACCTTCAGGTTGATTACAGAACATGATTGTCTGGCAAAACATTTAAACAGAATTGGAATATATTCTTCACCACTCTGTCCTCTATGTGATCTGCAAGAGGAAATGGACCGAGACCACCTTCAAATATGCCCGTCCACCTCTAGTGCCCCATCCATCAGTGAAAAATGTTGGAGAGCAAGAGGATTAATGACTTCATTGTCAGAGATCCAGCATTAGCTAACAACAACATAAATACACAATGGCAATATTCGAACCCAGTCACTTATCTATTTGCAATTATTCCGCATTATCACACAGATTTGTCTGTGTCACACGCATAAACTAAATGAGATACTGGCTTAGAGAAATTGTTGATGCCTATAGTGTTGTGAACAGCAATGAAATTCGTGGAAGGCAATAATAATACTCACAGACAATACAAGCAAGCAACAAGAATGCATGGTGTAAGCATTCTTGTTATTCTGTGCTCTCTATTGCATGAAGTGTTACACACCTAGCAAACTGTTAAAAGAACACTCTCTAATTACCACTACTAATGGTTATTTTTCTTAAATAAACAACACACTTGGAGGTAAGTTTGTTACACACTTTTGAGCAAGAAAGGATAGGAAATACTTATATGGTATACTTCTGTTGTCAGTATGTCATGAGTGAACTGCATCTGTTCCAATGGTTCTTCCTAGCAATTTTCCGTGGTTGAATTGAATGTAACACATCCTTTCTAAGAAAACTGTTGAAGACAGCAGGGCCCCTGAACGTTGGGGGCCCCCCCGTGCCACGGGGTCTGTAGGGCCATTATTTACGCCGCTGTTACAAATGCTTATTTTTTTATATACTACATGTTAATATAAACATTTACAGGAACTACCATATTGTTAATTTTACTATGCAAGGGGAGTGTGGACATTCAGTAACTTTAAGCAATAGTCAAATCTTTTAAGAGCTGGTCGATATGGCAATTGTGATGGCTTTTAAGTTGCATTCTCTTTGCATGGCCAACAGATAAAAAAAAACGAAATAATATTCCTATTTAAGGAAACTTTGTCAGTACGAACATCCATAGAAACTCCTGCCCAAACCATCACTCCACTACCTCCATATGGTAACTTTTCAGAAATGCAGCATTGCTAAAGTTGTTCTCCCCTGTGTCTCTGAAACCCTTTCATGGCAAGCGTGGATTGAAATGGGACTCGTCCATGTACAGAACACAGTGTCATGGTTCATTTTTCCAAACCCTATGATCATTTGCAAGATGTAATCATTCCAACTGTGTGCATCCTGAGCAACCTGGGACCAGTTCTGCTAGATATCAGTTCACTTACTTTTAACCTTCTTCTAATGGCTTTGGCTGAAATTGGGTATTCATGTATGGTAACAAATTGCTGGCAGGTTGTGCTTCCAAAGAACTGTTAACACCTGTCTTCATTTTGATTTGTAGGTCTCAGAAGACCTGAACTCAGTAATCTGATATATTTTAGTGTCTCTCAAAACCATTTTACAGCATCATTTTACAGCCATATTTATCAAATTTGCAATGTAACATACACTGCATCCATCACAGCTTGAGCTACATCTTCAAGTTGCATGCTTTTAATATAAAATGTGTCAACCCTACATACTCACATGTAAGAATAAAGAAATAATGATAATGGAGTGCAAAATAATTAAGACAAATTTTGAGAGTTAGAACTGGAACTTAAAAATTCAGTGCCACAGCTGGGACTTGAACCACAGACCTTCCGCTTACCAGGTGGCTGCTCTAACCATTGAGCTACTGTGACAATCTGCCAGAATGGCACTGAATTCTCAAACCAGTTCGTATTTCTTCTGGTAAACCACAAAGGCAGTCTCACATCAGAGACAAATTACCCCAATGGTGACTTACTATTGTAAGTACTTTATGTCCCAGGATTAAATAACCTTCAGATGGTAATTATTATTTATCTATGCCAACAAGTACTGTTGGTATTTTTAAACACACAAGCCGTGTGTGGGCAAAGTTTGAGAATTCAATGCCATTATGGCAGATTGTCACAGTAGCTCAATGGTTAGAGCAGCCGCCTGGTAAGCGGAAGGTCTGTGGTTCAAGTCCCAGCTGTGGCATTGAATTTTTAAGTTCCAGTTCTACCTCTCAAACTTTGCCCACACACGGCTTGTGTGTTTAAAAACACCAACAGTAAGTTTGTTGGCATAAATAAATAATAAGACAAATTTGTTATAACTGAGACTTTCTACACATAATTGCAATAATTATACATATTCCACTACAATAGCTTGTTTGTAAAACAAAAAGCACTCAATGTAGCTTGCATGTCTGCATGACAACAAATGCCTACCATAATATTTTATGACAAGCTTATGTCCTGCAACATACAAGCAAATATAAAACTGTCTGATTTTTTTTGTCCCTGAGTGTAGTATGCTCACATTAAGCAGTTCTGAATCAGCTGATTGGAACTAAGATGTTATGGATTCTCTAATATGAATATCATCATCATCATCATGAACAAGTTCGTTTTAGGCCATCTGACCTATAACAATAAACATAGTGAAGATGATCTTGATCTTTCCACTGCTGTTTTGGTCTTCCTTGGTCCCTGTGACCAGTTGGGAGCACACTGGAATACCAATTTTGGGAGTCTAGATCTTTCCATTCTCATCAAATGATTTTTCCGTTCTTATTGGTATTTTTCTATCTCCTCAGTCAAACTTGGTACTCCAAGGTTTTCTCTGATGTCCGTATTCCTTTGGTGGTCCAATCTAGTAACTCCTAACAATGATCGCAAGAAATGCATTTGGGCTACTTCAAGTTTATGTGAATTTCTGATATTTGAAATCCAAATTTCACTTCCATGACAGAGGGGAGCTTTTGATGTGATATTTTGTAGTCTTAGTTTTGTATTGGTCGTCATCTGTTTCACAAAATGTCTCCTTATTATCCTGTTCAACTTATTATATTTTTGTAATTTTGTGTCAATATCACTTTTGTGATTTACAAATACACTTCCTAGGTATGAGAAATCAGATACTTGTTCTATAACTTTTCCATCAATCTCGATTTTCACACACTGTATATTTTTTTTCCAGACATTGCCATTACTTTATTTTTTGAAGTAGAAATTTTCATATCATATTTGCTGGCAATTTTGAATAGTTGGTACACTGTCATTTGTAAGCTGTCTTCAGAACTTGAAGAGTAAAACTTGATCATCCTCGTTGGGACTATTTTATTTCATGTTAACAGAATTCTACTATTTACTGTTTGTTTCCATTCTTGAACTATTCTATTAATATATATATATATATAATTCGTGCGGTGTTATTCATTTACACCCTATATATATATATATATTTTACTGGTGATAGACGGTTCATAGGCAATCAATTTGAGATAGGAAACCTATGGTCTAGAATTACAAATTACAGAACCATGTCTTAACCCTTTGCGAGCGAAAACCCATATATGGGTTTGGAGTCATAGAGCTATTGTGATCGGCTCCTCTCGCTCAAATAATTAATATATACTGTCAATAGATGGCAGGAAATGTTCTTTCAGATGTTTGTGGTCAGTTCATCACCGATTTTCCATATTTCTGTCGTAGTTTTCAGTAGTGTAGGAATAAACAGTGTGGTGATTGCATCCAGTAAGCGAGAGTTTTTTTTCGTTTTTTGACAGAATGGCGGGAAAGAAAGGGTTGACGGAGCAAGAAATTGTAGAATTGTTGAACAAAAGTGATTGTGAGTTATCGAATTTTGTGCTCAGTGATGATGAGAGTGATATATGCGAGAATTCGTGTGTAAGTGCAAGTGAGAGCGAGAGTGACATAAGTGACACTGCAGACAGCTGTACTCCTAGCTGGAAGAGGTGAGTAATTTTGACCCTGGCCCTACATCTAGTATCCCAGTGCACAATATCCTGCAGGGACCAATACTTCCTTCTCATTTTGATAAGAATACGCTTCCAGCAGAATTTTTCGGCCTATTTTTTTATGACAAAATTATGGAAATAATTACTGAGGAGACATGTATTCAGGGAAACATAAAAAAAAAAAAACAATAGGCGACACCGCCAACGAAAAAAGCCAGGATTGCTTCCTGGAATACCCCAGAAATTGCCGATATAAAAGCACTGAGATAGTAATATCTCAATATTATTGAAATAAAAAGTCACTATGAAAATCATATATATAGATACCCTGCCCTAGCTAGGTGTAACTGCACATTTCTATCAAAACTTTTATAATTTGGTATCATCATTACCGTTATTATTACAAATGGAATTTTTAAATATCATAATGTGACACTATTTAGTTCCTCAAGCACTGCTGGTTTATTTGTGTTTACTTGTGGTACATGTACGAACTATGCTGTAGAAAATGGAGAAGTGCTACTTATGCCATTTTTGTAACAACATTTTTACGCGGATTAACGAAACTTCACTCCTGGAGGACAATTACGATCCAATTCAACAAAAAGCAAGGTATACTATGTGCTTTAGTACATTTGAGCATTTTTATATAGTTTTAACTGTATTTAATAGAGTCTCATACTTTAGCAAAATTGCCTTCCGCTCAGAGCCATAAAACACGTCCACTCGGGAAGGGTTAAAATTGTTTGAGGGAATGCACGCCACTGATCATGTGCAGTGCAGCTGCACGGCATGTGAGAGAATTAGCGGGCAAACTTCGTAGCCTGTCTGTTTAGTGTAGTGGATATGGTGCCACGATGCATAGGTATGCAAGTATTGGAAACGCAGGTTCAAATACTCATAAAACCATATTTTTTATGTTCTTTCTCTATTTCTTCCTTCATTCTTTCTCTCTTTCTTTCTTCCTTCGTTCTTTCTCTCTCTTTCTTTCTTCCTTTGTTCTTTCTCTCTCTTTCTTTCTTCCTTCATTCTTTCTCTCTCTTTTTCTCTCTCTTTCTTTCTTCCTTAGTTCTTTCTCTTTCTCTCTCTTTCTGTTTCTTTCTCTCTTTCTTTCTCTTTTGTTTCTTTCATTCTCTCTTTCTTTCTTCCTTCATAAACACATGCTTAATTTAATTTGATTTACGTGAAACATTTGTGTCGCATTGTAATTTTTCATTTAACTAATGTTTAAACTTTCTGTTTCAAGTTTGTTTAAGTATTACTTACACTTGCATGACCTAAATAGTAGGTACACACTGAGAACTTCAGTTTTACTTAAATGAGATAGCAGCTTAGAAACAAGTAAATAATTGATAAGTACTTGAAAGAGCTACATGCGATTGAATTATTATAAACATAAGTTGAATTAATATTAACATTACTGTACAATAGCTAAATACAAGCAGAATAAAAGTAAGAAAATAAATAATGCGTAAGTGCAACTTTCATATCTTGGTACCTTAGTTAAGTCTGATAACAAATTCAGCGATACAATAAAAGAAAGAATAGAGGTAGAGAATGAGCCTATTATGCAAATAAAAAGATATTCTCTAATGGAATAATAACCAGGAATACTAAACTCAAAGTTTGCAAACCATTAAAAAGGCCAGTAGTAACCCATGGGTCTGAGGTTTGGTGTACCACAATTACAATGCTCGAAACGGAAAAGGAAGGGGAAAAAAAGTTTACCCATCTCTGGGTTTGAACCCGATTTCTAGGGATAATTAGGTCCACAGTCAGTCGGCATAGCCGTGTGACCAAGCCTTACGTTCTAGAGCTACTCTGTATTTCTGTAGTCGTTCACCTCAACCTGTTATGCATTGCAGTGGCGTGCAGCCACATGTTAAGTCTCCAATTTAAGCAAATTTGGTAACACTACAATTTAGAAATGCTTCTTCAGAGAGACAGCAGATAGGCTTTACTAACTTCCTGGTAAGCACTATTTCGATCTTAGTGGATAATAGTGACATATTTCTTTCTGTTTATGATTTATTGGTCAAAACCTCTAATTACTTTGAATATGTATAGCTTATTAACTTGACGTCGTATACCATTGGTTTCCTATCTTAAATTGATTGTCTATGAACCCTCAATTACCAGTAAAATTCATGTGGTGTTATTCATTTACACCCTGTATATATAATGAATGAGAGTGGAGACAATCTGCAGCCTTGTCAAACAGCGGAAGGTCTGTGGTTCAAATCCCAGTTGTGGCATTGAATTTTTAAGTTCCAGTTCTACCTCTCAAACTTTGCCCACACACGGCTTGCATGTTTAAAAACACCAACAGTAAGTTTGTTGGCATAAATAAATAATAATTACCATCTAAAGGTTATTTAATCCTGGGACATAAAGTACTTACAATAGTAAGTCACCATTGGGGTAATTTGTCTCTGATGTGAGACTACCTTTGTGGTTTACCAGGAGAGATACGAACTGGTTTGAGAATTTAATGCCATTCTGGCAGTTTGTCACAATAGCTCAATGGTTAGAGCAGTCGCCTGGTAAGCGGAAGATCTGTGGTTCAAATCCCAGTTGTGGCATTGAATTTTTAAGTTCCAGTTCTGCCTCTCAAACTTTGCCCACACACGGCTTGCGTGTTTAAAAACACCAACAGTAAGTTTGTTGGCATAAATAAATAATTATTACTGGAAATTCGACATTCTAATATGCCTTGATGTATGTGGCAAGAATTTTTGAAGCACCCTGTACAAAGGCCATTTTTCTGCGATGTATGGTTCTCAAGTTATCGCTTCAAGAACAAACGACTGACTCCTGTGTTTATGCTTATGTATGCAACTTCCAATCTTGCCTGTGTTTTATTCCTTTTCATTACGCAGTTACAGAGTAAGACATTATGAAGTGTCGTTAAGAGCAGCATATACTTAGTTCATAAATTAACTGACCACGGATCACTGCAGTTGCACGCAAATTCTTTGGTTTGGTTCAAGACCAATCCATAACGCAAATTGTGCTTTGTGTAACTGTGACAATAAAATTCACATGTTTACATTGTGTTTAGGGAAGTGTTAGCCACTTTCAAAACCTGGTACCAGTGGCACAGGTACTAAGGGTAAAGTACTCCGCTCTCAGGCCAAAAATATTATTTTTAAAGTGTACAGTTTTTTTAAGGAATTAGCAGCTGAGGAAGTGCGTGTAAAAAAGTACATTGAGTGTTGCAGTTTATAATTTTATCATCATTATCCCTTGCTGCATAAGTTTACGTTCTGACAATTTGTGTTGTTCAGTGTTATTAATTAACTCACCTTTTAAATTAAATGAATTTGAAAATTTAAAATTTTAGATCTTATTTCTAAATTTGTTTTGGTTTTTCCTATATACACTTCGTTACAGTCACTACATTCCATTTGGTATATGCCAGATGGGATGCCATCTTTGATGTTTGAGTTGAGTAGATTTTTTATGATGTAGTGGTTCACTGATGCTAGCTGAATGTTTTGCTCTTTTCTTAAACAATTGTCTTGTTTGTGGACCAATGAAAATTAATTTTCTTCTCTTAGCTGCACTTATACTAGGAAACGCCTCTTCAGCACCTGTACTGGGAAACAGTTATGTCAGGTATTTAAATACTTTCCCTGTTTAGGCCATCCCCTTCATAACATTTTTCATGAGATAGCAGTTTTATATCTAAAGGTAGAATATACACATTTAAAAGGTTCGCCAATGGCTTGCATTTTATATTCTACTTTCCTGGTTTGAATTCTTCTCCCTTAGACCATTCTTTGCCTATGTAGTGTTGTTCAATAGCATAATATCCCAGAGGCACAGGAAACAATAGAATTTTGTGAATCCACTCTCTAGTCCTCTAGTCCATAAATCTATTTATGGCATTTGTAGCCGCTATTAATTTAATTAAGATCATCATTATTGGGGTTGGCATCACTATCATCAGTATTATTCCTCTTATGTGACATTCAGTATATATGTTCTGCTTTTTGTACTATGCTCTGTATTATTGACGTTTATGTACTAACATTTACAATCTTTAAAGAATTAGCGTGGGGTTTCTTAATTTCTACCAGTAGCATTTTTCTTTCATTCTTTCTCCTTTCTTTCCTATTCATTTTAACTATCGGGTGAGTCCCATTTGCCTGGCAGTTATGGAAGTTTTCAATTATTTAATTCCGCAACATCTTGTCAAGTACTTCACTAGCTTTACTCTAAGGGCGGTTAGCAGATCTCTACTTTTTAAGTGTTCTATGGTTTTTGTAAGTAATATACCTCGGCAATACATAAGCTCCCGGTGACCGATTCATTTTAAACCATGTTTGACGTTAACTGAATAATGCCCTAATTACATTTTGGGACTAGGGGTTAGTTTCAGAAAGAACTGAATAGTTGACCGAATCACAGCGGTATAACTGTTTCATCTAAAATGGAGGAAATGCCATTTACATATGTGCTGGCCTATCACAGCACAACAGCGTCCCTCAGAGGCACATGAGGGGAAGGTCGGTGGATCTAAATACCACTTATTTAGTCCTCCCGGCTAGGTCCGATGGACCCGTTGACCAACGATAGGTGTGGTTCCCCTGGCAAAATGGGGGTTTAAGTCGGGTGATGTAACTGCCACATTGTAAAACTGGTGCCCGTTAAGAAAACAATTACATGAAAGCCACATACATGAGTATGAGTCCTAAAGATAAATATTCCGGAGTTAAAACTGTCCCCCAATCGGATCTCCGGGTGGGGACATCTTTAGGCAAATTTCATCACAATAATTCCAATACTTTAAGAATTCTACAATGGAATGCAGGAGGCATGTCCCAGCCTAAAAAACAAGAGCTAATGAAAATATTAAAAGACCAAGATATAGATGTCTTCACAGTACAAGAAGCCAATATATCAGAAGAACAAGAAATATACTTTGAAATGGATCAGTACACTACACATATACTTCCAAAGGCTCGTCAAATAGCAAGTGGTATTCTTACAGGAATTAAAAGAAATATGAAAGCTACTATCAAAATCCAAAAAAAACAATGGAAGAACAAGATAAATCAGAAACAGTTAAAACTGAAGTATGGAAAAGTAACTACCACTATAGAATTTACAGTATCTACAATCCTCCAGACAATACACTAGATCTAAATTCTATTCCCATAGAACCCAAAAGTATTTTAATAGGTGATTTTAATGCACACTCCCCTAGGTGGGGCTACAGAGATATAAATTCAGCAGGAAGAGTCATAGAAGACCTATTAAACTCATCAACAATCGAATTAATATTTAATCCAAATGATCCACCCACTTACCTTCATTATAATGGTTCAGATACAAATCCTGATCTTCTGATGGTGTCATCTGACATAATTGACAATACAAAAAGAGAAATAATAGAAGACCCAGGTTCAGGCCACAGAATCACATAAACTCCATAAGAGGTCTAATAAATAAAAGTAACAAACCAAAAATTAAAACTTCTTGGAATTTTAAAAAAGCAGATTGGTCCAGTTTCCAAAATGAGATAGAAGGGAAGTGTAATATACTGTTAGAATTAGAGTTCAAGTCAACAGATGAAATGAATAAAAAAATTTGTGAAATATTATTGACAGCAGCCAAAACATATATCCCCAAAGGAAAGTTAAAGAAATATAGCTACTTTTGGTCTCCATCTTTATCTAAGTTAAAACATGAAAGAAATATAGCAAGAGTCAAAGCCGAAAGAACCAAGTGTCCAGAAGATGTACAAAACTGGAGAAGAAAAGCAGCCATTTTTAAGAAAGAATTAATTACAGCAAAGAGGGCCAGTTTCACAAATTTTGTAGAACATATGGACTATAGGAAAGATGGAAATAAAATATACAAATTCCTTAATAAAACAAAATTACCAAAAAATACAACTGAACCATTAAAACATAATAACAAAAGCTTAACTACAGATAGGGAAATAGCAGAATCCCTTAACAAGTTTTATGCTCAGTTACAAAGAATACCCCAAGCGTATAAAAAACAAGATAAAGCTATCCAAAAAACTATCAGAGAAACTAATAAGCCAAAAGATATATGAAATGATATTTTTATTCAGGATTTTAACGAAACAGAACTGCATTTAGCAATACAACAATTACAGAACAAAAAATCTCCAGGACCTGATAAGATCCACCCAGAGTTTATTAAACACCTTGGCAGGAAAGGAAAAGAAATCCTACTTAAACTGTATAACACGTGTTGGAGAATGGCTGTACCTTCCGACTGGAAAAAAGCCATTATCATCCCGATTTTAAAGAAAAACAAACCCTCAAACAATATTAATAGTTTCAGACCAATATCTTTGACCAGTGTTATTGCAAAAGTGATGGAAAGAATGATGGTATCTAGACTTAACTGGTTCCTAGAATATTACAACTGAATTAATAGTTCACAGACCGGCTTCAGACAGAATCATAGTACAAGTGAAAATGTACTCCTACTAAGGCAAGACATCAAGGAAGCTTTCAATAGAAAGGAGGATACCTTAGCAGTATTCATTGATTTTAAATCAGCATATGACTCAGTCTGGAGAAACAAATTAATTGAGAAGTTGCAATCAATAGGTGTGAAAAGTAACATGCTTAAATGGATAACTCAGTTTATTTCACAAAGATTTTGTGCCCCAAAATATAATACATACATTTCCAAATATAAACAAACACACCGAGGACTTCCACAAGGTGCTGTTCTGAGCACAACACTCTTTAACATATATATAAATGACCTTCCATCAATAATAAAAACTTTAGAAACCAAAATTGCTTTATTTGCTGATGATGTAGTCATTTGGACTTCAGGCTCTCCAAAAAAACCTGAATTAATTAAAGACAGAATAGAAACAGCCCTAAACAAAGTACTTGAATGGAGCTCCAAAAACCTCATGACTATCAATGTGGAAAAAACAAATTATTAATTATTTACACTAAAATACAAAGCAGTTAATATTAACATAAATTATAATGGTAAACCACTCAAAGTAGTTGATGATGCCAAATACATCGGCATCACTTTTGACAGAAAGCTAAGTTGGACAAAACATATAACAAGCATCTCAGAAAAGGTTGAAAAGAAACTGCAAATCCTGAAAAGGTTAGCTGGTGCTAAATGGGGCTGCTCAAGGAGAGTCCTTAACACAACATACAAAATGTATGTTAAACCAAACCTCTTGTACTGTTCTGAAGCTTTAATAACAGCAGCAAATACTAACATCAATAAACTTGAACAAATACAAAATCAGGCTCTTCGCCTAATCACTGGAGCAGTTAAATCCACACCTATTGATGCCATGCTTGCCTTAACACGGACCCCATCAATAACAACAAAAATAGAAGAACAAGCATTGCTCTAACACGAGAAAATGTTACGACTGCCAAACTCTAAATGGACAGAAGAGAACCTCCCCCCTTCAATCCTTAAAACTCATAGTAGTTTCCTAGAAAAGGTAACACAGATTAAATACAAATTGAACATTCCTAACACCAGAGAAAATCTACTTATAAGAGAAAATCCATTGGAATTATTGCAACCTACCTTCAATTTGGAATTAATAGAGGAAATAGTAAATCAGACACACCAAAAGAAATACAAAATCTTCTAGCACTGGAAACAATCAATACTAGATATCCCACAGAAGAATGGCTGCACATATATACTGATGGATCCTCCAAGGGAAACCTTACTGGAGCTGGAGTTATGTGTTCACATTTTTCCTTTTATCATTCTGTTGGCAGAGACACAACAAATTATGATGGAAAAATAGAGGCTATATACATTGCTCTCCGACAATTATTAAATCTTCCCTTAAATAAATTTAACAAGGCAGTAATTCCTTTGGATTCTAAAGCTGCAACTCAGGGAATATGTTCAAATACTACAAAAAAGTCAACAAAAATTAGAGAATGCTACAAAATATTAACACAACTCCAAAAAGTTAATAAGACTGTTCATCTCCAATGGATTCCAGCACACTGTGGAGTCATGGGGAATGAAGCTGCAGACTCACTTGCAAAGAAAGGCACAATAAAACAAAAGTTAGAGAATGCTACAAAATGTTAACACAACTCCAAAAAGTTAATAAGACTGTTCATCTCCAATGGATTCCAGCACACTGTGGAGTCATGGGGAATGAAGCTGCAGACTCACTTGCAAAGAAAGGCACAATAAAACAAAAGTCTAAATTCAATTCCTCATATTCCTCAATAAAACGCTTGATCATCAGAAAAATTTCTCATTCATACCTACAAGAAATAAAAATAAATGCCAAAGATAAAAAATGGGTTACACTACTTTCCAACCCAGATATAATCCCCCAGAGACCAAGGAAAACAGCGGTTGCAGCCTTCCGACCACTGACAAATCACGACTGCTTAGCAAGTCATCTCTACAGAATAGGTATCTCAGCCTCACCAATATGTGTCCTGTGTAATGATCCAGCAGAAATGAATGAAGAACACTTGAAGACCTATGAAGCATTAAGATCAGAAGAAACTGCAGTTCAAAAGTATTGGAAAGCACGAATGCTAATGGCTTCATTGCCAGATGCAAGGCACTAGAAAACAACAACAACAACAACAACAATTTGTGACACGACAAATGTTTCTTTCCTCGTTCCCTCTTCGTAACTTCCGCTCTCTGGGGCATCACTTAGCAGCAGTGCAGCCACCGTGTGCATGCATTTGTTCAGCTCATGTGCCTTCTAAAACTGTATGCCACATAGTTTGTTTCATTTCTGTTCTATGCTCATAAATTTATAAGTTTTAAGCAGTAATAATTAAGAATATTACAAATAGAAGCACTATTAACATTCTTTATGTTTGAGGTCATTTTGAGTCACTTTTTTACACTCACCTTCACTTAAATTGTTTTACAAACAGGAAACTTTTTCAAGAACTTTCGGTCACATCATCAGCCGTTGGGTGACTGATGCTATCTTCTTGTTCCCCCTCTCTGCTACTGTCGTCTTGCTGCCATCTGGTGTTAGGGATGCAGAGCTTTAACACTTCATTTAAAGCTGAGATTTCAAAGTTAATCACTTTATTGTTTTTGATTATGTAATTTTTTTTCCCAAATGTACAGTTCTATTGGTGAATTTAGAGATTTTAACAATTTTATATTGTAATATGAACTAATTAAAAAAATAATATATCTGAATCTGTTGGTATAATCCTGGCTTTTATATTAGTATATGTACTCAGGGGTCTCCGTCTAGGCCTCTAGGGGATATGTGAATGGCAACCACAAGGTACCCAAGCTGAGCAGAACATTACTTCCACTTACTGGTGTTTTGCTCCTCACTGTAACTTTCCTATCTGACCTTGCCTTGGTCATCTCTTGTTCTCTTCCGACCCCGATGCTATTAGGGTTCCTGAGGGCTAGGGAGTCTTTATTTTTCCAACCTCTCCATTTCTCTAATTTTTCTATAAAACCTTAACTCCTAACATGCTGACCTGTCATGGCATGTAATACGTCTTCTGATTGGTAATCAGAGGATATGGTCGGTGAATTTATTTTGATAACTCTCCCGGTCAGGTCGGTGAGACCCATAAACCAACGACAGGTGTGGTCCCCCAGACATTCTGGGGGTTGTGAGAGAGCGATGTGACCGCCAAAACATAAAAATATGGTGCTCTCTAAAAAACGGTTACTATTACTGCTATTGCTCTCTTTTTTTATGAAATATGACTCGAGGGGTAAAATGTTCCAGAGTTAAAATAGTCCCCCATTCGGATCTCCGGGCGGGGACTACTTCTCGAGAACCAAAACATTATATTAATAGAAGATCTAACATCAGACTTCTACAATGGAATGCGGGTGGTCTCACAGCAAGAGGAAATGGATCGAGACCACCTTCAAATATGCCCGGCCACTTCTAGTGCCCCATCCATCAGTGAAAAATATTGGAGAGCAAGAGGATTAATGACTTCATTGTCAGAAATCCAGCATTAGCTAACAACATATTGAGGCCAGTGTTGTGGTTTTCATTCCAAAAGTGGTGTGCCACAGCAGACTTTTCCATTTGTTTGAATTTTATGTTCCTCTGATGTTCCTTTATTCTGATATCCAAATTTCTTTTTGTTTTTCCTAGATAGCATTTTTTGCAACTATTGCAGTTGATTTGGTAAATTCCAGATTTTAGATTGTAAGGGATGGTATTGTTAAGTGGCTTGTTCAGCAGGGTTTTTTAAACTGCATTTGTTTTGTGGTGCCAGTTTTATGTTTAGCTATTTGAAGATTCTTTCAAATTTCCTGAAGGCCCAGGGATGGTAGGTGAATTTTCTAAATTTCCAGTTATTTGTGAATGGCGTGAACGTAGTGGTTTGCGAAAGTATCTTGTGCTTTTCTGCACTTTTTGACATGTTCCTAATGGCGGCTGGGTTGAATCCATTTAGTACTGCTGTTTCTTGTATATGAAGGGCTGAGAGCCAGAGTGGGCCAAATCCAAATTTGTGTTTTTGGAGCTGATGCTATCTATGGATGATACGCTGAATTACGCACTTAACAAAATGGTTGGTTTAGTTCAACTCCCTCATAAATCGCTGTAATAACAGTGAAAAGAAAACTCTCTCTATGAAATTACAATTCTCTTAAGAGCCATAGTGGCTAAATCCAAGCAGCCAATTGGAACATGCAACTCGTACCATGTGATATAAACATTCAATATGGCTGCCACAATAGAAGTAATTATCAAAGAAGCTATAAAAACAAGGAAACATGTGTGAAATTGTGATCAGTGGATGAAAAATTTGAGAAAAAGGAAAAGGAACACAGGCCAAGAGTATATTAATTCAAGTGGCAAAATTGTATCTGTGAAAACCTACACAGACAAAAACTGTACATGAATTTGTGCTGGAACATATTAAAAGTTTTCCGACCAAAACAAGTCATTACAGTCGTGTAGATAACGATAAACGCTAGGATTTATCACAAGAGCTATCACTAAGCAAAATGTATGAACTAATATAAGTTGTGCCAGGAAAAACAAATTAATCCTGTTAAAGAATAGTCTTACAGAAGTGTATTTAATACAACGTTCAAATTATTTTTCAAGAAACCCAAAAGTGATACATGCTCTTTTTGTGATCGAATGAAAGTTTGTGTAAATCAGGGGGGAGAATATTCTCTTTTAAAGGCTGAATGGGAATTACATAAGCAGTGTGCAAAGAACGCACACACTGAAATGAGAGCATACATTAAAAACTCAAAAGACAATGGTGTGCATACTATAACTTTTGACATGGAACAAACATTACCTCTGCCTCTTCTTACTGCTAATGTTTATTTTTATACGAGAAAATTCTGGATGTACAGTCTAGGAGTGCATGATTGTGAACATGATTTAGGACGCATGTGTTTGTGAGGGGAACACGCTGCTGAGAGGGGTGCTAATCAAGTAAATCAGTAAATTTAAAAGCTAACCATTTAATAACATATTCTGACACATGTGGGGGACAAAACAGGAACCAGTACATAGCTTCTCTGTGGGCCTGTCTTGTCAACCACACTCAGTTTAAGATAAATAAATAGATAAAAAATTTCTAGAATCGGGTCATTCTTTCCTCCCTAATGAGATTTCAATAGCATTGAATCTGCTAAATGCAAAGTCAAATCTCTATTTTTAGTAGATGATTATGTGGATCTCATAAAAAAATGCAGGAAAAAGAACCCTTTTACAATAAAAAAATTAATCAGTCAGACCTTTTTGATATCAAAGAAAATACAAACTCTAAATCTTCAATGCGCAAGGAAACTGTAGATGGTGAAAAGGTGCAATGGTTGAAAATTAAGTGGATGAGATTTGATGAATCTGAACCCATGAAAATTAAATTCCACTATTCTCTAAATGAAATAAAAAGCTAGAAAATAATTGACATTTCACCAGTAAAAAGGGGCAGAAACTTCGTGAAAGTTACATCTGCTGTTCCTTCGCCATGGTCTCTGCCACCAGCTTACTAAGAGTCAGTTAAACTAAGTAAAAGTAATTAATCCAAATTTTTCCAGAATTTGGAGGTGGAAAACTAAGCATCAAGAGGGAGTTTGTAGATGGCCCACTAATATTTCTTTCTATTTTGACTACAAAATATTAGAGCCATAGTGGGCCAACTCCACAATTCTGAAATATGTTGAACTTTGCACTATATTTTTAGGATAAGATGTTACATGGGACAGTTACAGGGACAGTTTAATCAATGTCTACTTTATGTAAAAATGTTAACAGTTTCAAGCAATATGCATTCAATAAATTATTTGATGTGCTAAACTTCACATCAATTTTTCTCAGTTTCAATAAAGTGGCATTTGGCCCACTCTGGCTCTCAGCCCCTCATATGATGTTGCTCTTTCAGAAATTCCTCTTTACTTAAAGGAACAATATATAATCGGTGAATTAAACTTCTAAATACTGCTAGTTGGTGTGAAACTGGGTAGCAACTATTTTTCTTTATGTACTTATCCACATGTGTGGGCTTTTTTTATATTCCAAATTTTATACCATCTATATCTCTAGTAATTTTGAGGTCATGGACAACGTAATGTGTTGCATTCTAATTTAATTGTAAACTTTATATGCTTGTCCTGTAGGTTTAGTAATTTCAGAGAGTCTTCTTTTTGTGTCTGGGGATTATGGTGAAGATGTCATCTACGTATCTTCTCCAAAATTTGAACATATGTGGAAAGGAATTTACTATGAAAGTTTCGAAAAAGGTCATGTACATGTCTGCTAAAAACGGTAACAGTGGGCTCACCATTGTTAAACCTTGGGATTGTCTGTAGAATTTGTTAAATGTGAAGTGATTATTCTTTGTACAAATTTCCGCAAGGTTAACGATGTCACTTATTTCTGTGGGTTCTATTGTAGTCTTAGTCAACCATCTCCTAATGAGTGTAGGTATTTTTTCCACCTGGATGCTGGTAAAAAGAGATTTAACATCAAAAGAAACCATTATGTGGCCTTCAGGGATATTGTAGTTCTGTAGGTATTTTACGAGTTCCAAGACGTTCTCAGTTCTTAAACTTTCAAAATTTTGTGTAAGATTGTAGCTTGTTTACTAGCCTTTTAGCGATGTGCTAAGTGAGTGAATTAATACCGTTGATAATGGGTCTCATGCTTTTGTCCTGTTTGTGTACTTTTGGCAGGCAATATAATTGTGGTAGCATGGGATTAGAAGGTTTTAGGTTAAATTTTTCTGTTGCTGATAGCGTTTTTGTAACTTGTAAAGCTTTATTGGTTGATGTATTATATGTGGCTAGAGGATTTTTCGGGATTTCGTCATATTCTGCACTATCTAGCATAAGCTTTTATGCTAAAAGCAGACATAGGCAATTACCTGGTTATTTTGGATAAAGAAGAATACAACCGTTGAGTTAACCTTATGCTAGATAGTGCAGGATGTGATGAAATCCTGAAAAATCCTCTAACCACATATACCACATCAACCAATAAAGCTTTACAAGTTACAAACACACTATCAGTAACAGAAAAAATTAACCTAAAACCTTCTAATCCCATGCTACCACAATTATATTGCCTACCAAAAGTACACAAACAGGACAAAAGCATAAGACCCATCATCAACGGCATTAATTCACCCACTTAGCACATCGCTAAATGGCTAGTAAACAAGCCAAAACCCTACACAAAATTTGAAAGTTTAAGAATTGAGGACATCTTGGAACTCGTAAAATACCTACAGAACTACAATATCCCTGAAGGCCACATAATGGTTTCTTTTGATGTTAAATCTCTTTTTACCAGCATCCAGGTGGAAAAAATACCTACACTCATTAGGAGATGGTTGACTAAGACTACAATAGAACCCACAGAAATAAGTGACATCGTTAACCTTGCGGAAATTTGTACAAAGAATAATCACTTCACATTTAACAAATTCTACAGACAATCCCAAGGTTTAACAATGGGGAGCCCACTGTTACCGTTTTTAGCAGACATGTACATGACTTTTTCAAAACTTACATAGTAAATTCCTTTCCACATATGTTCAAATTTTGGAGAAGATACGTAGATGACATCTTCACCATAATCCCCAGAAACAAAAAGAAGACTCTGAAATTACTAAACCTACAGGACAAGCATATAAAGTTTACAATTGAAATAGAATGCAACACATTACGTTGTCCATGACCTCAAAATTACTAGAGATATAGATGGTATAAAACTTGGAATACGTAGAAAGCCCACATATGTGGATAAGTACATAAAGAAAAATAGTTACAATCCAGTTTAACACCAACTAGCAGTATTTAGAAGCTTAATTCAATGGTTACATAATGTCCCTTTAAGTAAAGAGGAATTTCTGAAAGAGCAACATCATATACAAGAAGCAGCAGTACTAAACGGATTCAACCCAGCCACCATTAGGAACATGTCAAGAAGTGCAGAAAAGCTCAAGATAATTTCGCAAACCACTACGTTAACACCACTCACAAATAACTAGAAATTTAGAAAATTCACCTACCATCCCTGGGCCTTCAGGAAGTTTGAAAGAATCTTCAAAAAGCTAAACATAAAACTGGCACCACAAACAGCGGCAGTTCCTGGGTGATAGCATACTCGCAACTGCGCACCCACTATTTTTTTTTCGCGTGTGAATGTGTATTTGCCTTTATACAGATGCATATGCAAGTCGAATGTCTAACTTTCTTCTATATGAACTTGCTCGTTTAATTTTCCCGCACCCTCTTTACCAATTGTCAGTGCCACAGGTCACCGCCTTCAGTCAACAAGCTGAGACGCATAAACCCGATTTTGCGACTGGCGAAGGTAGCTTTTAGGCGAGGGGTATGCAGGGAGCAGTGCAAAGCTTGCATTTAGGAGTATGGTAAGTTAAGGCAGCATAATCAACAAGGTCAACACATGCGATTCTTACTGTGCAAGCGCACTACGTTCTCGTACAAATCCCTCCATTTTCCTTGGTACGAGCATTTCCCTCCGGTTGTTTAGCAGAACCTACAAGGCAGCCAACGTGACAGTTCTAAATATAATGTAGCCGTCTTCTATATTAATATGACAGTTATATTAATGTTATAAACACAATTACATCTAGTCTTATTAAGCAATTATAAATGCATATAATTACTCTTCATGCCGTAATTTATTAAGGCCAATACTTCAGTTTGGGATAGTTATTTTGTTACAGTGTTGATAATTGTTTGTTATGTTTGTGTTCTGGCAGCAAGTTGCATGCAGTTGTGTCTGCACATAGCGGGAAATTTGAATCTATGAAAGCGTGGAAATGATTAACATGGCGAAACTGGAGGAGATAACCTTTTGGGTTTATTCTTAGAAGAGAAGCTGTTTTCCGTGCTTATTGTTTGCGAGTGAGAGAAACAGCATCTGGACAAATAATAGTTCTTGTGATATTGGCCATTTTAAACAAAAAATAGCAAAACATAAGAGCTCAATTACTGCCCATATCAATTTAGAATTAAAACTGTGTGGTGTGTATCAGAGAAAGAAAGGGAGTAAAGGTGGAGAGGATGTAATATACTGCACACCCACTGCGACAAGTCACGAGCCACCACTGACCACAAAACAAATACAGTTTAAAAAACCTGCTGAACAAGCCACTGAACAATACCATCCCTTACAATCTGGAATTTATCAAATCAACTGCAATAGTTGCAAAAAATGCCATATAGGAAAAACAAAAAGAAATTTGGATATCAGAATAAAGGAACATCAGAGGAACATAAAATTAAAACAAACGGAAAAGTCTGCTGTGGCACACCACTTTTGGAATGAAAACCACATTGGCCTCAATATAAAATTGTTAAAATCTCTAAATTCACCAACAGAACTGAACATTTGGGAAAAAAAATTTACATAGTCAAAAACAATAAAGTGATTAACTTTGAAATCCCAGTCACCCAACGGCTGATGATGGGACTGAACAGTCTTGAAAACGTTTCCTGTTTTTAAAACAATTTAAGTGAAGGTGAGTGTAAAAAAGTGACTCAAAATAACCTCAGACAAAAAGTGATAATTAAGTTACAAGTGTTGCTGGTAGTTGTGCAGTTTTCTATGTCTCAAAAAGAGTACACATCACTACAAAGGATTTTTATGTATAACAAACTCTGGGGGATTAATATATGAAAAGAAGCTAGAAACAGTGATGTGTTTTGGAAATCTGAGATGGAAAAATCTGCAGTCTCACACTATTTCTGGATGACCAACCACAACATCAAAGCAACTATTACTCTTTATTTATGCCAGCAAACTTACTGTTGGTGTTTTTAAACACACAAGCCATGTGTGTGCTCAGTGGTAGAGCAGGCACCCGGTAAGCGGAAGGTCTGAGGTTCAAATCCCAGTTGTGGCATTGAATTTTTAAGTTCCAGTTCTACCTCTCAAACTTTGCCCACACATGGCTTGTGTGTTTAAAAACACCAACAGTAAGTCTGTTGGCATAAATAAATAATAATTATCATCTGAAGATTATTTAATCCTGGGATATAAAGTACTTACAATAGTAAGTCACCATTGGGGTAATTTGTGTCTGATGTGAGACTGCCTTTGTGGTTTACCAGGAGAAATATGAACTGGTTTGAGAATTTAATGCCATCCTGGCAGTTTGTCACAATAGCTCAGTGGTAGAGCAGCTGCCTGGTAAGCGGAAGGTCTGTAGTTCAAATCCCAGTTGTGGCATTGAATTTTTAAGTTCCAGTTCTACCTCTCAAACTATTACTCTGTTCAAATCAGTCAGATATGCAACAGAATTGGACACAAGGGAGAAGATTTCATTTAGAAACATACCTCATGCCTAATGAATACCCCACCTCAAGTCCTCTCTGGAAGTACATTTCATTACCACAAGATACCACTATAAGAGAATCACCACAACAGCACGAGTCAGTTAGATGCATTCTGATGATGGGAACAAACTATTTCCTGAAGCATATCATGTAAGTAAACATAAGCAATGTCGATGTAACTAATTTGGACTCAACATTAAATAAATTCTTGTAGTAAAGTTAGAATGCAATCTGAAACACAATTTTCAAGGTAGGATAATTAGTAAAGGGTTACGGCCCTCGCAATCCCCCGATTTAACTGTATGCAATTCTTATCCATGAGAGAACTTCAAAAACAAAGTGCATGCAACAAATCAGCATAAATTGGAAAAACTAAAATAAAACATCAAGTGAAAAATTCACTCAATTTCTGATATTGAACTCTTGAGAGTGAATGCAAATTCCCTAACATGATGCCAAAAATGGTGAAAAGAGGAGAACAACAGTTCCAACACCCCTTATGATAAGGTATGTCTTATCATTTTAATTGAAATTATAATAATGAGAATGTAAAGTAGTTGTGGAAACATTATACTGAATCATCCATATGCTTATTGTATTACAGATTAGTGTTCTGATGTTGCAATAGATTAGCCCATTTGCATCATTTGATGACCAGGGCTTGCATTTGCCTTTTTGGCATATGAATCGAATGATGAGCTCAGCTCGCTATACTGCATTGCTCCATATAATTCCACATAGTTTAGGTTCCTTCTCATAGATGTCATTTGTATATGTCGAATGAACCGCTAACATATGTTTGTAATTCTGATCAGTATGACATAACAAGCTGTCTTTTAATCCAGGAAAAACAATTTTATCTTAGCATTATTTCACTCGCCTCAGTAGCCATCGTGGCGATGAAAAAAATTTGCTCCAATGACAAGAAGGATTTGAGAAACCCAATACAAAGTGTAATAGTGAAAGTGGTGATTTTTCTGAATATGAAACAGAATCTGAAGAAGATTCTGGTGACAGTAATAATGAATCTAGTGCAGAAAGCAGTAAAGAAAATAATTATGAAGCCAATGCTGACCACCAGGTTCTTCAAAATGCATCGCATTATGATGCAGAAAAACCAGTGTGACACTGGACTAAAAGTGACAACAGCCTCATTCTCGACCCTTTTACAGCAAATAGTGGTATTTATAAATACCTACTGGATAAGCTTATGTTACAGATACCTTCTACATTCATTTTTTTCAGAATACACGGAATCTTTGATAAAATATGTGACAAAACAGATGCTTACACAACGAGGTAGTTGAACAATACCAATAGAAAGTGTTGAAAGACCATGAAAAATGAAACCAGGGCCTATATTGCTTCAGTTATTTTGATGTCTCAAGTGCGAAAATCACTATTTAATTGTACTGAAGCAAAACCCGATGCCCTGACACCTCAATTTTTCATGAAACCATGAGTAGGGAGAGATTCAAATTGATTTTCCATTTCTTTCACACACAACAGTTGTTGTTGTAGTGTTTAATGCCTGCTTTTACTACTACGGCACCGCAGGCGGTGACACTGATGATACATGGAATGAAGATGGAGCACTGGTGGAATGAGATGGTGGGGGAAACCGGAGCACCCAGAGGAAACCCGCCCTGACGCTGCTTCGTCCACCACAAATACCACATGCGGGTCCCTGGGATCGAACCCGGGCCGCCTAGGTGGTAGGCGAGTGTGCTAACCGTTCAGCCACGGCACCGCCTTCACACACAACAGCAAAATTAGGACAACAGTATTGGTGAGTTTATGCTTTTAATATTGTGCATCCAATTTTCAACAACTAGAACGTTTTCAAACCAAAACTCTGCGAACCATTGGTAAGATCCCCTGGTACATCGGTAATAAACACATCTACAATGATTTTAAACTCCCAACAATCAAACAGGAAATTGCAGCATACAGCCTGTCCTACCAAAAGCGTCTCTACAGTCATCCCAATACACTGACAATAAATCTACTTGACAGCAGCAGCAGCACAACAAGCTGACTACAGAGAAACCAAGTGTTGGAATTGCAGTATAGATTTGCACCCAAATTATAAGCAAATTTATGGCCAATGGGCCATAGTTTGTAAAAGTAATATGTTATCATTGTTACTTATTGTTCAACTATTGAACAGATTGTAATTTTGCAAGTGTATAAATTTAAAAAAGGAAAAAAAAAAGAAAGAAAAAAAATTTCAAGAAAAACTAGATAATGCTAATTTTAAATGATCTTTTAAGCATTAAGCCATTACCACCCTCAAAGCTAGAGGATTTAAATCTGATTTCATGGCATTTAAATGACATGATTGGGTTAACTGTAATTCTCTAACCGATATTGTTATATCATGTTTTATTCTTCCCATAAAAGCAATTCAATATTTTGTCTGACAAAGTTTATAGTAGCACTTTCCTGCTCCTTTCAATTAATCTACTACTGCTTGAATAACATTTGAGCATTTTTATTAATATTATTGTTATTAATAGTAATATCTGACCATCCATGAGGTCAACTGTACAAATTTCCAGGCATTATGGTAGGCAATATTTCAAAATGAACATAACATGTTGACCATATATACTATTAGCAGAACAATATACTTACTGAGGTACATAAAAAACTACAGTGATGTTAAAACTCTAAGACTGATATATTTTGGATGCACTCATCCTCATTTAATTGATGGTGTGGAAATATGGGTGAGTACTGAAAAAACTTTAAATAGAACTCTCATTCTACAAAAGGAATGTATCAGGCTCATATTTAACTTGAAACCAAGGGAAACCTGTAAAGCTACCTTTATTAACAAAAAAATGTTCACTATCAATCCCTTGTATGCTTACAGAACTATAACATATACAATAGAAAAGCAAGTATTAGTGAGAAAAAATCAAGTACATGGCCATAATACAAGAAATAACTAATTATTTTAGACACAGTACAAATAAAATAATCCCAGAGAGGAACATTAATAGGAAATGATTTATTTTACTTAACAGATTGCCAGTGGCACTGTAAACTTTAGCCAACACCTCAAACATGAGTTTTAAACATAAACTAAGAGAGTATCTCATAAACCAGTATCTGTATAATCTAGATGATCTGCAAGTAATTATTGTGATGTGTAGGTGTGTGCATATGATAATAATTACATTTTGTTCTTTCCTTTCTTGTCTGTAATATTTACTATCTTAAATCTCGTCCTCCATAATTTTACTACTATTGACTTGTCCTATGTTGAACTTGTGCTGTACAAATGATTTACTGAACCAATAAATTAAAAGTAACTGATTTGTGGTTACGAAGTATAGTGATCTGATCTGTGAGCTAGACATCAAACTAATTAAACTTCTTCACAGTAATCTTCTCCATGTTTTATGCCGTAGTGAACTTCTCTTCCTCGTTGGTAAGCCCAAGCCATTAGTTTAGCAGAAAAGCCAATACCAATATCTCCATTGCTTGAGAGTGTAATTGCTCCACCTGTGTTGCCTACTTTGTTGGTCATATCATAGCATGCTTCCTCAGTTGCAGTTGAAGCAGGTTCTCCTACATTAAAAATAATGAGAAAGGATTACGTTATAGCCAGTAGTGCCTCATGAATATACATTTTGGGTGTTCACAAAATGTTATTCAGACAGCTCTGAAAATGTGAATGTGAAATGGCATCTCCCACATAATAATTATGATTATGAACAAATTTATACAACTGTAGCCACTCCCTCCAACAACAACAACAACAACAGTAATAATAATTATATATATTGAGACAGAATATTAAAACACCCCAAAAGAAAATCGTTTATGTGAATATTTGTTAAGAGTGTAATTTGTTTTTGATGTTGGTATGAGTTGGTTAAATGACGAAAACATGTTACTAATGTTCATTGTTAGAAACAATTAAGTTTGTTTAAAGACGTCATAAATATTTCCATATTCAATTTTAATATATATGTACAAATAAAAGAATTGTATGTGTTCAATATTGAAAGCGAAGGGAAAAAGGCTAAGGATCGCTTCCCTAACAATGCAGAAACTATTTGATGAACGCATACGCGGATGTACACGTGGCAGTTGGAATGCTAGACTCGCAACCAAAAGAATTGGGATTAGCGTCTATGTGTTTGGTGTAGATGGACGTATTTTTATGTGTGCCCATCATAAAATAGTGAAAGTAAATTTACTAAGTGTTTAAAGACCGTTAATTTGTGTAAAATAAGTAAGACATTAGCTAACTTTAATAAGTTAGTTAATACGAAGTGCGCGAGTAAATAAAAGGACGTAAAATAGACAAAGTGTAAAGTGATAGAAAACACATTTAGCGGAATATTGCTAAATTTTCAGGCATTAAATCTCGGCGATGCTGGAGAAGTCGATCCACTGAAATAAAAGATTTGTAACTGTGATACGATTTAAATACTGTGAACAAGAAGGTGCGAATAAAACATTTCACTAAAATTAATCCCGAGTGTATGTTCATTCCATCCAGTACCACGACCCGAGATAACGTAAGAGTCAAAAGCTCATCACCATCACATTCATTATACATAACAACAGAACCAAATGGCTTACCCAAGCGTGGAGCAAGAATTTTGGATGGAATGAAAATCTACGAGAAATCAACTTACGTGAAATACCAAGTGACGCCAAATCTTCGCGCCAAAAAGGAAGAAGGCGCCATTAGCCCATCGTTTGAAATCTACGACTTCGGGAACGCCGATGAACGGATAATCAATGCGGGAAAACACCAGAGATCGTCTAGCGAAGCCAACCACCCAGGAGACGCACGTAACTGGATAAATCAACGAGAAAAAAGTAGGACCAAAAATTTTTATTTTCATATTCATTTTATTTTTATGTTACTGCGAAGCGGCAAAATAGTAGGACTTTTAAACCAAAGTGAACTGAATAAAGAAACTAGAATGTCGCGAAAAGAGAGAGATCTAGTAACAGGAGTAGGGGAAGGGGCAGATAGGCCTAGTTATCAGATAGAACCAGAAAGCGAGGAACAGGTAGCAATAGGAAAACCAAAGGTTATTAATGATCATGTTTGAAAGACTAGAACAGAATATGAAAGGAAATAGGTCAGAAAATGGAACAAAATAAGGCAGAATTAAAACGGGACTTAGAATATAATAAAAGAGAGATAAGACAGGATTTAGAACAAAATAAAAAGAGATAGGTCAGAAAATGGAGGAAGTGAGAGAGGACTTAGAGCAGAAAATAGAATTAGGAAGACAGGAGTGTAAAGAAAATATGAAAGTAATGGAAACTAATTTGAAATTAGTACATAAAAACATAAATGAGACAAAGGAAGCCTTAGAAGCTAGGATAGAAATCATAGGAGATAGGATGGGATAAATTGAATCGGAAATGAGAGAAAATAAGATTGTATTAGAAGAAGAAATTGGTAGATGTAGAGATGAAATAACAGAATGTAATGCAAATGTAGACTGTAAGATTGCAAATGTAAAAGTAGAAATAACTGAGGAATTAAGGAAAGATATTGAGGTAGTAAAGAAAGGAATTATTAATGAAACTGTAGAACAAATTGTAATTCCTAAAATTAAGACTGTGGCTGATGCAGTACAGTCACAACAAGATGCTATGAATAATATGAAACAAAGTCACTTAGAAATAAAGAATGATTTAAAATCAATTTGTGAAGAAATGAGAAAAGGGAAAGAAAGTTTGGCTAATGTAAATGATGTGAATGCACTACAAAGGCAAAATGATAATTTAGATGTAAGTAATGTACAAGATGAGAGTTATTTGAATGATGTACAAAATGTTGACTCACCATACAGAGAAAGAGGTTCACAATTAAACAATGGCACAACACACAACACATGCTACACCAACAGCATACTACATGAAATAACACCACCTACATTTGACGAGGAGAAGGGAGACAATCCAAAACTCTTTGTTAAAGAAATGGAAGAGTATTTTAAAGTGAAGAGGATACCAAATGAGCTTAGGATGATGATAGTTAGGAAGAACTTAAAAAACAAGGCATTAGAATGGCTTAGGTTAACACTAGCTGGTCATGAATCGTATAGCTCATTCAGAAATCTATTCCTATCAAGGTATTGGGGCCCAGCTAAGCAGAACCAGACAAGGGTAGAGTTAGTGACAGGAAGATATGATCCGACCAAAGGGTTATGCTAGTCGATTATTTTATGAAAGTAGCCAACAAAGGGAACCTATTAGACCCTAACCTGTCGGAAGCAGAGTTAATTACCAGCATAACGAGACATTTCCCAGACACAGTGAGAACAGGGTTAATTGTTGCGAGACCAGTAGATATTGCAGACATGATAGAATTACTAACAGCCTTCGAAACACAAAATGGTCGGCCTAATGAACATAGACATAGAAACGGTCATCCAAACTCACCTATCTTAAATAGGAGCACGGCTACAAACAACCAGAATGAGAGAGAAGATAGAAATACTAGGAGCACCCATGACAGGGGGAGAGGGGCACACCATTTCCCACAACCACACAAACATGGCGAAAGGATGGAGAACACAAGACAGCAGTACCACGACACAATACCAAGGGGTGAATCGAGATACCGAACGTATAGATATGATCGGGGGAGACCAGGAGACCGTACCCATCACATACGATTCTGTAGGGAATACTTAAACAGCCAAAGGTCGTCATACAATAGGGGTTCACACCAAAGGGGCAGAAACCAATGGAACACCGACAACGTAAGACAACAGGAACAGAATGAAAATGTGCCGGATAGGACAGATGCTGCACAGAATACAGAAACAACAATCACCTCTAACGCCCAGGAAAACTAAGTACAAGTCAACTTTGTGTCCCGGAAGTTGACCTGTGTGGCAGTAGGGGCAATATTGACCAACATAATATAGGTACCTTGAGGAGACAGGCAAGTGAAAGGAAGGAAATAACCAATCCACCAATGATTAGGCTGAAGGTATGGGATATCGAATTGCCAGCAATGATTGATACAGGAGCCAGCACATCAGTATGTGACGAACAGCTATTCCAGGAATTAATAACAAAGAGAAATGCTGAATTCTTGCCTGTGTGTGGAGCGATTGGCAAGAAAAAGGAACATGTTCAATACCAGGTAAGGCTGGTAATAGAAATTGGGAGCTGGAAGTTCGATTTTATTGCCCTGGTAATACCTAGACTAACAGCTACCCTAATCATTGGCAGTGATTTGCTTAATCTTTGGAGGTCGGTGACCTACATGAAGTTATTATCAAGGAAGGAATCTCAGAGTGCACCGCGAAGTTCCTGGAGGAGGAAACATGCCAGGAGGAACCAGACCAGACAGGGATCCATCCGGATGAGCAGTTTTTTGTGGAGAACATCAATATCCACGAGAATAGGTTGGTAGACCTAAGGATAGGTAAGAAGAAAACAGGTTGGACGAGCGAGGAGAATACTAATGTTTGCAGCCATTGGATCTGCACAGAAGACGAGTATGTTACCTCGAACAACTACCAACCTGAACCACTACCAACAGATGAAGAAGAACTGACGTCACAGCTAATCGACGAGAAGGTCTGGGGAACACATGGCATCTCTGAAGAGGAAAGGAACCAACTTAGAAAGATATTAATTAAAAACAGGAAAGTTTTTAATAAAACGCCAGGTACATGTAATAAGTATGTACATACTTTTAAAGTTAAAGATATCACCCCCTATTCACATAAATCCAGGTCCATCCCCAACTCCATCAGGGAGGAAGCCGACAGAGTGATCCAGAAAATGTTGGCAGACGGAATAATAGAACCGTCGGACTCATGTTATGCGAATCCAGTGGTATGGGTCCACAAGAAAGAGGGAAAATTGAGGATGACCACCGACACAAGGAAAATAAATGCGCATACCTTGCCAGATCATTACAGGCCTGAGGGGGTAGACCAACTGATATCAAAATTGAAGGGAGGTCAACATTTTACTAGTCTTGACCTGACAGCATCATTCTGGCAAATTCCTCTTCATCCAGACGTCAGGAAATATACCTGCTTCCTGCACAAAGGAAAGGTGTATCACTTTTTAAAATGCGCCTTTGGATTATCAACTAGTAGCAGTGCACTACTGAGGGCTCTTGACAAAGTTCTCGGGGATACTATCGAGGCTTTTGTAATGCAATATGTTGACAATTTTTTAATATACAGCAAGGATCCCCAGTCACACTTACATCACATAGATTATGTATTGTCCAAGTTTCAGGAAAGCAACATGACCCTGAACTTGGAGAAGTGTGAATTTTTTGTCAAAGAGGCAGAATTTCTAGGCCACATCATTACGCCTGATGGTATACAACCTAATCCGGAGAGAGTCAAGGCCATAGAGTGTATACCACCCCCACGTAACTTGAAACAGTTGAGAAGGTTTCTGGGCATTTTACAGTACCAGTCAAAATTTGTGATTAACTACACTAAGGAATTAGTACCCCTTAGGGAACTGTTGAGAAAAGACACTAAGTGGGAGTGGAATGCCGAACACCAGGTAGCCTTTGAGAAAATCAAAGAACTTTTTAAGCACAGTATTCTCCTGGAATGACCGGATCCAAATTCACCTTTTCTAATATACACCGACGCTAGTGCGCACTCATATGAAGCAATATTGGCACAAGAAGATGCAGATGGCAACAAACCTGTGATTGCCACAGCTTCTAGATTTCCAAACAAGATAGAAGCCAATGCCTGCATAACGGAATTAGAAATAGGTGCAATCCATTTTGCGTTACAAAAGTTCAGGCAATATAAAAATAATTATAAAATTATAAAAATTATAAAATTATAAAATAATTATATATACTGATCACGTAAGCCTGTCCTTCATCCAAAAATGCAAGCTAACCAACTCCAAAATCTCGAGGTACATACACGAAATAACGTCACATGACATAGAGGTCAGACATATCCCAGGCAAGGAGAACATCTTTAGTGACTTATTGTCAAGATTAAGATCAGAAAGTCACATACCCGAGACGATATATAATCCACACCATGAAATTAAAATTATGCAGATAAATAGTAAGGAAAGCAACGAAATCTTACAAGACTTCAAAAACATGGCGAAGCTACAGCAAGAAGACCCTGAATTAAAGAGGCTATTCGACAAGGCTCCAGACATAGTACCAAAATTGGAAGCCAAGATAGGGAAATTTAGGAACATCCTGTTTAAATTACATGGCCACGACTTAAGGAAGTGGAAAATGATGGTACCAAATTGCTAACAGGACAGGGTTATTTTGGCATTCCATCACTCGATGCTTCACTCTGGTACTGAAAGAACAATGCTCGCAACTGAAGAAGTACTATACATCAAACATCTAGGCAAGAAAGTCAGGAAGTTAATTTCCTCATGCGACCTATGTCAGAAGGCCAAGCCAATCAATGTAAGATACGATGTCGTTCCACAATCCATCTTGAGAAACGAGCAAAATGCATTGGTATGCATCGATGAACATGGCGAGCTACCAAGGGGGAAAGATGGAAACAGATACATCTTCGTCATGTTTGATGTTTTCACAAAATTTACTAAGATATACCCCATCAGGAACATCAAAAGTAGGACTTGCCTGAACAAAATCATTAAAGATTATATTCCAAAATATGGGAATATAAAAGCAATTCTTTCTGTTAATGCAACAATGCATAGAAGTAAATTGTTCCAGGACACCTTAAGAACATTAGGAATAAAATTATACTATTCTTCAGCATATTATCCTCAAGGAAATCCAACAGAAAGGACGATGAGAAATATAAGTATATATTTCCGCCTACTTTGCCACAAAGACCATACTTCCTGGATGGAAAAATGTGGGTACATAGAGGAGGTGATTAACCATTTGGTGAACCCCACGACCAAGTTTGCCCCAATCGAATTGATGACCAACACAAAACCCAAGAGATTGACAATTGACATTGACACTACGATGGCTGCTCAAAGAGAATTGACAGAGAGGGAAAAATGTCAATTGGCATTCAGAAGGTTGCAGCAAAAAGCAGAAAAAGGGAGAAATAAGATAAAAAGATTTATCAGGAAGTGGTCCCCACAAATTGGAGAAAAGGTACTCTTAAGAAGCCACAAAGCATCCAAGGCATCTGAGAAAAGATCTGGAAAGATGGAACTACTGTACACTGGACCACTGGTCATAACAAAACAGCTGGGTGACCATACATATGAGCTACAGAATACAAATGGCAAGTTGGTAGCAAGATACCATAAAAATAAATTAAAACCATACAAAGAGACGACCAAATAGTCTTTGCCAACAAACATGTAAGGCACGAATAGTAGAGATGATGGAAAATAATAATTTTTAATGGGTTACTTATAGAAGATTATGTTCAGATTGGAAAATACAACAAGAAAGAAAATCAACATAGTCAATGGCTATATTGACCACAAAGAGCATTGTCAACAAAGACAGATGAGGACACTGATTGTCATTAAAGAAGTGAATTATAGCGACAGAAAACAATGTGTTTTTGACATAAGGATGTCAGGGACAAAAATAAAAAGGAATCAATAGTGATGACAAAGATAAAATATTTTTGACACAAAGGTGTCGAGGATGAATTGAGAAGAAAAATAATACAATTGCAGAATAATTATAAGTATAGAAGTTTTCTCTTATAGAGATAAGAGATAAAGAAGTGACAATTAGTGAAGTAAGAAAAACCATAGTCAGAAAAGCAATGCCCATGAATTAAGATGGATATAGCTAATGCTAAGCTTGAAGAAATGTTGAACTAAACAATAGTGAATAAGGACCCAATTACATAATGGTACTATTAGTAACATCAGAGTTTAAGAATTGACTCAACGTCCTGCCTATACATAATAAGCTTGCAAGACAGAGGACAAAGAAATGAATAAAATTGCCATAAATGTGATCATAATCATTAGCTCAAGATTTGTATCCTGTTTTTCTCTCCTCATAATAAGGAACATAAGTCAAAAGCCACACAATAAACCATGATACACTTAAATTATATTTGTGTCAATGTCAAATGTAAAAACTTAGGAATATTCTTGGTGTTATGTTGTATAATAACTGAATATGTGTTGTATAATCACTGAACATATGTTGTATATTAACTGGATATGTTGTATAATAACTGAATATGTGTTGTATAATAACTGAATATGTGTTGTATAATAACCGAATATGTATTGTATAGTAACTGAATATGAAAAATTTATAAAGACATGCTGTGTCATACCAAAACAAAAGACAAAAACATACAGCAAAGAAGACTGTAAAGAAAAAAGTATTGTACAAAGTGATTGTATCAGAGGAATAGGGAGAAGTGTTGTATTGTGTTTCAAGATTGTAAATATAGGTGACAACTTGAAAAACAATACAAGGGGCATGTGAGACAGAATATTAAAAGACCCCAAAAAAAAATCGTTTATGTGAATATTTGTTAAGAGTGTAATTTGTTTTTGATGTTGGTATGAGTTGGTTAAATGATGAAAACGTGTTACTAATGTTCATTGTTACAAACAATTAAGTTTGTTTAAAGACGTCATATATATTTCCATATTCAATTTTAATATATATGTATAAATAAAAGAATTATATGTGTTCAATACTGAAAGCGAAGGGAAAAAGGCTAAGGATAGCTTCCCTAACAATGCGGGAACTATTTGATGAACGCATACGCGGATGTACATGTGGCAGTCGGAATGCTAGACTTGCAACCAAAAGAATTGGGATTAGCATCTATGTGTTTGGTGTAGATGGATGTATTTTTATGTGTGCCTGTCATAAAATAGTGAAAGTAAATTTACTAAGTGTTTAAAGGCCGTTAATTTGTGTAAAATAAGTAAGACATTAGCTAACTTTAATAAGTTAGTTAATACGAAGTGCGCGAGTAAATAAAAGGACGTAAAATAGACAAAGTGTAAAGTGATAGAAAACACATTTAGCGAAATATCACTAAATTTTCAGACATTAAATCTCGGCGATGCTAGGGAAGTCGATCCACTGAAATAAAAGATTTGTAACTGTGATATGATTTAAACACTGTGAACAAGAAGGTGCGAATAAAACATTTCACTAAAATTAATCCCGAGTGTATGTTCATTCCATCCAGTACCACGACCCGAGGTAACGTAAGAGTCAAAAGCTCATCACCATCAACTTCGTAATACATAAAAACAGCACCAATATATATGTTTTTGTGGATATGTGCTGTTGTGTTTGTAATTAAGTACCCCATGTTAGGGCAAGCATGAAGTAATGTGTAAATTAAATTGTCATTGCGATTATGTATGGTATGGAGAAACTAGAATAGGTTTCTGCATTTGTGTACATTAACTACTTCTGCTACAATGACTAACTTCTGCCATAGTCTGCTGCCACCTAGTGGCATGGACATAAATTGTAGTGATGGTATTGAAACAGAGTGTGGGAGAAGCTTTATGTGACCCATATGTATTTGGCTCCATAAGGTAATTACGTCATACCAGTTGCAGATGCGCAGAAGTTCTCTACAACTTGCACAAGTCAAGCTGTTGCCATGTGTTGTCAAGTTTAGAGTGGCAGCACAGTAGATTTAAATGCTGTACAATTTAAATTACCATATACGTTATGCTTAATGGCATTCAAAGAACAAATAACCAGTAAATCTGCAAAGTGTCATAAGTAGGGCCCGGATTTTTAGGATTTAACCTATTTTTTCCTTGCCATTTAATTAACTAATTTCAAGACATATGTTCATTTCGCGCATTCTGAAACAGAATATATGACTTTCACTGCACCTAAAAATGCCTATTTGAAGGGTTGAGACCTAAAATGACCTAAATAATTCTTCCTTATTCAGATTACGTCATTTTTCCTTGGAAATCTTTTGTATAAATGTTACTTCAAATACTACAAGCATTAGGACCAAGATAGTTCAGCATAAATCGCTAAGATGAAACACATCTCATTGCACATGTGACATATGGTGACTACTTGAGGCAGTAAGCAGTAAGCGTCGTAAGAAGAGAGTTCAACAAGCAGGACGTATGGTGAATGATTGCTGCAATACTTCTTAACTTGAATTGTTATATAGCGGAACAATGCCTAAATCGCACTTTGAGCCAATGGATTGCTACAGATCCCAACTTTACTACAGATGATCGAGTAATCTTTTACCAGGCATGCTCAAAACAAGTAAGTTTCTTGTAAATAACCTAAAAACTGCACGAATTATCTTACTGAAGTGTATTTAGGACTAGTGTAGCACGCTTGCAGAAGTGTATTTACGATCTGTGTTTTTTAAATTCAGGTTAAATGTGAGAAGAAATCTCATTCTGAGCAGCACAAATCTGCAGCTTTGCATATTGCTAGTGTTGCTAGGAGAAATAAGTCCAGCAGCATCAGTAGGCAGATGCTTATTTCTTCCACAGTTGGCAAACCTGAAGATAACTTTAACTTTTGCCTCTGCCAGACGTTGGCATCTGCAAACGTCCCATGGAACGTGCTAACGAACCCGACCATGAAAACATTTTTAGAAGAGATCAGTGGCCACATTATACCTAATGAATCCACTGTAAGGAAGAATTATTTATTTTGGTTCCTGTTTACCAGAACCCACTACATGAAATAAAAAAAGAGATAGGGGATCACTATATGTGGTGTTCTGTTGATGAGACAACTGATAGTTGCGGTCGCTTCATTGTGAATGTGGTGGTAGGGAAGTTGGACACAAAAGAACCAGGTAACCCTCATCCAATTCTTTGTAAAGAAATAGAAAAAAACTAACAATAGCACAATAGCCTGTGCAGTGAGGGATGCTATACGCATATTGTGGCCAGAAGAGAATCAGGATAGTAAGTTCCTGTTGTTAGTGACAGATAGAGCTGCCTACACGTTGAAGGCAGGGGAAGTTCTCCAGTCCTTCTATCCAAGCATGCTGCATGTTACATGCTTGGCTCATGGCCTGCACCACCTTGCAGAGGAGGTTAGAAGCCATTTTGATGATGTGAACAGCGTGATATATTCGGTCAAGAAGGTTTTCTTGAAAGCCCCAACACTTACACAGTTATTCAAAGAGAAGCTACCAGGAACTCCTCTTCCACCTGAGCCGATACCCGCTGGGGAACTTGGCTGTCTGCTGCCTTTTACTATGCCGAGCACCTAAATGACATTAAACGTATAGTAAACGACTTTGATGAAACAGACGCTTCCTGCATCGCCAAGGCCAAGAAATGGATCAAGGCTCCTACCATCGTCGCTTCCCTTGCGTATATTAAGGAGCATTTTTATTGTATTCCAGAAGCTATCATCGCATTGGAAAGTACAACCCTGACATTCAAACCTGCTATGGATATCTTCGACAATGTTTCCAGAAAAGAAACACCTGGACCAGGGGAGTTGCATGTTCTTCAAAGCTGCAGAGAATTGTTCAACATAATCCTGGGTTTAATGATGTGAAAGTCATCTCTTCGATATTGCAGGGTGAAAAGTATACCAGAGAAATATCCCTTGAACCTGCAGCATTAGCATCAATGACCTACGCTCCTATGACATTATGTTCCGTTGAAAGAACTTTTTCTTCATACAAGAATGTGTTATGTGATAACAGGAAGTCGTTCACACCAGAAAATTTGGGTATTTATGCAGTTATATATTGCAATGCCAAAAAATAATTAACAAAAGAGACAGTAAAATGGATTATCTGTATGCTGTATGCTTTATATCTCAATAAAGTGAGCAAACCAGAAAATTATTTGTACCACTATTGATCCGCAAAGCTAAAACCTAAAAAAAAAACCTATTTTAGGCGTGTGAAAAGCCTAAAAAAACTATTTTAGGCATGTGAAAAACCTAAAATGAAGGTTTATAAGACCTAAAAATCCGGGCCCTAGTCATAAGTTAGGGAGTTGCCAGCATTGATATATGTACAGTATATCAAAGAAACAATGACCATCAGTAGGGATGGTACCTAGGTAAAATGAATAATCTTCAAAGTAAAAGGTTACGCAAATGGAAGTTTTACAAAAGACAACTCAAAAAGTTATTTCCGCAAGTAAGTTGCTCGAATAGTATAAGAAATTACAGAAACAATTGTAAACAAAGTACATATAATCTGGTAAAAATTAACCAAATAAAAATGGTTATATATAATTAAAAGAGAACCTTTGGCCTCACCATCTTCAAATATTTTATCTGAACCAGATATAGATGCCCTGAAAATAAGAACTCATTGGTCACAAGAACTGCTACATATAGCACCCAACCACACAGCTCATGCTAACAGATAAAATAGATTTTAAAAAAATAAATTTAAAAAGAAATAAAAAGAGGGCAAGGAAAACTTTAAAATTTTCATCATTTGTGGATACCCTGTGTGCTGCATTCCAAGGATATCGCAATCTGGACGTCCCATCTTGAGTACTGTGTTTCAAGAACTGTACCTTCCTCAACATATCCCAAGGAATACAACTGAATATTCAACCCAAGGGCCCTGAAACCTTCTCAACACAGGAGACACGAGCAAAGAAGACAGGGAAAAGTAGAACATTATTTTCCATTTTTTTCATGAGACTCAGAGATGGGAAAGAAATAGAATAATTAATTATGAACAAAGAAACTATAGGAGTAGCAACAGAAGTAGCTATCATACCAGTAGAAGAAACTGCAGAGGCATTGCAGATACTAGAGAGAGAAATGAGAATAAGAATAGCAGAATGAGGATTACAGATGCGAGATGTAAGGGGGGGAAGATCCACAGAAAGAAGCAAGAATTAGCTTGGGTGTCCCAAAAATACAGACAACACTTAGTATGTTGTGTGGGATGGCAAACTGATCAGTTTTCAAATAGGAACCCCTGTCCAGAAATGCACGGTTTGGATAATGGAGAGCGTTGAAGTTTAAGAACGAACAGTCATGACAATTTGTTAACATTCGTTTTGGTATCTTAGTAGAAGGTATGCAACCCTTTAGCCATCTGTGTACTGGGGTGAAGGACCTGAGTATAAAAACATTCCTGCACATGCGCTAAGTTCCTCCATAGAGTCCTTGGTGTGCATCCTACTGCGTTACCTGTATAGTTTCCAGTACAGTAACATTTTAACAGCAGTGCGACATGTACCAGTACACAGCTGCTGAAATGGCCGACTTGAGCTCCAGCACACTGATGTAAATCTGTGGAACCACCAGAATGTCACACATTCAAATCGATGGATTGGTGGAGGAGGACCAGTTCTATGGCCAGTGCAGTCACCAGATATGACACCTCTCGACTATTTTCTATGGAGTTATGTGAAGAGTATGGTGTATGGCACTCCTGTAATGTCAGTGGAGGACCTTACATCTTGAGTCCACGGAGCAATTGAAAATCTTCAAAGACAACCACAACTATGGGTCATGTACATAAGGCTCACCACTGCCGATATAGGCTCTGCAATGGTGTAGGAGGTACACAGTTCGAAGCCCGTTTGTAATGTAGACAGTTCAATGTTTGGTTTATTGATGAAATGTGAACGTACAACCATCTTACATTTCAATGCGTTACAGCATCCAAACCGTGCATTTCCAGACAGGGGTTCCTATCTCAAAACTGATCAGTTTGCCATACCACACAGCATAGTAAGCATTGTCAGTGTTTTTTTGACACCCTATATATCAAAACTGTATAACATTTAAAGTATAAAAGAACAGGAGAAGTGATAATTATATTATTTTTGCTCTCAAAATGTAATAGGAACTAAAAAAATCTAAATATAATTCAAATATTAATAATTATGGGACAAATGTGATAGTATTTATAACTTTGAATGTTTACCTAATTTATGTGGCATGGACATAATATGTTGACTTATGTTAATGCTTATTCTTTGTCGAGTTTGATATTTGTTGATATTATGTTAAATGAAAAGTACTATTTATGTAATTTTGTTTTTTACCATTTATTTATTACTATAAGTTGTAAATGAGTATCATGTTGTCAAAGTTGAATCAACTGAATAAAAATAATTTTTTAAATTGTATATGTAAAAGAACATTATTTAAAAAGAACCTTTGTTCTCACCGTCTTAAAATATTTTATCTGAATTCGATACATACACCCTGAAAATAAGAACTCATTGCTCACATGAACTGCTACAATGATGTTATCACCATTGTATCAAAAACCTTGAACCCCAACCAAAAATCTAATGTGCTGCATTCACGTGACTTTCTACTCACTCTTGTACAAACTATTCTTATGAAAGCTTATTCTACTATATACTTCTTGCTAATATTTCATTGCAGGTATAAAAATAACACAATAAACTAAAGCACTATGCATATCTTTTCAAAGCCATTTGCTAAGCAATACCTTTGAAATTCTTTTCTTTGCATGAACATTAAAGAGAGTGAGAGAGAGGTGGGAGAATAACAAAGAATATCTCAAATATGAATTAATGCCACAAAAAGTTCTATTTGACATAAATTGTGTGCTTTGATGAGATCTACATTTTTTTGTGTACTAAGGTTTTCTCTGTCTCTTATCGTGGGCATTGCAAAGGTGGGGGGGGGGGGGGGGGGAAGGGGGGGCTGCGGTCCCCCCTTGTAAATTAATGAACTTAATGTGCTGACTATTAAACTGTTATTTTAATTATTTATTTATGCCAACAAACTTACTGTTGGTGTTTTTAAACACACAAGCCGTGTGTGGGCAAAGTTTTAAGAGGTAGAACTGGAACTTAAAAATTCAATGCCACAACTGGGATTTGAACCACAGACCTTCCGCTTGCCGGGCAGACGCTCTAACCACTGAGCTATTGTGACAAACTGCCAGAACTGGCTTGAGAATTTAATGCCATTCTGGCAGTTTGTCACAATAGCTCAGTGGTTAGAGCGTCCGCCCGGCAAGCGGAAGGTCTGTGGTTCAAATCCCAGTTGTGGCATTGAAATTTTAAGTTCCAGTTCTACCTCTTAAAATGTCATTTTAATTTTTATGTAAAGAACAATTTTTATTTAGCACAAATTACTACAGTGATCCGCAACAAATACTATAACTTTTGACAACAAAATAATGAATTAATATTATCTGATTGCAAAATTCCAATATGTGCCCCCCCCCCCCCCCCTGCCCTCCATGGAAAAAAATCTGCCAACGTTCATGTGTCTTATGGTTTACTAATTATACAAAAGTGGTTCAGAATGAAGAGGACTTCAGAGGCTGTTCCCAGAAAATTCAAGTTATACATTTTAGTTGTAATGAAAGTGACAAACATATGGTATTTTAATCAAAATAATTAGAGCCCATTTCTGAGGAAATAAAAAATAATGAAAATTTCTATTCATACCAAAAAGGTTCCACTGCAAAAACATAATACAATTTTTAACAAGAAATACTTGTTCTTTTCAAAGATAACACAAACCTTGTCTCATACGTTGAAGAATTTCATAAGAGAGACAGAATTTCATTATAGACTCTCCATGTCCAGTAGTTGATACTGCTCCTACACTGTCATCAGCATAACCTCCACAACCTGTAAATTAAATACCAGTAAAGTGGCATCAACCTGTAAATTAAATACCAGTAAAGTGGCATTTAGTCTCTTTATAATGATTTCAGTAGAAATGCCTCCACAAATGATATAAGTACTATGCCCAAGAATACTGCCACTCTAAAGGACAAAAATCGTATGATTTAGCAGTTAAATCATTGCAGTATTAACAGGAAGTATGTTAAAAAGGAGTAACATATACAAAAGGGCAGTATGGAAGTAATTTCTAACCTGGAAGTGGTGTATCACCTACACGACCCAACATCTTGCCAGTTGTGCCCCCTGTGGATGTGGCAACTGCAACATGTCCTTCTGCATCCACTGCTATTGCTCCTACAGTTCCCACACCACTGAAACATTTTGTACATAGATTTACTAGCACTAGAGTTCATTAATGAATAAAACTGAACAAATTTTGTGTGAACCATTACGCACAGTTAAAATATTATGTCTAAGATCTTGATGAATATTAGCAAGCAAATTCTAATATGGCTGGAATCAGAACGAAATTAAGAGTTGGGTGCATCAACTTTATGCTGTGAAAATTAGTGAATGTTTGAAGTGTGCAGCTTAAATAATGAGGTGCTCACTGTACTTCAGAATTTAAAACATATACATATTCTAACATTAGTTTTATCTATGAGACTAGTCAGAGAGTTTAATCATCTTCAGCTCAATTTATTTTCAGTTGAAACTGCTTTTGAAACCAGCAGACAGACACTTTTGCTCTTAGAAACTTGGATTAAGTGATCTTTGCATCTTGACTCAGCTAGCTAAAATGCTGAACATCACTAGCCAAGATTTCCATATTGGATGTTACCTACTTGTAGATTCAAATCATAGCTGCCATGCTACCAAATCTCTGGTAAAGAATGGGATGGGCCCATGTAAAATAAATATGATTGGTATGCTTAGATAATTATTATGAGACTTTATCAGCACTAACAAAACAATGTTTCCATTTATACAAAAGTTTCAACAGCAATTTCTTTTGTTTTTATTTATTTTGCACTTATTAACTTTAAACAGTGATATAAATAAATTTAAAGAAACAATTGAAATATGCACAAATAAAGGTAGAGAATTATCATCAGTCCAACTCTGCCAAGTCTAAATTGCTTCCAACAACAAATACGCACAACGATGTCTAGTGGTACCACTGGTATGTAGAACATTAACAGAAGAAAAACCTACTTTGATTTACGTCCAGCTAAAAACTGCAACACACAAACTTAGTGCTCAGAGAGAGTAGAAACAGTACTGCTGTCACTGCAAAGTTGTACATGAAATCCATTCACATTATCACCACCCTGATGGACATATTTTTGAATGACTGTATCAAGAATTCAGTCCTTTCAAACTGAAGTACATTACACATCAAATTGTGCATTTTTTTTAGCATTTAATTTTAGTTACTACATATGTGGATAACAGTAATTATTACTCCATTTGACCTTTTGGTATAATGTGATCTCCATAACTAATAATAATACTACGACATTTCTGTGTCAAATTTCATACCACAATATCATGTCCTAGTCTTTCAAGAAACCATTCAATTTTCATCCTGTATAAAATTCAGTGAATATGAAGAGGATTTCACTGGTTATAAACAGAAAATTCAAGACAGTATGGCATTTGCTGAATACTTTCTTCTTTGAGTGAGAATAATATCAATTCTGTGAAACCACAAGATATTTTTCTGCTTACCCTAATTCATGTGTGGCTGCTCCACCATGATGCATCATGTTCTCTAGTGCTTTCCTAGCCTTATCTGTTACCAGGTAATCAATAGGCACATTAGGCACTCCTTGATCATTGGCAAATTTCTTGGCACCTGCTCCAACAAGCAATACATGAGGTGCCTTTTCCATGACTAAACGTGCTACATCTATTGGATGTGCAACATTTCTGATGGCACCTACAGCTCCTGTAAATATTTGCAACAATGTTACTGCTTAACAGAAACAGTGATGTATATGTAACCAAAGGGTGCTGGGCTGACTGAAATTCTTGCATGAGTAAAATTACGTAAACTGCATGATTTTAGAATATCAATAGCAATTGGGATATATTCTTCACCACTCTGTCCTCTTATATGATCTGCAACAGGAAATGGACCAAGACACCTTCAAATATGCCCAGCCACTTCCATCCTGCCCCATCCATCAGTGAAAAATATTGCAGAGCAAAACGACTAATGAACTTCATTGTCAGAAATCCATCATTAGTCAACAACAACAGAATATCAATAGCAAAAGCAATGAATATGGCTTTTAAAGGCAACTATCCACTGCAATCTAAAATTGTTCTAGAGGGTCAAGGTTTAGAACAAGTACTAAATTCCAAATATTTAGGATGTGATATAAGTTTTAACGTAAAAACAGATATTCTAAAGTAAATGAAGCTCAGATAGTATGAGGAGCTATACAGAGAACTTTGAAAAGCAAAGCAAGGAAAGAAACAGAAATTAAACTCTACAGAGTTATGGCAATTCCCACAATAGTGATGGCTGTTAAGTTTGGGTTCCAAGGAAAAAATAAGAGATAAAATGCAGACAGTAGAGATGAGGTTTCTTTAGACAAGAAAGGGTTATGCCAAACTTGATAGGATGAAAAATGAAGACATAAGGGATGAACTGCACATCATTTGAGCTTTAGCTTGCATTTTACCTCAGTGAAATAACAATCTGCATGCAAACAAGTGAAACAAAAATTTTGATTGTTGGGACAAGAGATTATTCCTACTGGTATATTTCCTTTGAAATGTTGATGGTAAAAATGAAATAGGAATGGCATTGGATATTTATCTGCTTAAATATATATAGCAATGCTATTTTTATAAGTTTATGATTACATTTTTAGAATCTGCAGATCTTATCATAAAATTATGAGAATTCATCAGAAACGTGTGGTGGAGACATGCAACACAATATCACAGAGGCTATAGATATTGCCCCGTGGGGCAGGATTAAAAATAATGGGGGAAAGGATTTGGACTTGTGCTGCTGGTGTTCAATTAAATGTTAGACAGGAAACACTTTTAAACATACATATATTGTAATGAATAAATAGATTACAAAAACGGAAAATAGTTCACTGTACCAAAAATAACCTGGGAAACTGTTCCCATTATCTTGGTCTCATTTGACCAAGAACCATAAAACAAAAGTGAAAACATTAGTTACGTTCTTCTTGAAAAATCAAAAGAAAGCCATTCTTTGGTTAAGCACATTAACATTGACAAAAACTCACATATGAAGACTGACTGACTGCGCTGTCTTGTATACACATTCACACTACAAAAACATGCAATACCCTTTGGCTAATAATTAAGAATAGCTCGTCCAAACATATACATTAAACCCTTAAAACCGCTGACACTTGACCTCGTAAAACTCGTACTAATTCAAACAACTGCATTCCAATAAGTACCCTTTTTGGAGTCAATCCAGTCAGCAAAACTAATGGATCGAGCAATATTCCCTTAGCACAACATTTTTACTATGCACTCACGCCTTACTACTGAATTGACAGAGAAATGCTGTTTAGTCTAGCAAATGGCCAAAAACCCATGGCATTAATCCCACTAAACAAAGCATTCTCTCTGAGTAAAATCACAATCGACAAAATGTTAAATTGTATCATTTAAGTTGTGTCTCACCAACAAGTATTGCATACTGTATTCATATAGCCATTACTGATGTTGTCCTCCCTGCGCAGCCAACTCCAGAGTCTCGATGAAGGACGGAGACTTTGCATAGATCGAATGCACCCCTGACTGACTCTCCCGGCCCCTTATATATGGGCCGGAGCGGTCAAAGGACGGAATACAGCCGACTGCAGCGCACTGATGTGGCAGTACACACGCCACAGAACCACTTGCAATCCTGGTAGGTACTGCAGGGTGCTGTAATACTGAGCGGTGGTGGAGCTTCGCCGGGTGTTCCATTCATAAGCGTGGCGATATGCCACAGACTTCCCCCTCAGGGAAAAAAATAAAAGGCGCCACCTTTTATTTTTGGCGAGGACGTCCATGATGAAATGCTGACTGCTGGCGCTAACCTGAAGATTCTTTCGAAGCTTGTCTTCTCCACTGAGGATACTTTCACTCGACGAGGGCGCCATTGAGAATCTCCATGGCCACTGAACCAGTACTGCAATACTTTGAGAATTAATTTCAGTTTAATGCGAACCACATACACCTCTACATACAGGCAGCAGTACAGTCTACATTTATAAACACAGATATCTTAACCTAAGTGGAGTTGGCTTTAAGGATGGACTTAAGTGGTGTCATGGCTTCAATTGTGAGACGTGTGCTCGTTTACCACCAGGGATCTTATCGCGCTCAAGTCAAACTGTCACTGGCGAAAGAAATCTAACAATAGTCCATGGTCCATGATACCTTGGGGCTAACTTTGCACTAAGTTTATTAACTGTTGAACTTCTCGGATAATTTTTAAGATATACCTTGTCTTCTAACTTAAACAAATGCTGCTTACGTTGCCTGTTATACTGCATAGCTCCCATAGCCTGGGATGGTTGTAAATTATTATGAACTCGATTCCAGACGGAGCAAATGTCTCATTGCTCTGGATGGTCAGGCAAAATATCTTGCAATTTCCAAATATTTGCTAATGGACAATTTGGTGGAAATGACATCATTAAGTTGAAGGGGCACTGACCGTGTGCCTCATGCCGAGCGTAACTCAGTGCAAACTGAATCCAATACAGATTCTTATCCCAACTAGAATGATCATTATGATCGCGTTCTTCAAATTACGATTTACTCTCTTGCTGTGTGACGACTGAGGACAGTAAGGAGTGGTGGTCACGTGTCTAACACCTGAATGAAAGCAAAATGTACGAAATACATTCGAAGTGAAACATGTTGCATTATCTGAAACAATTACCTTTGGCACCCCAAATGATGCAATAATACCTTTCAACGTGCTTACAGCACTTGCTGAGGTAGCATCATTCGTGGAAATCAAACATATATTTAGAAAATGAATCCACTACAAGTACAAAATGACGACCCTGCTTACTCCTGGGAAAACTGCCAATAAACTCAACAAACCACCTATCCATTGGTCTGTCCGCTACTCGGGACACTAGCAATCCCAATTGTGTAGCTTGAGCAGGCTTGCTCAACTTACAAAGGTGACACATGCACACCCTGTCCTTAATTTCATTGCCCATACCTTTCCAAATGAAATGTGTTCTTATTTTCTGAATAGTTTTGTAAATACCCAGATGCGCTCCACAAAGACTGTTGTGGTAATATTCAAATAACAAGTTTTTTAAAACTTCCGGAACGATGATTTTATACGCCCCAGTGTTCCTTACAACACAGAACACCATTATGCCATCTATATGGTTCAGGCAACATAACTTCATCAAAGTAATGTGCTAACGCTGGATCTGAGTGCTGATGTGTAAGTATGTCTTGGTACGCCAAAGGACACTGGTTTAAAACAGCAGCAGAAATTATGGTTGGCAATTCTAACTCACCCTGAGGTGGCTTCTCCCCATACATACGGGACAGTGCATCTGCTACGCAGTTAACTGCCCCTCTAATATGCTGAACTTTAAACTTAAAGGCTGATATTGTTAAAGCCCATCTGACAATTCGAGAACAATGTCTGTGTGGCCAATACCCATGACAGTGCCTGATTGTCTGTCTCGAGGAGAAATTCTTTGTGCTCGAGATAGAATCAAAACTTTTCCATCCCATACAACACTGCTAATGCTTCCAGTTCATATGTGGAATATTTATGTTCCTGAAAAGTGAGTACACGAGATGCATAACTAACCACCTTACGTCCTTCGGGATGGACCTGCAACAAAACGGCGGACACTGCCGTTCCACATGTATCTGATTGCAACACAAAGGGCAAGCTAAAATCTGGGACAGCTAAAACAGGTGGAGATGTGAGAGACTGTTTCAAACTTTCAAAAGCTGATTGTTGCTTGTCACCCCAAGTAAACTTTACTCCCTTCTTCCGAAGAAGATTGAGTTTGGCTACCTGCTGAGCATAATCAGAAATAAATTTACTGAAATAATTAACCATGCCCACAAAAAGAAGAAATTTGCTTAGCTGTTTTCGGAACCGAGTCCTCCCTAATACTCTGAGCTCTCTCTGGATCTATAGAGACTCAGTCACGGCAGATTACGTGCCCCAAAACCTTCAAGCTGGATGAGGCCAACTTAACCTTCTCAGGGTTAACTGTCAAATCCACTTGTCTCAGCCGTGTTAGTACTTCTCTGAAATGAATAAGATGTTCCTCAAAGGTGCTAGAGTACACACAGGTCATCGAGATAATGACATAAGTATTCAAACTTGATGTCACCAAAGATTTTATCCAACAATCTGGTCAATACCTGAGCTCCTGTTGCTAAGCCAAAAGGTAACCTATTGAACTCGAACAAATTATAGTCTGTGGTCCAAGCTGTAAGGCGTTTTGATTCTTCATCTAGTGGTATCTGATAATAAGCTGAGTTCAAATCCAAGGTGGTGAAATACCTAGCTTTAGCAAACCAATGATAGTTTAAATGTACATGAGGCAGAGGTCCTGACTAGATTTTAATCTTGGAATTTAACACCCTGTAATCCACGACAACCCTATAGTCATCATCACCCTTTGAAACTAAGAAAACCGGGCTAGAATAATTAGAGGTCGAGGGTCGAATAACCCCATTTTCTAGCATCTGATTAACCTTCTGACGAAGTACCTGTAATCTTGGAGGAGGTAGACGATATGGTGGTAACCTCACTGGATTAGTATCACTTAGCTCTATGTGATACTTTATTGAGTGAGTACACCCTAACCTTTCCGTTAACACATCCGAAAATTCAACTAATACCTGTTGCATGCTCAAACACTGGGCACCAGACAAATACTCGGTAGCTATCATTTCAGTCTTGCCAGAATTACGACTGACATCAGCCCCATCTAACGAACAAGCTGTCACTAAATCCTTGTACCTAAAGAGAAGAATGGAATTTTGAGAGAGTCACAGAACTTAAAATACATATACTGACTTGACATGTCCAACACTAACCCTGTATTGACAATAAAATCAGCACCTAATATAAGCTGCACTGGGAAATCTTGCACAACATACAATAGCACTTTCCACCTGAAATGTGCAATCCTTATAGCTAAATGCACTACACCATGCACCGCTACCGTGCAAGAATTAATATCCACACACTGAAGATCAACATGTTGCATTTGACAGTGCCACTTTTGGATTAATGCGGCACTCACAAGAGAAATAGAACTCCCTGAATCTACAATAACAATGACAGGAAAGCACTCTACAAACACTTGTATAAACGGGACAGCAGGCAAAGCCGTTGCTTTAACCTTGGGCCTATCCATAGCTGTACAAGCTAGATAAGTTGACTTCTCTAGTTGTGAACTTACTTGGGGGTGATCACTCGAAGTGACTTGCTTTGCACTTTTACTCTGCCACTTCGTACACCTAGCCCTTGTATGTCCTGGCTGATTACACTGCCAACACACAAGTTGATTTCTACTACTGTTACTAGTTCGATTACTAGACACTTGCACTGCATGTTGTACCTGTGCCAAACAAGGCAAATGGCAGTATTTAATGACCACTTGCTCTACCATGTAATGCTAAGACTCGAATCTCAGAATGAACCGAGTTAGAGATAATTGTATGAACAATTTGAGCCTCTGTAAAATGAACTTTCAGAGCTTCAGCAGCCCAACGTATATTTTCCACAAAATCAGGAAAACTCTCAGTAACATCTTGTTGTCTAAAATATTTAAGTGTCAGTAAATTATTATAATTTACTGATGATAATAGAGTGTCTAAAACAGTATGATGTAAGTTCTGAGTAGACGAAGTACTAGCTAATTCGGTGAGCAATAATGTTGCTACTGGTTCCTTTACATGAGGGTGGAGTATTTGTAATACCAGCTCACCACTCACATTATAAACTTGAGCTGGTTTCTTGAGTTTTACTAGCACTACTAAAAATTCAAATAACTGCTCAAGAGAATCAATTGACATTTCTCGTAAATTACTAATATAATACTGCCATGGATTTGGCAACTTAGCCTTGGTGAATTCTAGCTTACATGAATTTAACTGTGCCCTTACTGTAGTAGCGGAAGACCCATTCAACTGGCTAGCGACAGACGTCTGAAGCTCTACCTGAGCAGCTGCTTCCACTTCTTTATCCTTTAAAGCTTTTGCTTTCTCAATAATTTGCGAGCACCTACCAAGTAATCCTAATGACTATTGTTTCATTGCACTAGAAGCTAACCGGTGTAAACAATTAGTGCGATATTCCCAATACATCATACGCCCTAATAATCTACGCTTTTGAAAGACAGTAGATCCTACTTTACTATATTCATCAACCATGTCCTTCAAAACTTCCCATACATGCTCACATGCCTTTCCCTCATCTACTTCTGCATTCAACAAAGTATCTAGCTCCTGTTGAAGCGAACCTTGGACGAGGACATTACACAAAACACGCTGTAAATCAGGTAATGAGTCACGGTCATGAAATTGAATAAGCCTAGCGGCCAACTCATACTGAACTTCAGATTTACGCAATAACTCAGGCTGAAAAGGAAGATCCATAGTTAGACGAACACACGTTATTATGGTGAGATACAACCAAATACACAACACTTTATCCCAATGTGAACCAAATATAACACAGTCAGTCTTCACCAACAACCCAACATAGCTTAACTGAACACACAGCATAAACTGTGCTTGTAATAAATTATTGTAATTGTCTGTAAAAATAACTCTTAACTTTTGTAACAACTGTTAACTTTTCGTAACCACGCTCTGCTGCCACTTCTCTGCTCCGTGGGGCAGGATTAAATAAAAGAAAATGGGGGAAAGGAATTAGACTTGTGCTGCTGGTGTTCAATTAAATGTTAGACAGGAAATACTTTTAAATATACATATATTGTAGTGAATAAATAGATTAGAAAAACGAAAAATAGTTCGCTGTGCCAAAAATAACCTGGGAAACTGTTCCCATTATCTTGGTCTCATTTGACCAAGAACCATAAAACAAAAGTGAAAACATCAGTTACGTTCTTCTTGAAAAATCAAAAGAAAGCCATTCTTTGGTTAAGCACATTAACATTGACAAAAACTCACATATGAAGACTGACTGACTGCGCTGTGTTGTATACACATTCACACTACAAAAACACGCAATACCCTTTGTCTAATAATTAAGAATAGCTCGTCCAAACATATACATTAAACCCTTAAAACCGCTGACACTGGACCTCGCAAAACTCGTACTAATGCAAACAACTGCATTCCAATAAGTACCCTTTTTGGAGTCAATCAAGTCAGCAAAACTAATGGATCGAGCAATATTCCCTTAGCACAACATTTTTACTGTGTACTCACGCCTTACTACTGAATTGACAGAGAAATGCTGCTTAGTCTAGCAAACGGTCAAAAACCCATGGCATTAATCCCACTAAACAAAGCATTCTCTCTGAGTAAAATCACAATCGACAATATGTTAAATTGTATCATTTAAGTTGTGTCTCACCAACAAGTATTGCAAACTGTATTCACATAGCCATTACTGATGTTGCCCTCCCTACGTAGCCAACTCCGGAGTCTCGATGAAGGATGGAGACTTTGCATAGATCGAATGCACCCTTGACTGACTCTTCCGGCCCCTTATATACGGGCCGGAGCGGTCAAAGGGCAGAAAACAGCCAACTGCAGCGCGCTGATGTGGCAGTACAAACGCCACAGAACCACCTGCAATCCTGGTAGGTACTGCAGGGCACTATAATACCGAGCGGTGATGGAGCATCGCCGGGTGTTCCATTCGTAAGCGTGGCAATATGCCACAATATGTCAGTGGGTAATGTTGTTGAATATGGGCTTAGGGACCATGTAACACAGGACGCCCTCATATGAGAGATGAAAGTAGCAAGCAGTAGTAGAACAACTCTTGAATGATGTGGAATTGTGCAGCTGGCAATGTGTACACGATTACAAATGGAGGTAACTTTTGGCAATATGTGTACATAGGTGACGTAGGTATAAAGAAGGCAGAAAACTCTATTTTACTTATGCATACATTCCTCAATTCAACTCTAAAGATCTCCCAAATGTAACATTGAGCACCACAGCTATAGAATAAATGTGGATCCCTTTATATTACAATGAAACAAGTTAATTCATGAATCATACTACCTGAAATAAATATGAAACAATAAACTCATACAGTTTTGCACTAGGTGGATAAACTTAAATGGGAATATATTTTGTAAATATACATTCCTCAATTCAACTCTAAAGATCTCCCAAATGTAACATTGAGCACCACAGCTATAGAATAAATGTGGATCCCTTTATATTACAATGAAACAAGTCAATTCATGAATCATACTACCTGAAATAACTATGAAACAATAAACTCATACAGTTTTGCACTAGGTGGATAAACTTAAATGGGAATATATTTTATAAATATACATTTATAAAAGAAATACAAAGTTGTGTTTTAGAGGCATAAACCATATAACCTGAAATAACTTTGAAATCATAAGCTCATGCAATTGTACAGAAGGTAGATAACCATAAAATATGAATATATTTCATAATGTATGTTTGCGAAACAAATACAAAGTTTCATAAAAGTTACATGTGGCAGGTGATTGACAAACAGGATGCTTTAAACATCAGATTTTGTTGGAAATAATTGTTGCATACTGTTGGTGATTTCAACCATGCATATTTCCATTAATAATTAACAGCTACAGGGAATGAGGAAAAAGGTAATCTTCACTTGGTAACACTTTCTGCTAATATTACAGCTCCTCTATTTACATTTCAGTTTCTCTTCTGTTCCTCTATGCTAAAATTACTCCACTATTTAGCTCATGCTTCTATTCCATTGTTTCAGTTTTAGATTGCACTTCTGTTTCATTACCCGTGTTCCTCTCTGATTCGTAATTGCCAACCTCTTTGTCCACTACAGGGGATGTAGTGTATTTCTTCATGTCGAGTTGGCATAGTTTAATGAGATTGTGCACTATTAAGCCTGCACTACTCTGTCACTACTCTGCAAAACTGAATCATAAATGTTTGACAAAGATGGATATACTAATCTAAGAGCATTGTTGTTAATTCAGAATTTTATTACGAGTAAATTAAGATTGCATTGAGTATATATGTGTTTACAGTTTGTATTGAAGTTTGTAGTTATTTCTATTGATAATACATTTAAAAGCTTGTTTAAAATGGTGCTATAGTTATGGTTTTATATTTATAATAATTCAGTAACACTCAGCAGTTCTGTTACCATTACTTGGGATCATTTTAGTGCTCTCTGTTTCAAAAATAAATATTCTATGGAAAAAGGCCCGTTACATATCTTGACCCGAGCAGCTTCATAGGTGAGAGGATACTCACAATTACTAAAATGTACATTGCTATTATTTTAACAAACCATAAGAGGAATTCAAGTCAGTTTTGGTAAAAAGCAATATGCATCTGTCCTTATTAATTTCTCTGCTATGTATAGAAAGTAGCAGAAGTACTGTATTCCACTCAAAAGTTCAATACCAGGATTTTACAAGCAATACATGTTTTGAGACTCCCTGAATCCAAAAAAATCTTATGTGTTGCAATCACATGATTTTCTGTACTCTTATACAACCTATTCTTACAAACACTTATTCCTCTACTTCATGTTAATCCAGATCCTAAGTGTGAAACGGCTTTGGTAGTAGTGGTAGTAGTAGTATTGTGGTTTTAGGGTGCACAACTACGGCGGTCATTAGCGCCCAAACAAAACAAAAGCTAAAACCCGTTTATTGTATAACAATTAAAAACAGTTAAAACAGTAAAAAACGACACTAACACGAGATAGCTTTGACATTCCACTCTCTTTGCATGGGCTTGACATAAAAATGAGAACAATTTCCTAGTTGAGAAAAGTTGTTGTAGTTTTCTAGTGTCTTGCATCTGGCAATGAAGCCATTAGCATTCGTGCTTTCCAATACTTTTGAACTGTAGTTTCTTCTGATCTTAATGCTTCACAGGTCTTCAAGTGGTCTTCGTTCATTTCTGCTGGATCGTTACACAGGACACATATTGGTGAGGCTGAGATACCTATTCTGTACAGATGACTTGCTAAGCAGTCGTGATTTGTCAATAGTCGGAAGGCTGCAACCACTGTTTTCCTTGGTCTCTGGGGGATTATATCTGGATTGGAAAGTAGTGTAATCCATTTTTTATCTTTGGCATTTGGCATTTGTTGAGAAAAGTATATTCCCAAATTCAAATCGATAAGAAGAAATGGCTATTTAAAAAAAAAGAAAAAGAAAAAGTGGGGGTGGGGGTGGAATTATTTGACATAAATTCTGTGCTTTAACAAGGCATGCATGGTAAAATTTTGTTTAGTCATCCAGAATGAAAAGGACTTTAGAAGATGTTCCCAGAAAATTAAAGAAATGCATTTTATTTGCTATGAAAATATCTTAAACGTGTGTTTCAATCAAAATGTTAAGAGTTAAGTTTGAGAAAATCAGAATTTTCAAAAATTTTTACATATAAATTATTGTTTGGAGTGGAGGGATTTTCTTGAAAATGTTCATGTAATATCCTTGGAATATGTGAAGTTAAACACAAAATTTAGTATTTAACTGATCATTCTTTTTTAAAGCTAAGCTGTTAAGACACACACATACACCAACATGGATGTTTTTTCTAAAAATCTGATTTGTTGCACTCAAATGACTTTCTTTACTCTTTTATGAACTATTCTTACAAATGCTTATTCTCTACTTCATGTTGATGAAGATTAATATTATCTTATTGCTAATTTTTTATAAGTGCAAAGGGACATGGAAATACACTAGGCTTTAAATGGTGGTGAAATGTTTTAAGAGCTGGTTGCTATGCAATGCCTCTGAAATTCCATTCTATTTGTAAGGCCAGGCAATAACAAAGTTAACAATGACTTCCTTGAGAAAAGCCTTCATATAGGAAAGTTCAGTCAAACAACAAAGAAAATCTCCAAAATGGTTCGCCCCACAGAAAGTGTTTTTGACATAAATTATTTTTTTTGACAAGATCTACATTTCTGTGTATTAAGATTTTGTCTTAAATAATTATGCAAAAGACATCCAAAATAAAGAGGACTTCTGAGGACATTCCAAGAAAATTCAAGATATACATTTCATTTGGCATGAAAATATCTTAAACATTCAGTATTTTAACAAAAATTGTTAACCATTAGTGATAAAATCAAATTTTCGAGAAAAATGTTCCATGCAAATATATTTAGAGCTTTCTTTTTTTTAATCTTTGTGTGGCATCCTTGCAAGATGCTGAACCTAGTACCATGTTTGGTAATTAATCAACTTTTTGATACAGCAAACCTCAAAACGTGCATTTCCACTGAAATCTCAATATCAAATTTTTGGATGGAATGCAACACTTTCTCTACCTACGGAGACGTCTGTGTGTCTGTCTGTGTGTCTGTCTGTCTGTCTGTCTCTGTCTGTCTGTGTCTGTCTGTCTGTGTCTGTCTGTGTCTGTCTGTGTGTCTGTCTGTGTCTGTGTCTGTCTGTGTCTGTGTCTGTCTCTGTGTCTGTCTCTGTGTCTGTGTCTGTCTCTGTGTCTGTCTCTGTGTCTGTGTCTGTCTCTGTGTCTGTGTCTGTCTGTGTCTGTCTGTCTGTGTCTGTGTGTCTGTCTGTGTCTGTCTGTCTGTGTCTGTCTGTCTGTGTCTGTCTATGTCTGTCTGTGTCTGCCTGTCTGTCTGTGTCTGTGTCCCTGTCTGTGTCCCTGTCTGTGTCCCTGTCTGTGTCTCTGTCTGTGTCTCTGTCTGTGTCTCTGTCTGTGTCTCTGTCTGTGTCTCTGTCTGTGTGTCTGTCTCTGTGTCTGTCTCTGTGTCTGTCTGTGTGTCTGTCTCTGTGTCTGTCTCTGTGTCTGTCTCTGTGTCTGTCTCTGTGTCTGTCTCTGTGTCTGTCTCTGTGTCTGTCTCTGTGTCTGTCTGTGTCTGTCTGTCTGTATCTGTCTGTCTGTGTCTGTCTGTCTGTGTCTGTCTGTCTGTGTGTCTGTCTGTGTCTGTCTGTGTCTGTCTGTCTGTGTCTGTCTGTGTCTGTGTCTCTGTGTCTCTGTCTGTGTCTCTGTCTGTGTCTCTGTCTGTGTCCCTGTCTGTGTCCCTGTCTGTGTCCCTGTCTGTGTCCCTGTCTGTGTCCCTGTCTGTGTCCCTGTCTGAGTCTCTGTCTGTGTCTCTGTCTGTGTGTCTGTCTGTGTGTCTGTCTGTGTGTCTGTCTGTGTGTCTGTCTGTGTGTCTGTCTCTGTGTCTGTCTCTGTGTCTGTCTCTGTGTCTGTCTCTGTGTCTGTGTCTGTCTGTGTCTGTCTGTGTCTGTGTGTGTCTGTGTGTGTCTGTGTGTGTCTGTGTGTGTCTGTGTGTGTCTGTGTGTGTGTGTGCGTGCGTGTGTGTGTCTGAGAGAGAGAGCAGCATAACCAAAGACAAAGAGTTGGCTAAGTACCAAACTTGGTGTTTAAGTTTGACACCTTCCAAGGAGTAACATGAAGACTTTCAGAAAATCTCCACACCCCAGCTTATTCTCTACATGAAAAATTTTTCAAATTTTTTGATTTTGTACAAAATGGCTGTAATAATTTTCATTAACATGCCATCTCTTTAAATATTTTCATGACAAAGGAAACATATTTTGAATTTTCTGAGAAATCCTCAGATTTAAAGATCACTCTGGATGACTTTTGCATAACTGGTAAACTGTAAGAGATTTACAAGATCTTACTGTACATTCAAACAAAACAAAAATCTCACTAAGCCACACAATTTATGTCAAGTATGTTTTTTGTACAGATAACAATTTTTTAAATATTCATTGTTAATGGTTTGAATTTTCAAATACTTATGTCTTTCTCAAATACGAGACCTACATTCTTTTTTTTAATGTCCTGGCCATGCAAAGAGAATGAAATGTCAAAGCACAGTGACCAGCTATTAAAATATTTGACTCGCTTATGGACACCACAAAGTACATATATTTGCTATGAAAAATAAATTTTTTGCTTTTTATTTTAAAAAATTATACACTTCTATATATTAATACTTAATATTTTTTGTTGCTTAACGACACTGTCAATTGCTACGATCACATCAGCATTGCCAGTGTGCTGGAATTTTGTCCCGCAGGAATTCTTTTACATGCCAGTAAATCTACTGACATGGAGTTGTCGTTTTTAAGCACACTTAAAAACCATCAGTGTGGATCTAATTTGAACCAGCAACCATGGGAACAGTAGGCCAGCGTCTAACCAACTGAGCCACCCAGACCGACAATTATACACTTCACCTTTAAAATTATACATATAAGACTGAGGTGAAAGGTGACAAGAATAAAAAAGAAAATAAATAAAAAATCTGAGGTGTTGCACTCACATGACTTTCTCTACTCTTGTACAAACCACACAGCTAGTACTTTGTTCTATGAAATACGGTGTCAGTAGTGCATTGTAACTTTATAAATAGAGCTTGCAACATATATATTTACTTTGGCCAAACGTCTACAAACAGACAAGGACGTTATAAATGCCATAAATGAGATCTTAGCTCATGAAATCTGAGGGTGAGCTGCTGGAGTTTTCATCTGAGGAATTGCCACAATCTGTAGTCTGTAGACTCAGATTCTTCATCAGAAGATGTTATTCCACTGAATAATAATGAATAGGGTATGCATGTTTACATTTTTATTTTACAACTGTTTATCTATGTTCTGCATAGACATACTTTTCAATTGCAACAATTACATATATGTATTGATGCTTTCTTGATTTGTTGCAGCCTAGCATTACATTTATAAAAGTGTATTATTTGTTCTAATATCCCACTATAGGTATTATAATACTAATTATTGTTATTTAACTTTCGACTTTTATAGAAACAGCTCCCATACAAGCCAGGTCAACTCATAGCTGTGAGTGAACAAAGGAATGACCAAGGTTGTGGACTATTTCACTTTACTTCAGGTAAAGGCATTGTATCTCCAGATAGAACAACCTGGAAAGTGGGAGTCATAGGTGATGATTCAACTGGCAGATATGGACAACATAATGCATTCAAAGATCATTCTGGACCCTCTCTACATGCAAAATGAAATGTGAATGAGACCTGCTTGGCGTCTAATGATCGACACAATTGTGAAACATTGTAAAATGCACTGAGACAGAACCACATCGGGTATTGGGGTCAGATGATTGGACTATAACAATTGAAGAACTGGAAGCTTTTATAGCTATATTGTATGTTTGTGGTGTTATAGGGGATAAGGGCTTAGAACTAGACTCATTGTGGTCATTGAAATGGGGAAATAATTTTGTGAAGTCAACAATGTCTCAGGACAGATTCAGAGACATAATGCATTATCTCAGATTTGACATCAGATCCACAAGATCAGAATGACTGGAAGAAGACAAGTTCCCATTGTTCATCAGGAACACACCATGCAGGTACATACCAGGTCCATATATAACAATCGACGAACAGCATTTTCCTTCTAAGTGCCGCTGTAGATTCACACAATTCATGGTCTCAAAACCAGACAAATACAGGCAAAACTATTGGATGGTGGTAGATAAAGACTCAAAATATATTGTAAATGCTTTCCCTTATCTAGGAAGAGATGACACTAGGCCAAGTGATGAGCGTCTTGGTGATTTTGTTGTAAAAAATCTAATGTGTTGCACTCACATGACTTTCTCTACTCTTGTACTAACCATTCTTACAAACTCTTACTCCTATATCTTCTTTGTGTTAGTTAAAATAAACATTTGTACAAATTATCTTATTGCTTATTTCCTTGTAAGTGCAAGGGGAATATTGGAATACAGTAGGCTTTGTGCGATAGTAAAATCTTTTAAAGCTTTGAGATTCCGTTCTCTTTGTACACGTAACATATAAAAAAATGAACAACGATGACCCATTTCACGAAAGTTCCAAGTTTTCCGAAACTCACACACATAACAAGGTATATCTCTGAAATGTTTCACCCTACAAGAAAATTTATTGAGGCATAAATTGTGTATTTTAGCAAGATCTACATTTTTTGTAGAGTATAATTTGGTCTATCTCTAACGGTTTACCAGTTATGCAAAAGTCGTCCAGAGTAAATATGACTACAGGGGCCATAGCCAGAAAATTCAAGATATACATTTCATTTGTCATAAAAATATCTCAAACACATGACATTTTAATCAAAATCGTTAGAGCCATTTTCAAGAAAATCAAAATTTTCGAAAAATTTTCCATGTAAAGGGTAGTTTAGGGTGGGGCTATTTTCTTCAAAATCTTCGTGTCACATCCTTGAACGACATTAAACTTAAATACCAACTTTGGTTTTTAACCGACTTTTCGTTTTTGAGCTATGCTGTCCACAGACTGACAGACTGACACACGGACCTTTTTCTAAAAATGCTTTTTTTTTATTCAGGGGGCCTCAAAACATGTATTTCCGGTGAAATCTCGACTTCGAATTTTTGGGTGGAATACAATACTTCCCCTACTTACCAGTAGAGAAAGTAAAAATTGATGCAACCTTACTTGAATAAGGGAAGAAATGTTGCATGTGACAATTTTTTCAACTCCTTGGCTCTGTCTGAAGCCTTGAAAGAAAATACTACAAGTATTTTGGTCACTATAAATTGATCTCGGAGGGAAATACCAGTTTCTGTCTAGAAGGCAAAAGAAGAGCTATACCAGGTGAGTCAGCTGCCCCTTATTCTTGAGTTTTATGCAATCCGCATTTTATACTCCAACATGAAAACATCGACCCCATTACTAGGTTCTACCCGCGTATTTAACATGAATGTTTAACACTCAATGAAATTAGTGCTAATATAGATGTTATCACATCGGCTTTTAATATATTCGTAATTAGACAGCTGATGTTTGCACTTCTGCAAATGTTCACCGGAACCAGCGAGTATTACAACTTAAACGGAATGCTTACCTCACACATCACTAGGTACCTCAGTTGGAACGAGTGCAAGACTCCGAAGTAATCTGTCTGCTGTGAAGGTGGTTCGAATCACCTGCATGTGCTATTTTTTTTTTACCATGCAGTCCTCAAAATTTACAAATTATTATTCTGAAAACAGTTATTATATTCATTTTTATTGCTTTATTTATGTTTTATGACATTGTTTGATGTTTCTTTATTGGTGAACTACAATTAGGTAGTTATTTATTTATGCTAACATACTGTTGGTGTTTTTAAACACACAAGCCGTGTGTGGGCAAAGTTTGAGTAGAACTGGAACTTAAAAATTCAATGCCACAACTGGGAATTGAACCACAGAACTTCCGCTTACCGGGCGGAATTTGAGAATTTAATGCCATTCTGGCAGTTTGTCACAATAGCTCAGTGGTAGAACAGCCGCCCGGTAAGCGGAAGGTCTGTGGTTCAAATCCCAGTTGTGGCATTGAATTTTTAAGTTCCAGTTCTACCTCTCAAACTTTGCCCACACACGGCTTGTGTGTTTAAAAACACCAACAGTAAGTTTGTTGGCATAAATAAATAATAATTACCATCTGAAGGTTATTTAATCCTGGGATGTAAAGTACTTACAATAGTAAGTCACCATTGGGATAATTTGTTTCTGATGTGAGACTGTCTTTGTGGTTTACCAGGAAAAATACGAACTGGTTTGAGAATTTAATGCCATTCTGGCAGTTTGTCACAATAGCTCAGTGGTAGAGCTTGGTGTAGGTGCAAACGATAAGGATAGAACTTATTAGTGTTCAATATTCGCACTACAGAAGACTGGCTGATGTTCACCTTCTGAGCAACTGCCTGTGTACTAGTATGCGGATTGTTCTGGGTGGCATTCAAAACTGCTTCTGCATTAACACCCGATGTTGCTGATGCGTGTCTATGAGGAGGCATTCTTGCAAGTGATGCTGTAACACGCAGACACCTTTCAACATTCCGGAAGCTGTTTGCTGTTGGTTGTCGTCTATTCGGATATCTCTCCTGAGATATTTTCTCTGGTGTATTTGTTCTTACTTCTCCGTAGATGAAAAGCATATCTACGTACTCGTCTGTCGAATACATAATGAAAGACTGGCACAAAATATTGTGCGACAGCATACGTGTGGAGAACACAGGGGTCAGCATTCACAACACAATACATCATGCCAGTCAATGGCGCAGAAGTCATTACACCTGTTGAATTACAAAATGCAGAAACCAAAAACAATTTAAATTATGTCCTAAACGCTCAGGGACTTTATAATTAGATTATTGTGAATTCGGTTTCCAAGTTTTGATGAACATAAAAAAAAATACTGAGACTCGAACCTATGATATTGGGGCTTAGCGCAGAGGACCCATCAGAATCCCATTCAGCTATTTCGAGACTTAACTGAAAGCGCGTACCGCGTTCAATAGTAGGACTTGCATGCCTGGCGCTAGGCCATTGCCAACTCGCGAGGTTTTGGGCTTGATTTAGCCTTTTAAGACAATTTTAATCATTTGCTGGGCATTTTAATATTATTACTTAAATGGCAAAAGCTGTTATGCATATTAATTGAGATGCCGAGGCGTAGTTCACGCAGAAATGTAAATAAACTGTTATTTAATAATATGTCCGTTTTGACTGTACGGGTCCATGATGGATGAGGCATGTCTCTAAAATTTTCCTAACTTTTGGCAGCCAACCGAGGCTCTAATTACAAGAATCCACCATTTTCTTTTTAGCTGACGTTGTTAGTGTACCTATATGATAGATCCAATTTTTCCGAGGCATTTACTGAATTACGTTGCTATGTATACTCTAATAAAAAGTTTGTAAAATCAGCTGGAAACCGGAATTTGCTCTCAGTAAACGAGTCGTATGTTTTTGAGGTGTACTTTAGCGAGGAGTACGTTCTGTTCCTTAAACTGCTGTTGCTCTCAATTTTGCGCATTCCTCTCTTTAAGAACGTTAAGCAATACATTTTAGTAAGTGCAAAACTGGACTAAGGTGCACATGCCATTAGATGGGTGGCCTACCTTCCAAAAAAATAAGGCGTGGCTGACTCACCTGGTATAGTACAGTGTTGCTAAAGCAAAATGATATCACTTTGACTGTTTATCAGGGAAAGACCAGCAAGAATGTCCTGATTCTCAGCACAATGCATCCTTATGTGAAAATTGAGGCTGGTTTGAAAAAGAAGCCAAATACAGTTACATTTTATAACTGCTCTAAATAAGAGTGGACGTGGTCGACCAAATGGCTCGCAAGTACTCAGTCAAAGCGCCATCCAGACGTTGGCCTGTTCACACATTTTACAAATTGCTGGATTTGGCTGTAATAAATGCCTGGGTATTGTACAATGCTCTAAATGACAAACTGTAACACAGGGACTTCCTATAGCAGCTGGGAGAGGAGCTTTTTGAGAAGAGCGCAGCACGAGGCAGACTAACACCTGTGTCATACCAGAAGACCTTCCTGAGAGACAAGGAAAGTGAAGACGTTGCCTTGTAAGTCTGACTGCACTGGAAACAAATTGTTTGTGAAGTGTCATGTGTGTAAGAAACAAGTGCACATCAAAAGATTTCATAGCCAGTAGAGGCACCCAGCAAATGTAAAATTTCTTTAAAAAATTGATAATTTGTAAAAAGCTACTTTAATTTTTTGAGATTATAATAAAATATCTAACACTTCAAAGAGTAGATTCATTAGTAGTCACAAAAACCACCCATTGACCTAGGATAATAGACGGGAAAGGTACTTGGGTCATAAGTGACCTAGTCGCAATTCTAGGTATGTCCAAATATCAGTGGTTCTAGTGTTCAGTTATCTGAATACATGATGCTTGCAGCATTATTTAAACCCATATATTGTGCAATACTATAAGTGATCTTTTTTTCATAAAAAAGGGTAAAATGTATGTACCTGCATTCAATCAAAAACCCCTCAGCATTCAACTGTGTCATCTCACCAAATGGTTAAGTTGGACCCTCCCCACCCATTACCACAGTTTCCCTTGAATGCGGAATATACATTCTACTGGGATTTGATCCTATGATCCTTGGTTTGATAAGTTAACCACTCCTTAGACCACATGGCCATAAATACCGATGTCAAAGCCAAGTAGAATTGGCATTGCTATCCAGTTAGTTAGGCAGCACAGTTGATTGAAAATAAAGCTAGAACCAAGAAAAGGCAAAAACTAGATGAGCAAGAACATGGAACAGGAATGTTCTGGGTAAAAAATATGGCTGCTTATCTTTAATCCTGATTTTCAACAACATTGATTTTTCATATTTTTCTCCAGAACTATTGAAGATATTGCTATGAAATTTTTGTTGTATATTTGTTAATGCAGCTTAAAGCTTGTAAACTAATATTTTAAGAATATGAGTTACAATTTGGACAAAAAAAAAATTAAAATGGTTTAAAATTGTATCACACATTTTGATATGCAATACAATAATTTTTTGTGCAAAATACAAACAATATGGGATTTTTGTTTAGTTCTAGATGTCAAGTTATATCTTGTCTTTGTCAAGAAAAAATACAATGCCTGTAGCATCAGATTCTTGCAAGAAAGATGCACCAGAAGTTTGGGGTGCAACATTTTTTGTAAGGATACTTGCTGTGCTTTATACAACTTTTGCACAAAGTAAGTGAACCTAATGTATTTATTATGCTATACGGTAATACACATATAATTAGACTATACTCACTCCAAATTTCAGTTTATTGCAATGATTGGTTGTTGTTAACTATTTTTTTTAATTATTGGAATAATTTAGTCTCATCAGAGTAAAATCACTTCCGGCATCCTTAAGCCTACTGTATTCTCCTATTTTCACTGCACCTAAAGGAAACAGGTAATAAAACCATTTCTGCAGATGCTTATCTCAATTAACATGAAGTAGATAGAACCATAAGAAGCATTTTTAAGAACAGTCTGTACAAAAATGAGTACAGAAAGTCGTGCAAGTGCACACATCAGACTTTTTAACTATTGTCTGGTTCCACCTATATCTATTTTGACATTAAATACCACTAAAACAATAGCTAATTATGTTTGCCATTGATATATTTAATAGACTACCTGCTGAGACTCAGATTTAATCCTGTTTTACACATTTTAATTCAAAATATACTTTACAGCTGTAATTCATACTTTCACTCTTTGAGTATTGATAAGGGACAGCGCCGTGGCTGAGCAGATAGACCGTTTGCCTATCACCAAGGCGGCTCAGGTTCAATCCCATGGACCTGCATGTAGTATTCATGATGTACAAAGTGGCATCTGGACAGGTTTTCTCTGGATTCTCTGGTTCTTCCACCACTCATTCCACCAAATGCTCCGTTATCACCTTTCCAATCATCCATTTTGCCTGGATTTCATATCAATCCTCTTCCCTTCACTGTCATACCTGGTGCTGGGCTGACCACCCACTTCCAGGTCTTCACTCTGTCCAGTCCTAGGTTTGTCTGCTCCCCGACAGGCATCTTACCCTAGGCACAGGCTTGTAAGTCAGGCTTTGAGTGCATGGCCAGTGCACTACGTGTTGCCTTTAACGATCATGGCTATTCAAGCCAGCAGGCTGAAGGTGTTCCAGACCGCCTAATCTAAACCGGTTTCGAATTAGAGATAGAACGGCATAAGTAGCAAAATAATTCGGGACTGAAAGGGTTAAATACCTAATATTAAAAAAAAAAAAAAAAAAACAACAGTAAAATAAGATTGAGAGAGAGAGAGAGAGAGAGAGAGAGACAGGGAGGGAGGTGGAGGCAACTAATTAATGTTCATTAATTACCTGTTTGTAACTGCTTGCCCTCCATTATAATTGCATCCATCTCTACTTCACCTTCCTCATTCAGCACTGACCCATGTCCTGCAAGAATTTCAGGTACGTTAATAGTTTTTATTCAGTTTATATAACAAATACTACATACTATGCCCCTGCCCCTTTCTTATAAAATCATTAAATCTCCTGTATATTTTGAACATTTTTCAGTAATGTAATGTGTGCAGGGCTGGACCTTAGCACATAAAATTATCCACTTTACTGCAAAATGCACATAAATGACACACATAACATGTCTTTGCACAGTTCATGTCCTACATCCAAGAATCATAGCCAATTAATGCAGAATTCTAGTTACTGCTTGCATGTGGTGGTGATCTTGAAATATTGTATCAGCTAACAGCTTATGTAATATGTAGTTCATGAATTTTGATGTAGCAAAGTGTAATAAGAGATCACCATTGATGCATTATACTGTAAACAGAAACTGAGTCATGAAGTCATAATCATACTGCACTGACTGAGATGCTGATCTAAGCATTTCCTCCTTTTCAGAAACAAAGAAGACAACCTCAAGCTATTTCTGAAATAATTCAGGACCTGCCTAAAACTTTTCCCCCTCTAGTAGCTTGAACAATAAAGCAGCAGAGAACAATACAGAACCATCTTTCTAAGAACTGATAGGTATAGCTACAAGCTGCTTTAGCCAAATAGACTCAATGACTAGCAGATCTTACCAATATTAATGTAATTTTTTTCTTTGTTACAAAATTTCTAATTATGACTCAAGACGGTAGATAAATTTAGATGGCAGACTGGATTAATAAATTACTGGACATTCCAGTTTTGTCTGCACACTTGGAAATCACATTTTCCAAAGTTGGTCTTTTGTCCATAATACTAACAGAAATTGTCTTTCATTTGAGAATTTGAAGAAGCTAGTACTTTGAAAGATAGAATCACAACTGAAAAATTCAATGCCATTACCAGGGTGTGAACCTCAGATCTTCATCAAAGTTCATCTACATATGGTTTGTGTGTGTTAGAACAATAAATTTATTGATTGGCCTTATAGAGGGAAGCTAGGATTTGTTTATTACTCACATAAAATGAGAGATAAAGTGTGTGATGATTCTTGACTGGATAAGGTGAATGTGTAGTGTTGTGTTAATTTTATCACCACTGGCACAACTGCCACCGCCACTGCCACCATCATCATTATTACAACTACTGAACTACTGAATCTCCAAAACTTAAAACTATTTTGCCAGAAGGGCATATTAGGGTTATAACTTACACAACAATAAATACAGTAAATTTACAAAATTGAATTATTACATATGGTTATGAATGTGCATTATAAATTATTATTTATTTATGCCAACAAACTTACTGTTGGTGTTTTTAAACACACAAGCCGTGTGTGGGCAAAGTTTGAAAGGTAGAACTGGAACTTAAAAATTCAATGCCATAACTGGGATTTGAACCACAGACCTTCCGCTTACCGGGCGGATGCTCTACCACTGAGCTATTGTGACAAACTGCCAGAATGGCATTAAATTCTCAACCCAGTTCGCATTTCTCCTGGTAAACCACAAAGGCAGTCTCACATCAGAAACAAATCACCCCAATGGTGACTTACTATTGTAAGTACTTTATATACCATAAATAAATAATAATTACCATCTGAAGGTTATTTAATCCTGGTATATAAAGTACTTACAATAATAAGTCACCATTGGGGTGATTTGTTTCTGATGTGAGACTGCCTTTGTGGTTTACCAGGAGAAATGCGAACTGGGTTGAGAATTTAATGCCATTCTGGCAGTTTGTCACAATAGCTCAGTGGTAGAGCATCCGCCCGGTAAGCAGAAGGTCTGTGGTTCAAATCCCAGTTGTGGCATTGAATTTTTAAGTTCCAGTTCTACCTTTCAAACTTTGTGCATTATAAATTTCATCAAGTATTTGTAATAACATTGGTTCTTGCATATTGTTTTACATACAGATGTATTACCACATTCTTCAAAAGTAATCCTACAAATAAAGATAAGAGATAAAGGCCTTTTTACAGCATACCAGTTTAAATGAATATTATGATTTCTACATTATTATTAATAACTCATTTAATGTGATGATGTTCCAAATTTAATTCGTTAAATGACTAAATATAAAATATTTGGGAAGCATGGCTGAATAGCATTTTTTTATGTCAGAGCATTAATAAACTTAAAGGAATGAAGTAATTGATGCTTAGAATTGAAAATGAATAAACATCTGTTTTCTACATTACATGATTTATACCGGGTGTTCTGAAATTCATGTTACAAACTTCTACGGCTAGTAGAGGGGACTGGGTAGACAATATTTTAAACAGGAACCCATGTCCGGAAATGTACCGTTTCCGTGCTACAATCTTTACAATGAGTTGGATTTGCCAGTGTTGTTTTGCAGCCGGATAGGCTGTAAAATGATGTCAGAAGAGTTCTGCGTCAAATGTGGCATGACATTAGGTTCAGAATTAAATGACGTATAACTCTTTGCATAGAAAAATCGAATAATGTGATACCAAAGACACAAAACAATTACATTGATCACAGTAACACTTGTTTCAGCAGTAGAAAGAACAAATTTGTTTGTCTTCTGCTCCTGATGTGTCCCATACTGTACTGAAACTATTCACTACAACAGAGGCTCGATGTGACGCCACCAACTTCATTGTACACATTGTACTGACGAATCAAGTTCCGGTACACTCATTCCATCACTCCTGGTGTCCCACTAATCTGTTGTGGAATGGCCATAACGCATACGAGCAGTTCTTCCTGGGTCTCTACAGGAGTCTCGTACACCAAACTCTTCATGCGACCCCACAGGAAGTAGCCCAACGCCATTAAATCCTGCTATTGTGGGGGCCATGCATTAGGACCACCCCGGTCATCCAGTTTTGCCCAAATCTTTGGTCAAGATGTTCCCAAACATTAAGTGTAAAGTGCGACGGTGCACCATCATGCCGAAACCATAGTTCCTGCCTTACATTCAATGTCACGGGATCCAACAACAGGGGCAATACGTTCCGTAGGGAGATCAAGTACAAAACACTCGTTAACGTAACAGGAAAAATGCATGGCCCGATCACATGACCATCTACAATACCTGTCCAGACATTGATGGAAAATCTTTGTTGGAATCCCCAGACATGCGTCACCTGCGGATTTTCGTCTGCCCAGACATGGGTGTTCTGAGAATTGAGAATACACTCCCTCGACAATAGGCATTCATTGGTGAACAGAACTTTTTGTGGAAATTGGGGTTCATCAATGCACCGTTGCAGAAACCACGTGCAGAAGTTTACACGTGATACAAAATCTCCTGGTTGCGACGCCTGTACCCTTTAGGGGTGGTAAGGATGCAGTTGTTGCTCACGAAGAGCCATCCACACGATGTTGTTAGAAGTATCCATCGCATGCGCAATAGTTCGCGTGCTTGTTGATGGGTCCTCTTCAACATAATGTAGTACAGCTTGTTCAAATTCGGGGGTGTGGCGTCTTCTTGGAGCACCACAGTTCTTCCTAACGACGGTGAAGGTACTTCATTCTCGGAGCCGTGGCACAATTCTGGCAAAAAGGGTATGTGTTGGAGTTGTGCATTGTAGATAACGCTCTTGATGCAACCGACCAGCTGCTCTTCCATCCCTTTCCACGGCGCCTTACCCTAACACCATGTATTCTTCAAAGGAGTACACAACCATGTTTATTGGAGCTACACAGGCATGTGAATGGGGCTCCAGGCATGATACCACAGCAGCAGAAACGTCACTTGACATCAGGTGATTGTCTGACGTCATGTACTATCTATCAGGTTGCGTAACAAGATCGGCAAATTCGATACCTTGTAATGGTTGTTGCACGGAAACGGTTCGTTTCCGGACATGGGTTCCTATTCAAAACATTGTCTACTCAGTCCCCTCTACTAGCCCTAGAAGTTTGTAACATGAATTTCAGAACACCCGGTATGTTAAATACACATACAAAATGTACAGAAAGCAAATTTAGTAAAATGCAAGGGTATCATGATTATTTAATGAGGCCTTCGTAGCTTCCCTTTCTTTCTCTCTCTCTTTCTTTATCCCTCTCCAATGACCACAGTATTCATGCTACTGGCTGGACATAGTAATAACCAATGATACATTGGCATGAAAGAGAAGTATCGATTATTTCTGATGGCTCAGTAAATTGTTACTCAACTGTTGCTCGATTCACATCAGAAACTACATGTGGTCAGATTATTGGTCAATGGCAAGCTGGTAACACAGTTCAACAAATTTCAGAACCTCTGCAAACTCACAGAAATGTAATTAAATTTAATGCCACCCAAGAAAGGTAGTTTATTATATAGGTATTAATAATTTTAATCATCTTCTTTTTATTCTTTGTCTGATTACCCTCCCCATATGGAAAACTGACATTCCCTAGGACTTACAAGCATGTGCCTAGGCTCAGATGCCTATCGGGCAGCAGATGAGCCTATGGACCAGAGTGAAGTCCTGGAAGTGGGTGGTCAGCCTAGCACCAGGTCTGAGAGTGAGGAAGTGGATAATATGAAATGCAGGCAAAATGGATGATTGGAAAGGTGATGATGGAGCAGTTGCTGGAATGAGTGGTGGGGGAAACCAGAGAACCTGGAGAAAACCCGCCCAGATGCTGCTTCCTCCACCATGAATACTATATGCGGGTCCCTGGGATCAAACCCAAGCCACCGTAGTGAAGGTAAATGGTCTAACCACTCGGCCATGGCACCATCTAATAATTTTAATGCTACTAGAAATCCTTATACAAAAGATTTCTGTTTTTGTGTGACACTGTATATTTTTATTGGCATGGTAATGTTTAAATAATATGTCATTGTACTTAAGAAATTGTTGAAAGCTTCATTGACATTTTTAGAGTTTACAATATTTTCCCATGACCTGCTGTGATATATAATTAAGATATATCTGCACTGTTCTCCACTTCCACATCTCTCTCTGCCATGTCATTATTGTTCAAGTTGTGTGGGACATAAACTTTTTGAAAAGTTAGGGAGCCTGGTAGTTTACTTAACTATTAATACCATTGGGACTACCGAGATCGGCGCCAAGAGAAGTGGCCTTGGTAGAGCTTGGGAAAACAAGAAGGAAAGGAATAATAATGGAGAGAATAATAAAATTTTGGTATAGATGTTTGGTTAAAGAAGATGGAGAAATTTTAAAATTGTGTATGAAGCAACAAAAAAATCTAGAGAATGAAAACAGTTGGTGGGCAGGGGTTGGAAAAATTATGGAGAAAATAGGAATGGGAGATATATGGAAACTTGAAGAAAGAAATGAAAGTAATGTAGATAAACTAGTAAAATGTAGGGTAGAAGACATAGAAAGGCAAGAGATATGGGGAAGTTTAGAAAACAAGAAATCATTACAATTCTACAAGCAAATAAAAAGAGGATGGGGGCGAGAACCATATGTGGATTATTGTAACAGACAGGAAAAAGAAGGACTAGCGTGGATGAGAACAGGAGCAATATTTTTAAGAGGGACAAGAAGCGGTAAAATAGGAATATGTGAAATGTGCGGTGAGAAAGAAAGTATAGAACATTATTTGATAGAATGTAAGGAATTAGCATTATGGAGGAAAAAGGTTTGGGAGAAAAAATGGGAAAAAATAGAGGGGAAAATGGTAGCCATAAAAATGTTAACAGTGAAAGAGGAAAGGAAGGCTAGAAGTATAGGTGAGTTTTTGAAGAAAGTAAGAGAAAAATGGGCAAGAAAAGTAAAGAGTGTAAATGAAGAAGGCAGAGTGGGGGAGAGGGACAATTAATTAATATAAGATGGAATAGATTGATCAGAGCTACCTGGGAGGCAAATGGCCTGGGTGCCATGCAAACCAAGGTAGCAATAAGGTTATGTAAAATTTGTATGTAGTTTAGGTTAGAGTAGGATAATTGTAAAAGTTATGTAAAAGAATTGGTACAAATAAAATTCATTCATTCATTCATTAATACCTAATGTCATAGTTTATCCAACTTTTCATCTGCACTGAACACAGAGTGATTGTATATCTGCAGCTTTTGTTTGAAAATTCAAGCTCATAAATTCTGACTGCTTCTTGCAGTGTCTTATTTGTGTGCCTTATTAAAATAAATTATAAGAATTATTGTGTTGCAAAAGTTTTTATAGTCAAATTTGTTTGCAGCAATTTCATTTATTTTTACCTTGGTGCTCTCATTGCTATCTGCTGGAATCCCCAACCCCATCAACAGCACGACTAAAAATCACAGTTGGATTGCAAATCGATAGTTGGCACTCTTAAGCAATGTCAAATACTTCACACCATAAATGTTACAACTCTGTGCAAACTTTAAGAACCAACTGTATGAAACATAACGGTTTTCCAAAAACAGAAAAAATCAATTCACTTTAATACTGAAGATAAGTTTTATTTAGGCTATACCTAACTTACTTTAGAAAATTAGGACATGTTTTGGGAACAGCTATCAGTTGTTAGCTGAAGATCTGAACAATTATTCCCAAAATATGTCCTAATTTTCTCTTTTCTGAGAAAGACCAGTGGCTGACATAATGCCAAGGTGCTGAGAATGCTGTTCACTTCATTCATAGCTGTCCTTGATATGGTTAACTTTAATGATGCAATTTTGCCAAATATAGTATTACAAATCATTTATCTTTGGCAAAATGCTTGGATACTGATCAAGGATTACTAACCATTTTAGTTCTTTATAGTAACTGCCATTTGTAACTATACTCCATGTATCCTGTATGTAGTGAATCATTTTGTTAAACATTGACATCCTGTAAATACATTATAAATCTTAGCTTTGGTGATAAACTGTGATGTTAATAGAGTAGGCAATTTATTTTCTGCAGCATCATTATTTGAAGATGTAATATTTTATACAAGCAGATCTGCCTAACATATTTGTGCACGTCCTATTTAAAGGAATTGGGTGCACATGTTCCTTACACAGACTTACAGTAATGATGGTATGAATTTTTACGGATAAAATACTAACCTGCATTAAATGCTTCATCATCTTCCATTACTTGTACAGCAGCTTGAACAGCATCTATGACAGTACCACCAGAAATTAGTGTTTGATAGCCTGTTTTGACAGACCTGCGGACCCCTAGAAGCTTAGGATTTATTGCATCATCGGGAATGTCACCTGCTCCTCCATGTACCAACACAATGGGTTCAACCATCTTGCCTAAAAGCCATAAACTATGTACAATGCAGTTATGCAATTCTGACATTAATTTAAAATGTATAGGTTCTTGCCAGGTTAATGTAAATGATCTCAAAAATATGGATAGCAGAGCCTATCAAGCTCAAGAATGTTTAAAGAACTGATACGTTTTTAATTTTGCAAATAAACTCATTCTAAGAAAATTTCAGTCACTAAAAGGGTATCTTTCAAGTTATCTGATTAGTTAATAAGTGACCTGAAAAATATTTTAATATTCTTAGTTGCTGTTGAAATCATAAGGGGTTCTGTAAATGTCAGAATTAAAAGTAAGTATACATGTGCACTTCCAGGATACCATAGGAGACCCAGACACAGCAGGAATTCTAGGAAATTTTGGGCTTTGCTCATAAAAGACTTTATTTTGATCATAATAATCTTTCCAAATAATGTATTATTGGCATGCCACAATATGCAATAGGGAAAAAGTTTTCTTATGTCTTAAGCTTTGGATTGTTCAAGGAAAATAGTACCAGGCAAATATACACACTTATCAGCTGCTCAGTTGTACAGCCAGCTCCAAATGATTTTCAATGGACGAGAGGGTGCTGGGGCAAGAGACAACAAGTTTTCTTATGAATTACATGCAATTGGTGTGCCTGGCCCAGGATGGCTTTTGTGTGGTGCAGGGAGCAAACAAGAAGCTAAATACTCAACTTTTTTCAATCCAAATTAAAGAAATCAGCACTTTTTTTGTGCATTTTCATTATGATTTATACTACCTTCATGTCTGTGTTTATCCTTTTATAGCTGTGAAAACTTAGATTTGTTGTCTGCCTGATGGAAAGGTTTTATATGTTCTTTGTATCTGATATTGAATATCTCCCTCTGACCAATGCAGGAATTGAAGCAGTCTTGGTGTTCAAGTTTGTAGAATCCTCTTTTATTGTATTTGTCTGTATGGATATGTGTGCTGGTGAAGTGTTCTCTGATTAGGTTATTTGTTTTGTACATTATTTTGTATCTGAACATTCACAGAGAAGAAAACACATGCATCACACTCAGCGACCACAAATAAAGCAATATTGTTTAAACATGTGCACAAAACATTCTCACTGCTTTCAATTACTACAACATCCATTAATCTGGCATCTCATTCAAGAAGAAAATAGGTCCATCACAACGAAAACCTCTAAAAATTTGTGAATTTCTGGAATGCATATGAAAAAATTTACTTTTCAGTATTGATTTAATACAGTGCAAAATGAACAAAGCATGAATTTCAACAGCAATCACATCAGCTAATCCATCAATGCTGGTCAATCAAGACCAACATCACTAAGGCATCTCCTAATACGGGATTTTTATTTAGTTCTAGATGTCAAGTTATATCTTGTCTTTGTCAAGAAAAAATACAATGCCTGTAGCATCAGATTCTTGCAAGAAAGATGCACCAGAAGTTTGAGGTGCAACATTTTTTGTAAGGATACTTGCTGTGCTTTATACCACTTTTGCAATCTCATTAAAAATAAAAGAACGAAAGAGAGAAAGAAAGAAAGAGAGAAAGAAAGAGAGAGAAAGAAAGAAAGAGAAAGAGAGAGAAATAGAAAAAGAGAAAGAGAGAGAGAAAGAGAGAGCGAAAGAAAGAGAGAGAAAGAAAGGGAAAGAAAGAGAGAGAGAAAGAAAGAAAGAAAAGAAAGAAAATTCACGACAATTAGGTACTATAGCCAAAACCTCTACAAACCTGCCATTTCATTGAAGAAAACAGGCTCACTCATATACCACAACCAAAACATTTACAAACAAGAAGACAACAGATTCATCACATTGAACTACCACAACCAAAACATCAACAAAGAAGAAGGAAACAGGATCATCACACTAACTGCCGCAACCGAAACATCTACAAAGCTGTAATCTCATTAAAGAACAAAACAAGTTCACTACACTCATCTACCACAACAAAAACACCTACAAATCTGCCATCTCATTCAAAAAGAAAACAAGTTCATTGCACCCAACTACCATAACCATCACACCTACGAACTTGCCATCTCATTTGAGAAGAAAACAACTTCTTGATACTCAACTACTATAACTAAAACACCTACAAAGTTGTCACTCCATTCAACAAGAAAACAGGTTCATCATACTCAGCTAGCATAAATGAAACATCTACAAATGTGTTATCTCATTCAAGAAGAAAACAAGTTAATCACACACAACTAGCACAAACAAATTATCTACTCAACTGTCACCTCATGCGAAGGAGAAAACAAGTTCATCACACTCAACTACAAACAAGAAGAAAACGGGTTAATCACATTAAACTACTGGAACCATAACATCTGCAAACAAGAAGTGAACAGGCTCAGCACACTGACATATCATAACCAAAACATAGGGTAGTTAAATTATATTTTAATCCATTCACAGCCTATCTCTCCTTCACTTCTACCACGCCGGCTGCAGCACCAACTCTCATTGGTATTACTACATCAGGTGCAGTCATTCCGTGTGAGTCAGGTGTCTCTGTCGTGCAGTAAACATGGTGTATCACATATCTGTGGAAGAACACATGCTTATTTGTAAAGTTTACTTCAAGCATACATCTGCTCACCGTGTACACAGGGAGTTTGTTGAAAAGTTTCCGAACTCTGTACCACCGACAAGAGCGACCATACATGTGGTCGTAAATAAATTTGAAGCTTCGGGTTCGGTGTTGGACAAGAAACTTTCGAGGAAGAGGTCCGTGTGAACTGAAAATAAACTGGATGACATTGGTGCTGCTTTGGCGTGTTCGCCTCGAAAATTGCTGAAAACACTAGCACAGCAAACAGGTGTATCTCAAACTTCTGCGAGAAATACTACACGTCTGTTGAAACTGAAGCCCTATCACTACACACAAGTGCAAGCATTAAAGCCAAATGATCCCATTAAACATGTGAATTATTGTAACTGGTTTTTCCAATCCATAGAAAGGAGTTTCATTCACTCACAGCTTTTGTTTTTCACTGATGAATCTTGGTTTCATCTAACTGGACATGTGAATTTATTACAGTTTCACGGGCGATCAGCCATGTGAGGTTTAAAAATATTGAGCTTTCGGCCATTCTAAACTCCATGGCCTTCGCCAGAGAGAAATTGAATGGTTGGTTCCAGCAAGATTCTGCAGCAGCACATTCGGCTGCCATATTGTTAAATGCATTAAGAGAGGTGTTTGATGACAGAATAATTAGTGTTGATTTGTAGCCTCCCTCATTCTCCTGACCTAACGAGTTGCGAGTTTTATTTATGGGGTTCTTTAAAAGACAAGTGTATCATTCCAATCCTCACACACTACAGGAACTTAGAGAAAACATTGTGCAAGGAATCACAAGAATTCCTGCTGCTGAGCTTTGGAGAATGAGCGAGAATATTTACACAAGATGTGCTGCCTGTTTGAGAGCAGAAGGTCAACATTTCCAGCATCTATTATAAGGTAAGGATTTTAGTCAGCCTCTGTCGGCTGTCTCACGCAGTAGAGAGGCAGCGTGGGTATGAATATAATTTAATTACCTATATAAGCAGGAAAAAAAAAACAGCATTGCCGTATCTCTCTTCACTGTCACATGTGCTAGTCACTTCTCATTGGCTACTGTCATGGAATAGGTTGTTAGGCAATATGAATGTAAGTTTCTTATTTAACATGATACCTTGTCTTGATATATTCAAAGAGAACTGTCAACTTATATTTCCTTACCATATTAATTAAATATACTATGCAGCAGAGTTAACACATGTGACTGATTTCAACAAATAGGTAGGAGGATCCTTTGGTTTAAACCTGCCTCTCAGGAATGAGGAAAGCATGTCAATCTATCAGGACAGGTTCTTATTGCCTGACCTTGCATTCCAGAAGGCTTGTTTGTCACATAAATTGCCATGTAAAGATGTACATCAGTCAATCAGGAAAAAGAAAGGGAGAATGAAAGAGTAAATGTCAGCAGGCCATAATTATAAGAAACATGGTTTAGTTTTACAGAGCACATTGAGTAGGATATTTATTAATAATAGATTGAAATATTTATAGAATGCATTCTTGTATTTTGACAAAGAGCACCCCTTTCTTCACAGAATCATTTCCACATCGTATTGACCACGTTCTGAGGTTAAATAACCGCTCTTAGACTAACCCTTACCATGATGACTCTCCCTACATTTGTATTTCCTTAGGTCATCCTTAATGGCAATGATTAAATTCTTATGACCACCTCCTGTTCTATCTCTACCTCTCTTTTCCTTTGGCAACTTCCCTTCTTTGCAAAACCAATTTGCTTAATAGGATAATCTATCCTTTGATATACCAAAAATTCTTTGATAAGTAGTAGCACACACAAGACCTTGTGTTTTTTCCAAATGGTATTTTACTGAAACTGCTTTCTTCCTTTTTGCTTTCTAAGTGTTCACTACTCTGTGCTTAGGTAAAGTAATATTTACAAACTTTAAGAGAAACTTATATTGTTTAAAGAAGCCACTGGATGATGAAAAAGGTTGATATCATAGCACAGTTCAGCAGTTTTGCATTCTTTCTTCCTTTTAGGTTCTGAATTTGAAGGTGAAGATGTTGATCGCATTTAACATTGGGATTGTTTTCAGCTTTGCTTCACTTTTTAAGAAGGGTGGCATCCTTCTGGTTCCTATATATTCTGCCACCTAAACATTCTTTTACATGTATACCACATTCAGAATCACTAGAATCACCATCCATTCTGATTTAAATTGAAATGTTTCTTCTTACTTAAACACGACTGACCATTGATATTCTTAACTTCTCTGAAAGTAACAAAGAAATATGCTGACACCAAATTCAGCTGTGGGATATAAGCAGACCATGTAAGAAGCATTATTACAATAATGAGTAACATGCTGTAATCCAGCCATGAGAAAGTGGCAGGGGAGTAACATGAATCATCGCATCCTTACATTGCAGTAGCGCTAAGTCTACAGTGCAGGTATGTGTGATTACTGCTTGGGAATTACTAAACTGGCATAATACTCAAACTTGATCCACTGTTCGGATCATTCTTCAGTAGAAAAGTGTACTTCACATATTACTCTCGCAGGTGAAACTAGCTTGGAAAATAGTACCAAGAAAATATACACACTTATCAGCTGCTCGGTTGCACAGCCAGCTCCAAATGTTTTCCAATGGACGAGAGGGTGCTGGGGCAAGAGACAACAAATTTTCTTATGAATTACATGCAATTGGTGTGCCTGGCCCAGGATGGCTTTTGTGTGGTGCAGGGAGCAAACAAGAAGCTAAATACTCAACTTTTTTCAATCCAAATTAAAGAAATCAGCACGTTTTTTTTGTGCACGTATTTAAACAATATTGCTTTTTGTGGGAGCATTAATGGCATTTAAGAAACATGTTTAAACAATTATTTAAACAAAGATAATGCATATAATGCATTTCTAGTTAGTAATAATAATAGTAATAGTAATAATAATAATAATAATAATAATAATAATAATAATAATAATAATAGTAATAATAATAATAATAATAATAATAATAATAATAATAATAATAATAATAATAATAATAATAATAATAATAGTAATAATAAATATGCCATGGGCTATTTTGCGTGTATAAATTTAATTTTGGGGTAAAGTTGTAAGACATTTAACACTGATCAATGTTAAATGCAGAACTTCCATATGCTGGCACATTCAGTTCTGACAGTTATATTTAATTAGACTTTGAAATACATATACAAGAATATACATATCGTTAACTCTTTTGTAATTAAAAAAAAATAAGAAACACGTGATAAAGCATAACAATGACTATTTACTGTAAAAGTGGGTAAAAGAAGATGTTTACTTCCTAATTTGGGTATCTTCTATATGTCCACTGACATGCACACACAATATTTTTGCAAAATATGCAATTTCTACACACCTGGCTTCTTCAGTTACCAAAATAATATTTAAGTTAGAGTTTGAAAAGTCAAACAGGGAAAGGATTTATATGTAAATACATATTTAGTTATAAAGCTAATATCATTTATATTTTGCATTGCCATTATGTTTCACAATGTGTAGAGTTGAAAAATGCTATTTTTATTTTCCATATTTCGCCATATTTTATAATTTAGTACATATTTTAATTAATTTCCATATATTTTCCATATTTCATATAAAACAGCCTATCTTAACAATAAAATAAAATTCCATTAAAATACATTTCAACAATGAAGTTTTAAACATTCCTTTCAAATCAGAGGTATTTGAAAATTAACGGTCCTCAACAATAGGAAAGAAAGTCAGGCACTGTACTACGCTTCAGAATACTGTCGCAAACCCATTGTTGCGACTGGCGGCCGACGTGCACAAAGAGACAGATAGTGCAGTGCGGAGATAAAAGGCTTGCCGAAACAGATAAAGATAGATAACTGGAAGGTGCAGCGCGGAGATAAAAAGCTTGCCAAAACAGATAAAGATAGATAACTGGAAGGTGCAGCACGGAGATAAAAAGCTTGCCGAAACAGATGAAGATACATAACTAGAAGGTTGTAGTGCCATCTTGTTTGTTACACGAAAATACCGGTAATTTCTCGAACAGTGAGCGGAGCTATAAAAGAAGCAGTGAATCCCAGTGAGGGATAGTTGAATCGGAACTGATTTGTGTGCCTGCAGCTGTGATTTGAAAGTGAACTCTTTTGTCTGTTTGTGTGTGCAGAAGTGACGAGAGATTGTATTTGTGTATGTTACGCCATCTTGCTGCCAAGGGCTGCAAATTGGACTTTTAATTCTACGAACCCACAAAGTCACAATACACATTGGTGGACTTAATTCTATAAAGACGGTAAACATGCCAAAAGTATCAAATCCAGTCACTTTAAAATTAAAAGGTTACATTTCAGAATTTAAAGATGATGGTTTATCAACAGACAATAAAATATTATTTTGTAATTTCTGTCAGTGTGCAGTATCTTCTACTCAAATGTTCCTGGTGCAACAACATATCCAAACTAGTAAACATCAGTCTAACAAACAATGAAACTCCAAGCAGAGACAATTGTTTTTAACAGAACCAACAACATCGAATGCAAGGTCCGAGTTCAACATCAAGCTGTGTCGTGCTCTCGTCTATGCTGATATTCCTCTCTACAAACTGAAAAATGAGATCTTCAGGAATATACTCAACATACACTCCCGGATGAGTCAACGCTTAGGAAGACATATGCTCCAACCATCTACCATGAGACAGTACAGAAGATAAGAGATGAAATTAAAGATGGTCCAATTTGGGTTTCTATTGATGAGACTACCAACAAAGAAGGTTATTGGTTTGTTAAGTGAACAATATTCTCAACGGATTCTTTTACATTGTGATGTTCTAGAAAAGTGCAATAACAAAACTGTAGTTAAACTGTTCAATGAAGCTATGGGTATCCTATGGCAACAGAGATGTTGCTATGTGTTACTCTTTATTAGCGATGCTGCCCCCTATATGCTCAAAGCTGGACAAGCATTATCTGTAGTTTATCCTAAAATGATTCACTTAACGTGTGTGGCACATGCATTTCATCGTGTCGCAGAAGTGATGAGGGGTAATTACCCTAAAATAGATTTGTTGATTTCATCAGTGAAAAAGGTGTTCCTCAAAGCTCCCAGTAGAGTTAATGTGTTGAAAGAAATGTGCCCTGATATTCCATTGCCACCAAAACCAATTTTAACTAGATGGGGTACTTGGCTGGAAGCGGTTGAATATGATGCCAAACATATAGACTCTATTAAGAGTGCATTGCTTGCATTGGATTCTGAAGATGCAGTCTCAATTGATACTGCGAAAACAGTTGCTTGTGATACAAGTGTGAGGAATGACTTAACTTACATTAAGAACACATTTTCATGTATCATAAAAACACTCAAAAGTCTCCAAAATAAGCACCTTTCACTTTCTGAAAGCTTTGAAATTATAAACAGCACTGTGGAACAATTGAATCGTGGTAGAGGTGAAGTTGCAGATGCAGTAAGAGCTAACGTGGACACTACTTTCAAAAAACCCTGGATATGAAGAGCTACGAAAGGTTGTTGCTGTGATGAGTGGTGATTCAACAGTGAAGGTAAACTTGGACTTATCCCCAGTAGACATCGTGAAATTGAAGAATGTACCGGTTACTTCTGCTGATGTTTAACACAGTTTCAGTCAGTATAAATCTGTCCTCAGAGACAATAGAAGAAGATTCATTTTTCAGAACTTGAAAGAAATGTTTGTAACCCATTGCTATTATAACAGACAATAGAAACTTTGTTTTGTTTGAAGTTCACATAATAATTTAAAGACAAGGTATGTCCATTATTATATTCTTTGGTTAGTTTTATTAAAATATATAAATAATTAGCATAGATAGTCATTTGTTTTATAATTATAAGTCCATATTTAATTCCATATTTTGGTAAAAATAACTGCATATATATTTACATATTTCATACATTTTTAGTCCATATAATTCCTTTCCCTGGTCATAAACAAAAATGCAATACATAATAGTAATGTAGGAAGTAGCTATCATTGAGAAAATTCATCCAACAGTTCATATTATTTGCAGTGAAATTGAGACGGTATTTATACCGTGCCCGAGATAAAATTAAATTAACGTTATAAAACATGATAAGTTCCAGCATTCTTTTATTTTAGAACCACTCACAGGGCAAGTGTAAGGATTAATATAAATTATTGTATAAATGTGTACATGTAAATAATCAATTGTCAAGTGTATATATTTAAAATAATAAGAAATAACGCACGTAGAATGCAGTTTATGGGTAGAAGTTGAAAAGATTTCGCTTCAGAGACACTACATGAAGTCTTTGACCCGAATTAGTTCTGCTTGAACTGGCGACAAACTGACGCCAGCCAAATCGTAAGCTCCATTGTGAGGAAGGATTATTTCTTTGTCAGAGAAATATCGTAAAACTGTCAATCAAGCTTGTTCGAAACGCTACCGCAAGGGGGCAGGATATGGCATTCCAGCGGCAAAGTTTTGTCTGGTCCAACGAAATGGGCCAATCAGAAAATTTAAAACTACACACATTTGAACTAATCAGCAGAACCCGCTCCAATGAGTGAAACTCAAAAATGTTATGTGGAGGGGAACCGAATGTGTCTTTCATATTCTCGGATGGAACGAAAAAAAAGTCACCATCCAACACACGAAAAGAAAAGAGTCGTCATCCAACACACGGACCAGAGAGTCGTCATCTAACACACGGACCGGGGAGTCGAAGAAACACACGAAACATTTTGAAATTGATAGGCTAAATTCACATCAAGAATTATTTGGCAACATTGCGTAGAATAGGAAAATTTTACTTCAAGAAATTATTTCGGCTCATCATAGAGTAGGCTAAATTAACCTCAAGATTATTTCGGCTCTCATCCTAGTGACTTAAACTTTTGGCTTATGCGCGGCGACTCATACATAAATTAAAAATCTCGGTAAAGCTATAAACTGCAATCTTCGTCAAATTATGTGTGTTTTGTAATAGTAATATTTTAAATTCCTTTGTGCCTCGTATACAATAAAGTAACAATTACTTCCTACTCAAACTTGTTCTCATTAGTAGCTTAAAAACCCTTTGTAAGTGATTCCACGCCCTTTCTAGCAGTCTCTGGCCAGGCAAAGCTACTGAACAAGTAATAACAACTTAGCAATTGAACGAGAAGAAGAGGATTTTTTACATGCTAAGTTAACTATAAGTGTCAGGAGGATTGAGTGGCGCCTCTTCAAACAAATTTTCTCAATCTCTCCAATTAATACGCAATAACTTGCAGTGGCACTTCCGTAATTAAATAAGGATATCAAGTACTTATTTAATTACAACATCACGTTTTTACAAGTGGCTTTCAATTGTTGAGGCAACAACTCAACCAATAGCCAAAAGTAAGAAAGAACGCTGAAAAATAAAATTGTTAGTGATTTTGAACTTTTCATGTATCGATTATCTGTTGCATGTGCCCCACATTTCTTGTTTTAAATCTTATGTTTTCATGAGTATTAATAATTCACAATCACACATTTTCAGGACAGTGCATGGAGCTAGGAGAAACTATTTTATATGGTTTAGTCCATTTAAAAAACATGGTATATTAAAAAACATGGTATATTAAAAATCATTTAAACTTTTTAAAATTTCATTTCATTATAGAGTGATATGTCTCTAATGCCAAATATTTACTTTTCCTCCTTGCTGCAAGTTCGTTCTGGATTTATAACGTTAATGTTGTTTTCTGTAAACTGAGATTACTTTCTTATGACCAAGTCTAAGAGAAATGTTGGAATGATATTTTCTTTGGACTTGCAAATTCATAACCTCCCTCACCCTCTTAGACAGGTATGAGATGGGAAGTTGACCTTTAAGACCACCTGGCATAACTTGCCAATAAGCCATCCTACCATACTGACACAGCTAGGAACACATGGCTCGGAAAACATTTGGAGTCGGCTGTACATGAAACAGAAGGTATCACATTTGATTTGCTTTAATTCTTATATTGCATATATTTTGGTTTTGCTAGAACCCCAAGAACTAGCCTGCTTCTGAACAATATTTGTCGAATTTTGCTGAAATCCAATTCACATGATGATTTGGAAGGTCAAAATTATGTTGTGATATAATTGTGGTGTTTACTATACTCAACATTGAACTGAAATTTCAGCAACACACATTGATAAAGTTTTGTGTTCTCCTAGACAAAGCTCCTACAAAAGCCTCTGAAATGGTGCAGCAAGTATTTAAAGATCATGCTTTGAGCAAAACATAAATCTTTGAGAGGCATAAATGTTTCAAAGTGTGTTAAGAGGACCTTCAAGATTCTCTGTACCCTAAAACTGCAGAGAAGCCAGGGCAGTATGGATCTTGCACCAAGAAAATACTCCTGCTCATCAAGCTTGTGCAACTCAAGATGTCATTGTAGAACTGGGCATTGAGATCATGCCTCATCCACCTTATTCTCCAGATCTCGGACCTTGTGATTTTCACCTCTTCCCTAAAGTGAAAAAAGAGCTTTGTGGTTGTCATTTTTAAATGATGAGAAGTTGAACAACACTGTCGTGGGTATATAATAGTTTCTCAAAAACAATTATATCTGAACTCGACCAATAAAGTTACACAAGTTATTCATACATGCTTTCCAAGTGTTTTGATGCAAGGAACCCATGGTCTCTGTTGCCTCATTACTAGGGTTCAGAAGTTCATGTCCTAAAAAATACTGAAATATGCATGAACATATGCTCTTAAAAACTTGAAAATATACCAAGAAATATGCACTATTTAATTAAAACAATATCCCTTTGCAGTGCACAAGACGAGTTAGTATAAATAATAAATAAAGTTAACTTATTCCTTAGAGGTTAAAACAGAAGTGGTCCCGCTGCTAGTATTAACTGCTAAATTGCAGTTCACAACCAACACTTTGCACAAATTTTCAACTGCACAACATTGTCTGTTGTCTCGTAAAACACTTTTGTAACGTGAGAAACTTCTCTCCACGTCACAAGATGTTATCGGGGCATATTTAAATGATGTTAACTGCTTCACAAAGAGATTCAAGTCTCTTGGTGTGACAGATGGTTTTCTTTCGAAGATGTCTCGAATAACGCTCATCTGTTTATAACCAGAATTTTTTGAAATTACATAATTCACTTTCTCTTTCACTTTTTGTTCTATGCTACCAGGAACCGAACTTAGATCACATATTGTTTTTTCAAAGACAGTAAGTGATTCGTGCAAAGGAGATCCTACAGCTTCCAATGCCGTTATGGCTGTTGGTAAGAAAGAAAAATGGGCAGATATGAAACTGAGATCCTCTTTTAGCCCTGTGTCTGACAGAATGTTTTGAGTTTCTATTGATGAAGCATCTTTCGAGTCCAATGAATTAACAACCTCTTCAACTATTTCTATGTGCTCAGCATAATATAAAACTGCATCGATCCATGTTCCCCATCAAGTTAACACTGGTGCAGGAGGAAGTCGGATATTAGGTGCTGCTGATCTAAACAACTTAACTCTTTTAGGAGATTTAACAAAAATTCTCTTTTTACTGGACACAAATCTATCTACCAATGGGAAAGAATCATGTATTGTCTCAGAAATGTGATGAAGAGCGTGTGCCAAACAGGCTATATGAATTAAGCTAGAAAAAATACCTTTCAGAGTTTGCCCTGATTTTACCATATAAGGACCTGCATCATTAACAAAAGTAACTGGTTGTATTTGGCTCCACATGGCCATAGTATTTCAAAGAGTCCATCACAAACTGGATCACAGTTATATTGTCAGTGGCCGACAATTCGCACACATTAAGAAGATAAGGTGTAGTCTTTTGTTCATTATTTAAAGCACCCACGATTATATTAGCAATTGAACGGCACTCAGAATCAGGGGTTTCACCAACAGACAAACACACAAACTAATCCACTAATTCATTTTGTATATTTGACAATATGTTATTGTAACAATGTCCTACATAAGTCTTACGCAGTGTACTTTCTTCAGGTACATGTTGTCGAGTGTACTTGGCAAGAAAGTTTTTAAATGTCGGACTATTAATTTTGAACAAGGGAATATCAGCAGCTAAAAATGCTTGGCACAAGTCACAGGAAAATTCAGTAACCCTACTTCCTAAACAGTCTACTGTTTTTGAACAGGTTCTTTGTTTGCGAGTTTTGTGATTAAATTCTCCTTATGTATTGTTGTGTTTATGTGCTGAACTATTTGAAATCTTTTCTCACTCTCTACATTTTTCTCACACGCTCCACAACACAGTACTCTAATATCTGTAGATATTAAATCACCCGAAAACTCTTTCTGTAAATTAATTAATCTAGCGCTCGAAGTTGGTGTATTTTCGGCATTTGAAGAGCTTTTTAACATCTGCAAATGATTAATGTTGCTAATTCATTGGATGGATGATCGGCACACAAACTATACGTACTTTCAAGAGTAGTTTGGACACCATGTGTCAAGGGAAATAGAAAAACAGTGCCTCCCAAATGTCTTCATAGATGCAAGTATGAGCAGAAAGATGACAAAAGAGCATCTGAAGAAGTTTTTTCTGTCAGTTTTTAATCCATATTTGTCAAAGTCGCTAGCACTTTGTGATTCCTGGTCTGGCCATAAGGATGCATAAGTACTACTGGAGGCTTCTAGAAGAAAAGATGTAGATTTAAAAATCATTCCAACTAAAATTAAAAATATGCACAACCTCTGGACATTATTGCTTCAGGCAATATAAAGTATATGCCGAAAGAACAGACTTCCTTAAACTACATTCCAGTAACATGCAGTCCATACTGTATGACACATCATGAAATAGCATTCTGTCATTTACAATATATTATCTGCAGAAGTATACCGACCAATGTTTCATTACGTGTGGGCTGGCTATGCTATTGGTGAACCTGTGGAAAACTTCAAGTGTCACTGACGTGGCATTCAGCACTGATATTATACAATGTGCAGTTATGACATATGATCAACTTGCTTTTCTTCACTCTGTAGTTTGTAGTCACTCATACTGTTTTGAGCATACTATTGAAAGTTCTCACTTGCATTGCATTTAGTTTCTATTTCTACAATGACAACTAGAGCATGTTCGAGTTTTACAGAGAAATGACATTCACCAGCACATTGAAAGCTATGTAATAGTCCTGTAACCAACATTTCAAACAGATACATATGTTTGTCCAAATGCAAATAATTTCCTTATGATTAATTTCATTGCTTTTGATTTTCAACTACCTTTGTATTTGTTCACTCGGAACATGATTGTTTACAAATAAAACAATATTTCATTGCTGTAGTAGAGCATATTTTCATTGTGATCCATTACGAGGCTTGAACGCCTGCTTGGTTCTGTCTCAGCTTTTGTTTCCGGCAGCACATTACTTTGTAGTTTTGTTTAAAATACAGTATGGATAACTTTACTTATACAGAGTTTATACACACCTCATCTATGGTTTTACTCAATGTAATGGAAGAAAGGCACAATGCTATGCAGTGCTGTTCCTACAGCAACCCAACCAGTTGTACACCAAAAATGAAACTGGGTCCTTTGCTGTTAGTTTCCAAGGTACTGACCATGAGAAGAATGTCAGAACACCCAATCTTCAAGAGGATGTTTTACATAGTGTTTAATAATCCTGCAAGCAGCAGTCACTGTATTACACAAACAGAGAATGTAAGCCGAGAAACTGTGTTGATGGTCTTACATGGAGCAGTAATTGTACCCATATCTACAAAGGATGCAGGCATTACAACTAGCACTTTCCACATTGAGTGCTGTTTGCTAATTGGTTCTTACAGCGATGTGTGGACAACCAACATTTTCCTACTATGATATTGTATACCAACAAAGCAATGTTTAATTATGGAAAAATTGAAGCTATTAACAGTGAAGCAACAAGATTCTAAAGTAAGAACAAATTAGAAACTAAAAACTTCACTTATCTTATTATATAATATATAAGGACGTCCAACAGCTGGAATACCCATACCTGGGAGTATAAAATCCACATGCTTTGGTGAATCAAGCCTACACATTCTTTGTGAATATATGGGCTGGGTCGCTAATGATCCTGTGATTGGGCCTTACAAGCTACCCAACAGACTGAAAGGATTAGTCTACAAAATGTTCCTTCAACATGTCCTGCCACATTTTCTGCAAGATGTGCAGCTGATATCTGCATATGTGGTTTTACCAAGATGGAGCACCAGCACATTTTCAGAGAATGTTAAGGAATACCTTGATGAATAGTTCGGGCAAACATGGATTGCTTGGGTTGGTCCTATTCCATGGCCAGCTTGGACACCAGATATGAAACCCACACTTTTTCTTCTGGGGTCACGTGAAGAGACCAGTGCATGTGACTCATGTGAAAACTAATGAGTCTGGTGGCTGAGAGTGTAGCAGCTGGTGATGTGTGCCAAGCTCCTGGCATGCTAGAGTGTGTGCGCAAGTCTATAAGACGTTACTGTTTAATTTGTTGTGATCATGACAATCGACATTTTGAACAATTACTTTAAACAGTGTAACTTGGGTTGTACCATAGTTTTTGTAATGTTTGATCACCTATCCTTAAAAATAAATAATTGAAATCATCAGGTGATAAGTGGTTAATTGATGGTAGACCATGATGTAAACATGCTCTATAGCAGTTGAAGGTTTTGCTTGGAAACAACCATATTCTGAGTAAACAGAAACAAAGGTGGTTCACTTATTACAAAATGAAAATAATGACATTATTCGTCCATGAGCCACCTCAACAATGGGTTTCCTATATCAAAACACTAAGAAAACATCCCTTCAAAACTTGTGCAAGTTTGCTGGTAGAGTTCAGATTCCTCCTCTCCTTTAATGCCTTTGGATTTCTTAAGATTCATTATTATCCATAGATCTGTTGTATTAATTTAAAATAAGATCTAATGCCTAGCTAAGTGAGTTCAGATTCACCCTGTGTAAGCTGTATTTACCATTTTTGTATCTTGGGATAAAATCTAGGTTAGCTCCAAGTTATATAAACATTGTAATGAAGTATTACCTATATTAATATTCTGGAAGTTGATGACACTGTTGTTGGATCACATTAAAATAGAAAAATGGGTCCATTAATAACACTAAACACACTATAGCACAAATTCGGGTGTTAATTCTGTAGGCAAATTTGGATAAATTTTATGTTTCCAAAAATGTTCCTGTTTTCTTGCAGTTCATGTTATTAATCTACCCACTTTTACTTTCTCTATAGTAAGTAGAGGGAGTATTGCATTCCACCCAAAAATTTGATGTCGAGGTTTCACCAGAAATGTTTTGAAGCCCCCTGAATCCAAGAAGAGCATTTTTAGAAAAAGGGTTGTGTGTGTGTGTGTGTGTGTGTGTGTGTGTGTCTGCGGACAGCATAACTCAAAAACAAAAGGTCAGTTAAAAACCATAGTTGGTATTTAAGTTTAATGTCTTTCAAGGATGCGACACAAAGATTTTGAAGAAAATTGCTTCACTCTAAACTACCCTTTACATGAAAAATTATTTTTTTTGAAAATGGTTCAAACTATTTTGATTAAAATGACATGTGTTTAAGATATTTTTTATGACAAATGAAATGTATATTTTGAATTTTCTGGCTATAGCCTATATAGTCCTGTTTACTCTGGATGACTTTTGAATAACTTTGGAATAACTCGTAAACTGTAAGAAATGGACAAAATCGTACTGAATAAAAAAATGTAGATCTCGCTAAAACAATTTATGTCCAAATTAATTTTTTTGTAGAGTGAGCCATTTTGGAGATATTCCTTGTTGTGTCAGTTTCGGAAAACAAACTTTCATCAAATGCAACATCATTCATTTTTTATATGTTAACTGTGCAAAGAGAACAAAATCTCTAAGCTTTGAAAGATTTGACTATCGCTCAAAGCCTACTGTATTCTCATATTCCTCTTGCTCCTACTAGGAAATAAGCAATAAGATAATTTCTGCAAATGTTTATCTCAACTAACACAAAGATGATATAGGAATAAGAGTTTGTAAGAATGGCTAGTACAAGATTAGAGAAGTCATACGAGTGGAACACATCAGATTTCTTTTTTTTTTTGTCTTTTTTTGGCCTAGAATTCCAAAAGGTGTTCTGATTTTCATGTTTGCATTCTTGAACAATTCTTTTCACTGGCATCTGATTCGTGTTTTTGAACTTTTTGAAGATTTTTTAAAAACACTTCTGATGTCAGCAGTTCTTTGGTTTTAGCTTTTTTCTTCATGTATGCCCATACAGTTGAAACAATTTCACTACTCTGACTAATATCTTGGACCCTAATTTAGATAGTACTGGTAGCATAGTTGATTTATGCTATGATCAGTGTCTCATAAATTCACTATAGTCACTTCTTATCGCAAAACTTACTATGTCTTTAACTGCATGTTGCACAAAAAAGTAACTGAATTATCAAGGGCTGTCTCAGATGCAGGTGACATTACTACCTTCCCTCCCCCCACCCCACCTGTTGTGCATGGTTTCATTCGCTGAATTATATGAATTGATGAAACAGAAAGGGTTATGGGTTCGCCTAGAGAACTTCCAGACAAGGCCAGGGTCCAAGAACGATGGTTCCAGCTGTACCTAAAAAATTTACGAGATGGCACTATATAATGTTAACATGAGAGTAAATAGTGATCCCTCGAAAGTTGCTCTGTAAAAGAGAAGTGATTAGAGAAAACCATGTGAAAGTAACACATTGTTTAGTAAAACAGCATAAAAACCTCCATGAAAAAATACATATATGCGTGCTGAATTTCAAGGTGATAGGTCAAGCGTTTTTCGAGATTAATTATAGATGATATGAATTGTTAGTAGAAGAGTAGGGAAATAAATGTGAATTTGTTCCGTAAAAGTGAGTAGCGAAAACTGTGTGAATGTAACACATAGTATTTCTGTTTCAAACAAAGAAAATTGTATGATTTATTTTAGAAGTGGAGACATACATTTTCTGTATGTAAAATAATGTTTTTTCCGGATTTTGAGATCTTGTTCACTGCAAAACTTGGATAAATATACAACTTCATATGCCAAACCATTTCTGACACATTGTGATGACGGCCACGGCACACAACAAAGGATGGATGGGTCCAAGCTATTTCATACCACATGTGCTGTGTGTATCAAAGGTGCTCATCGACCCTAAGAGTTTGAAATGGAGTGCTGAAATTCTTTCATGCAGAGTATTAACTGCATGTACAATGTAAACTGTAGAAACAATAATAATTCAGAGGTATATTCTTTACTTGGAGAAATAGAACCTTCAATTTTCTTTCTAGTTTTACATTTTTTCCCCACTTGTTTTTTTTATTCAAGAGCAAAAGTACTTCGCAATAGGTTAGGTTTATAAGCTGGTCACAACATGCAAATAAGGACCTTTTTTTTGTTGGAACAGTATTTCTTTGTTTTTAATCATCCATGTTTGTTGATTCAGTGATTAACCAAATAATTTGTAGTTTTCATTGAAATATCTACGTTCTTGAAAAGTATGAAATGTTGTCATTTTACACATCCAAAGGTAAAACTTAGAAGAGGTTGCAGGACCAAAGGTTTATCATTTATTCTCAAGTGCAACATTAAATCTAAATGGGAACTCCATGTCATTGTAAATTGTTAGAGCAATTCTTTATAACATAATGTAATGATAATTACTCTAAGTGGGAACTCCGTGCCATTCTTAATTGCTACAGCTTTCATACAGCATATCCTTACAACTTGAAGTAAAAATAGTGTGGTTACAAAGGCACAGTTAAAATTTTGTTGTAATTAGTGCCATGTGCAAGGTATTGGACATTAGACTTCATTACCTGTATATTCAGTGATAGGCATTTGGCTGACATTCCACAAGAAATATGAAATCGTAAAGATTGATTAGCAAAGACTGTTGCAGCCAAACCTGTGAATACCGAAACATTTTGCACGCAAATTCAAGTGATGAGTGATTTACATTTAAATCCATTTCAAATGTAAAAAATTAATGTTGCTTAGTATTTAATGTTTCAGAGAGTGCATCATAATACATCAGCATTTATGTTTTGTGTAATCTGTAGAGTTTATTATATTAAAAAAGTATGGTACATTTATTTTCAGAGTATTCTTTACCTGTGTGCCTCTTTCTAGATTGCAAATGTTGCTGTCTCATTTTATCTGTTAATTGTTTATTATTGCCACTTTCAATTGAACAATTGTATACTTACATTATGTGATAAATGTTGAATAAACATCCTATCAATGAGGGGGAACACAAAAGAACAGCTCTCCAATTAAAATGTCAAGTAAGCCTCTTTGCAGTGTTGTAATGAATCAAAATAGTTCTAAAAGTATATTTTTCTATCCATTTCATATTAATGCTGATAAATGTTTCACTTGATAAATATATAAACACTTACATGTACAGGAGGCTGAGATAACAGAAAAGTGTTCACAAAAACATTCGACATTCATGACAAATTTTCAAATTTAAATATAAAAAATTAAGAGGAAAATTTAAGCACAAAACAGCAAAATTATGAATAATGCACTCCCCATTTATTCACAAAAGGATCTAAATTGTATATTTTAAAGAAATGTGCATTTTGTCTGAGGTAAATTACTGATTTATTTATTAATTCCCAAATGACCTAGTTGTTGAGCCCTTAAACACCACCACCATTTATTAGTACTAACTGTCTGAAGAATGAATGCAGATGGCCACCAGTGGAAGCTTGCGTAAACACAGATAAGCTGTATTACGTCACCATTCCCGGTGCATGTACTGTACAGTTCGGCAATACTTAAATGCAGGAGTTGAGTCTCTTCCTCACAGTGGACAGGTTTAACCTGTTGCAGATTGTTTAGTTTATTCCTATTTATGTACACTGTGGTGATGTTTTGGTGGTTAGATTGTACTACCTATATTCTTGCCTTGTCCGACCTCTCTAAACCATGCTATGCTGCACCAGCAACCTCCGCTAACAACTGCCTCTTTCATCAGACAGGTAATGCTTATTAAAATAGAAAAATATGATGTGTTGCACTCACATGACTTTCTCTACTCTTGTACTAACCATTCTTACAAACTCTTGTTCCTATATCTTCGTGTTGAGATAAACATTTGAGATACGAAATTATCGTATTGCTTATTTCCTTGTAGGTACAAGGGGAATATGAGAATACAGTAGGCTTTGAGCGATAGTCAAATCTTTCAAAGCTTAGAGATTTCATTCTCTTTGCACAGTTAACATATAAAAAATGAATGATGTTGCATATGATGAAAGTTTGTTTTCCGAAACTGACACAACAAGGAATATCTCCAAAACAGCTCACTCTACAAAAAAATTTATTTGGACATAAATTGTTTTAGCGAGATCTACATTTTTTATTCAGTACGATTTTGTCTATCTCTTACAGTTTAAGAGTTATTCCAAAGTTATTCAAAAGTCATCCAGAGTAAACAGGACTACATAGGCTATAGCCAGAAAATTCAAAATATACATTTCATTTGTCATAAAAAATATCTTAAACACATGTCATTTTAATCAAAATAGTTTGAACCATTTTCAAAAAAAAAAATTTTTCATGTAAAGGGTAGTTTAGAGAGGGGCTATTTTCTTCAAAATCTTTGCGTTGCATCCTTGAAAGACATTAAACTTAAATACCAACTTTGGTTTTAACAAACTTAGTTTTTGAGTTATGCTGTCAACAGACTGACAGACTACACACACACGTGCGCACATGCACACGCACACACACACACAGAGAGACCTTTTTCTAAAAATGCTTTTTTTTGGATTCAGGGGGTCTCAAAACCTATATTTCCGGTGAAATCTCGACATCGAATTTGGGTGGAATACGATACTTCCCCTACTTACCAGTAGAGAAAGTAAAAATGAACAACGATGTTCAATTTCAGAAAAGTTTTAAGTTTTCTAAAACTGACACAAATAACAAGGAATATCTCCGAAATGGTTCAGTCTACAAAAAATTTATTTGGACATAAGTTGTGTGTTTTAGTGAGATCTACATTTTTTGTAGATATGTGAATGGCGACCACAAGGTACCCAAGCTGAGCAGAACATTACTTCCACTTACTGGTGTTTTGCTCCTCACTGTAACTTTTCTATCTGACCTTACCTTGGTCATCTCTTGTTCTCTTCCGACCCTGATGCTATTAGGGTTCCTGAGGGCTAGGGAGTCTTTATTTTTCCAACCTCTCCATTTCTCTAATTTCTCTATAAAATCTTAAACCCTAACATGCTGACCTGTCATGGCATGTAATACGTCCTCTGATTGGTAATCAGAGGATATGGTCGGTGAATTTATTTTGATAATTCTCCCGGCCAGGTCGGTGAGACCCGTAAACCAACGACAGGTGTGGTCCTCCAGACATTCTGGGGGTTGTGAGAGAGCGATGTGACCGCCAAAACATAAAAATATGGTGCTCTCTAAAAAGCGGTTACTATTACTGCTAAGTCTCTTCAGTATTTATGTTGAAAAATACTGGAGAGCAAGAAGATTAATGACTTCATTGTCAGAAATCCAGCATTAGCTAACAACATCTTTTGTAGAGTAAGATTTTGTCTATCTCTTACGGTTTACGAGTTATTCAAAAGTCATCCAGAGTAAACAGGACTACATAGGCAATAGGCAGAAAATTCAAAATATACATTTCATTTGTTGTACAAATATCTTAAACATTTGGCATTTTAATCAAAATCATTAGACAGACTGTCTGTTGACAGCATAACTCAAAAACTAAAAGTTTGTTAAAACCAAAGTTGGTATTTAAGTTTAATGTCTTTCAAGGATGCAACGCAAAGATTTTGAAGAAAATAGCCCCTCTCTAAACTACCCTTTACAAGGAAAATTTTTCAAAAATTTTGATTTTCTTGAAAATGGCTCTAACGATTTTGATTAAAATGCCATATGTTTGAGATATTTTTATGATAAATGAAATGTATATCTTGAATTTTCTTGCTATAGTCCCTGTAGTCGTATCCACTGTGGACAACTTTTTGCATAACTGGTAAACCGTTAGAGATAGACCAAATCATACTATACAAAAAATGTAGATCTTGCTAAAATACACAATTTATGTCTGAATAAATTTTCTTGTAAGATGAACCATTTCGGAGATATTCCTTGTTTTGTGTGTCAGTTTCAGAAAACTTAGAACCCTCATGCAATGGAACATCATTGTTCATTTTTTACATGTTAATCGTGCAAAGAGAACGGGATCCCAAAGCTTTAAAAGTTTAAAAGATTTGACAATCGCTCAAAGCCTACTATTGTATTCTAACATTCCCCTTGCACCTACAAGGAAATAACAATAAGATAATTTCTACAAATGTTAATCTTAGCATGAAGAAGATATAGGAATATGAGTTTGTAAGAACGGTTAGTACAAGAGTAGAGAGTCATGTGAGTGCAACATCAGATTTTTTTATATGTGAAACATGCAAAGAGCATTCTCAAAGCTTTAAAAGATTTGACTATTGCTCAAAGCCTACGGTATTCTAATATTCCCCTTGCAGCTACAAGGAAATAAGCAATAAGATAATTTGTAAAAAGGTTTATCTCAACTAACACAAAGACGATACAGGAACAAGTGTTTGTAAGAGTGGTGAGTACAAGAGTAGAGAAAGTCATGTGAGTGCAACACATCAGATTTTTTCTGCATGGTCTGTACTACTTTACGAAGAAGGTTATCTGAGTAGCATATGAAGCTGATGCACCAATTCACTTGCTTTCTGCTGTTATAGGTTGCGCATTTGTTCTTCACGAATGACCTTGAACAGAAATCCAGTGAGTAGGCCTACCCTTAATAAACAGGTCAGCAAATGTTTATGCTACGATAACAGACACCTCTGTTTTCCTCTGTCGCATACGTGAACACAGTCGACTGCAAAAGTTTTGTGCGGTACAGTTGTATGCATGCAATGAAAATAACAGTAATTCAGACGAGGAAGAAGACGAGGGAGAAATGTCGGGAATAGTAGAAATGCAATATAGTTAAGTGGAAACAGTTATAGAGGTATAGTGTATAATACATGTGGATGATATTACTGGAAGTGAGATAAATTGATTTGTAGTGTTGTACTACTTCAGCTCAGAAGCATGTGTGTCATCTCACTGCAGACTGTACCTCTGTTTCGATGCCCGCATTCCCGCAAAAGCTGAGTAGTGACTCGCATTCAACCTTTCATATAAAATTTTCATTCGTCAAGAAGTAACGCGCGACCTGTACCTGCCTTGGTAAGTAAACTCGCTTTCAAGCTTTACATTTACTTCCTCCAGGGGCCAAGAATGGTGAATCCAGCTGTACTTTCTTTGCTGCTATGGTGATGTTAGATGTTTTACTTTGGTTAGATACAATTCTAAAATATTCATATACAATATCTGTAATGTAACATTGTCTAAATATGTATCTAATCTTATATCGAGTAATTAGAATAGGTAGAGTTATAGGTAAACTCTTCCTATTCCTATCACTACATAAACAATTAAACTGTAAATTGCTTGTATAAATAAATAATTAAATAAATAATAAATATTTATATGAAAGCAGCTCAGTCCCAAGTGTATGTCTGTTCATCACTGGACGTCTTATGACTGAAATAATGCTATGAAATATATTTTATATCTATTTCTGTAAATCTCGCATCTTGGAAACAGCTCCAGCAATTAGGATGAAAATTTATATTTAGTTAAAATTTTGCTTTTCAAGTTTATCTAATTATCTCCTCCCAAAAAAAAAAAAAAAATGAAAGAAAAGCCCAGCAAAGCTCAGTCGCCCAGGTACTTATTTCTTTAAGTCTTTTCAGAATCGTGAAGAACGGGTAATATATTTTTAGAGATGTGCAAAAGATTGCAGCAGAGGTTTGTCAGATATCTCCAAGATCTGTGCAACACATATGTAATATAGCCAATAGAAGTGCAGTTACTGACATTAAGACTCCAGGACCATCCTTCAGTTCTCCTACAAAAAACATCCCCCCCAAAGTAAACAGAGCTACAAACGAAACTACAGAGCTAGATTTAAATTGCATGTACATTCATTAAGATTAGTACTGATAAATTAGTAGCAAGGATATAAATGACTGATTCACTTACTGTACTATGTTGTTTATGGTTAAGTTACGGCACTGCAAGAAATAAATATTGTCATTCTTGGTTTGTTATGCCTTTTAGGGAAAGGAGGGAGGGCAGGCAATTGCATAGAAGGCAGTATGGAGGGGATGCATGGAGAGCTACCAGACATGATCTTGAGCCGCCTATTCTAAATTAAAATGTAATACCCCTAATGATGATGACGATAAAACTGGCATGTTTAAATAGGATGCATAGGCATTAAAGAAATAAAATACTCTAGGCTTCCAACTACTTTAAACAAGATTGTGAAACTTTGATTTTGCTTTCCAAAACTTCATCCTATTAATCATGAAGTATTTAAAAAAAAATGAAGTGGGAACTCCATGCATGTAAAAACTTAAGACATTTCATATTTTCTCTGAAATTAGTAATTTTTTTATAATAAAACTTGTTACAGAGAACAATCATAAAGTTGCAATACAAATTACTTGTTAAATTATGAACACCAATTTTACTGTAAATTTATACACATACTGTGGATAATAATATATCTTGAATTACTGAGCACCAAGTGCCTTTTCCACTCTCAAAACAAATGGGAATGAATTACTAGAATCCAAGAAATGCTTTAACATAACAAATGTCATGGTAACACAATTACTGCTCTCATACATTTCAGACACAAACTATTCTATTCCTGCCCTATTTCGAAATATGATTACAACTTCATCATGACTTGAAGTTACATGTACCATGTATTTGAAAGCAGATACTTGTTCCTTTGGTTCAACAAACTGCAATGCTATGAATAGCTTCTGCTTTCAGACATCATACTTGAAATGGTACCAAAAAATTTCATTCAGTGCTCAAAAATGAGGAGATCTCAATTCCCGGCAAAATGTCATAGTTACAGACAATGCTGTTGTCGGAACTCATCCAAGTATTGGGACAGGAGCTTCTCCTACATGATCAACTGTTTCAAAGTACCTTCCTCTCTGTGGACAGTTGGATGCTCTTCCAATATGGCATTCATACAGGCGATATGGGCACACTTTATGATGATCCTGTACCTGATTTAGAACTTTCTTTTCTATGCAACCGACATCTGCATTTTTACATGGATAGAAAAGTCTTAGAGCGATCTCCTCCACAAGCAAGTTCCTTGAATTAAGAAATGACTCTCTGCAAGTAGGGCATTGCTTGACCTTGTTTCTGCAAGGGGCACATACGTTATGTGCATTCCTGCACGATGAATAGGAGGAAGCATATACTCATAGCATACTGGACATTCAAAAAGGCTGATGATGCTGTCATTCACTTCTTCCATACTGTTTTTTGAAACTGACTGGTTCATAGGCCAACAATTCTCCACACCTAAAAGAGAAATAATCATACTGAATTACTTACAGAAATAAAACAAAAACACTGCTAAAAAGGAGAAAAAGAGTAAAAATAGGAACTACCTTCATGTCATTTTTAAATGTCTGCTGCATTAACAACTTTCCGCATTAGCATTTCATAACTTTAATGTTTTATGTCCTTGTTAATCATAGTAGATAAGATTGTTTCACAGAGCAGACGGAAAAAAAAAAATAATTCCAAATTGGTAAATATTTGCTTTAAAGTTTTATTGCCAGGTACACAAAAAAGATATCAAAGGGGAGTTTTAAGTGATGTTTCACTTTTGCAATAAAAAATGCTCAAAACATTTACCACTAACATTGACATTTTTTTCCCAGTAAATTACTTTCTAAACAAAAATCACTGTATTGTCCCCAGTGTCCACCACATTTTGTGTCACAGCAATGTCAGAACCTAGTGCCCCAAAGCTCTTCAGCTTCCCCCCTACCCACAACACCCCAAAGTGTGTTGAATCCCCCCCAGTGGCGTGTGGTGAGTAATAAGTGCTAGAAAAATAACAGGACTCATTTTGTTAATGAAACAAAGAGATACGCTGCCTGTTTCTGAAGTAAGGAGTTTAGTGCACCTCTGTCAGCACCATTTTACCTGCAACTCTCAGTTCTCTTGGGGAGAGCCCCATGAACGAATTACCATTAATTTTAATGTCCCTATACTATACAGGCCTACACAAAACATGTTATACAAAATTTCAGGCTACTAGCGATACAAACCGGATGTACGTCACATCACATGTTTCGGTATGCAGCGTTTCAACATTGTGGCGGACTTTATGAATTCTTTTCACATTATAACGTTCTGGTGACGTTGCTTCCATTTTCGCTAATAGTACAGCACACTAATGTCAAAGAATAATCATAAATTAACACACTTTGTCACACTTTAATCTCCAACTATTTGGTTCTGAACAACACGAAGATGGTATACAACATAATAGAGATGTGGCAACCATGTGCTCCGTATGAAGTTGCCACGTTGTGCTTTAGCAGACAAAAATCAATTGAAAGTTTAGTAAAAACGGTAAATGTATGTGAAACATTTGTTTCCAATGTTACATATAGAACTGTCTATTCACTTACTCATTTCGTTTTACAATAGATTTGTTGAAAAATTGAAAAAAGAACAAACAAACTTTCATTGCTAAACCTGGCAATGAGGCAACCTATTCCACTCTCGCCCACACCATCCCTTTACCCTACTTCCCACTTCTGCTTTGTATCGCTTGTAGCCTGAATTTCGGTATAGTGTTAAACTGTCAAAACATTGGATATCCCAGATTAATGAATGATAATGAATTAATCATTAATTCAAACTTCGAACTTTGGACTTTAAGAAATGTTTAACTACTTTTGAAACTACCTAATATTTTGAATTTTCATATGCAATATATTAAGTGCAATGTTTTTAACGGATCCCCCCACCCTTATTTTCTTCACTCCAGCACTTCTGCTGTCTCATAATGGTCACATTTGCTATAGCCACTGTCAACTACTAGTGCCTTCAGAAACAATATTACGAGGGTGATGCCAAAAGTAAGGTCTCCAATTTCATTTAAAATATAAAGAAATGTTTACTGACAACAAATGGTACATTGTTTTGAAGCTTGAACAATTTTTCTATTTTTCCATAGAAAAATTTTGATTGATGCATTTTTGTAAATGCTGTGGCAGTTTTTGTGTGCCAATGTCATACCAGCCCACCACCATGCTATTCAAGAGGTGCTGGACCTCATCTTTCACCTTGTCATCACTGAGGCACCTTCCAGCCAAGTGTTCTTTCAACTTGGGAAACAAGTGGTAGTCAATGGGTGACAAGTCCACACTATAAGGTGGATGGCTGATGATGTCCCATCCAAACTGTTGCAAAAGATCCACAGTGTGATGGGTGGTGTGGGGGCGAACATTGTCCTGGAGAAAGCTTATGCCTTTGTTCAACATTCCTCTTCTTCGGTTCTGAATTGCCTGTGAGTTTAAGGTCTGACAATACCTGTCTGCATTTATTGTAGCCCCAGGATCCATAACAATAATCCCCTTTCGATCCCAAAACACAGTTGCCATGACTTTACTGGCTGACTGTGTTCTTTTGAATTTTCGTGGCTTGGGTGAACCAGGATGCTGCCACTCACATGATTGTTGTTTGGTCTCAGGTGTGAAGTGGAAAGCCCAGGTTTCATCACCTGCGACTATTGAATCCAGAAGGTTGTCCTTTTCATCTGCATAGAGTTGAAGAAATTGGCAGGAAGTTTCAGCATGTTGCCTTTTGTGATCTATCAGCATTCTTGGGACCCATCTAGCACACACCTTCCGAAATTTCAACTCTTCAATCAAAGTCCAATAAATGGTGCTTCGAGAAATTTTTGAAACATACAGAGCTCATTGAGAGTGATCCGCCAATCTTTAAGCACAATTTGTTCAACCTTTGCAATTGCTTTGTCAGGAATTGACAGTCTTCTGCTTCTTTCCTCATCATGAATTTCTGTATGATCTGCAAACCCTCTAAATCACTTGCACACATTTTTAACATCCATACAAGACTCTCCATATACTTCAACTGTTGACGAGTGTCATTTGACATTCAAAAACCTAATAACTGCGCAAACTTCGCTCCTGGCGGTAGTGGCTAACAGGAACTCCATTACAACTGGCTGCCAAGCCAAGACTGAGAACTCCAGCAGGTGTGCGGTGGTTTCTGTAGAGAGTGGAGGGAGGAAGGGAAAAAAGCAGTATGGCCAACATCCATGCAAACAGTTTCCCTGCGACCTCAGCACTTTGGAGACTTTACCTTTGGGATTACCCTCCCACATAATGGCACCATAAGTCAGTTTAAATTAGAACAATGAGGTATTACTAGATGCAATATTAACCGGGCTTGTGGGCCGTGGTCTATTGGGTTCCTTCTTCTTCCCAAACGTTTCGTCTGCGACTACGGCAGACATCTTCAGTGGCGGCGAGGTCGAAGTTTCCTAGTGGAGATCTCAGCACCGACTGCGCTGGTCACCACCAGAGGTGCGGTATTTATGTCGGCGGCTGGAGGGGAAGTACGTTCTGATAGGTCCGGGTGGCCAGTGGGCTGGACTTGTACCAGTGGAGTACTACAAGGAGCTGGCATCTGATTGGCTGGAGAGGGGTTCTGGATTTTTGTTTTTGTTAACGCTGTTTGCCATATTCTGTTGAGTTTAAGTCCTTCTTCTTTGCGATTGATATTATTTTTGTGCTTGTGTATTTCAATGGCTTCACGGAATAAGCGAGAATAGTAGTGGGATGTAGATGCCAGAATATCTGTGTTACCATATTGGATGATGTGTTCCCCTTCTTCGAGTATGGCATGTTCAGCAATTGCTGATTTTTCAGTTTGACCCATGCGACAATTTCTTCTGTGTTCTTCAATGCGGGTTTTTATACTACGTTGTGTGGTTCCAATGTACACCTTGCCACACGAACAAGGTATTCTATATACTCCGGTGGATAGAGGATCCCTGGGGTCTTTGGCGGAACGGAGTATGTTACAAATCTGTTTAGTGGGCTTGTAGACGGTGTCAATGTTGTGGCGTTTAAGTAGTTTGCCTATGCGGTCTGTGACTGATCTGATGTACGGTAAAAAGGCCTTGCCCTTCCTATTGTTTGCGGCTGTTTCTGTGATGTTGGGACCTTTACTAGGATGCAATGCTCTCTTAATTTCTCGTTTTGCGTAGCCATTAGAGTGGAGCGCTGACTAAGTGTTGAAATTCCTGGTGTAGAACTTGTGGTTCGCAAATGCGTGTAGCTCGGTCTGCCAGAGTTTTAATCATAGCACGCTTTTGTTTCGGATGGTGGTTGGAGTTCTTGTGAAGGTAGCAGTCTGTATGGGTCGGTTTACAGTACACCTTGTGGCCTAGTGTGCCATTCTGTTTTCTGTTTACCATGACATCCAAAAAGGGCAATTTGCCGTCTTGTTCCTTCTCCATGGTGAATTGAATTTGTTTATTGATGCTGTTGAGGTGATCCAGAAATTCTGTCAGGGCTGATTCTCCGTGACTCCAAATGACGAACGTGTCGTCCACGTAACGCCACCAGCACGAAGGTTTAAGCGGTGCTGAATCCAAGGCAGTAGCTTCGAAAAATTCCATGTAAAAATTTGCAATAACCGGACTGAGAGGACTTCCCATTGCTACACCGTCTGTCTGTTCATAGTATTCGTGGTTCCACTGGAAATACGTAGTCGTGAGGACGTGGTGGAAAAGCGTCGTAATGTCTTCTGGAAAAATCTCCTTAAGCTGTGTTATGGCTTCATTGACTGGAACCATGGTGAACAGAGATGTTATGTCGAAACTGACAAGTAAGTTGTTGGGTTGTAAGCTGATGGTCTTGAGTTTCTGAATGAAATGGGCGGAGTCTTTTATGTATGTGTCAGTGTTGCCAATGTGAGGTTGCAGCATCTTTTCGAGGTATTTCGCAACTGTGTACGTAGGTGAGTCAATGGCGCTTACAACCGGCCTAAGGGGTGTGCCAGGCTTGTGAATCTTCGGAAGTCCATAAAGTCTGGGAGGTAAAGCTTCACTCCTCTTTAGTTTCAGCTGATCACTGGGTGGAATGGACGAAGACTTAATCAGTTGAATGGTTTTCCGAAGAACGCGAGCTGTTGGATCCCTGGAGAGCTTCTTGTAGGTGGTCGGATCTAGGAGCTCAGTCACCTTGTGTTCGTAGTCACGTTGGTTCATCACCACCGTGGGGTTTCCTTTGTCCGCCTGCAGTACTATAATCTCCTTGTTTGAGTTAAGATTTTTAAGAGCTTTTCGTTCTTGAAGAGAAAGATTGCTCTTAGGTGGCTTAGCTCGTTGAAGAATTCTAGAAGATTCGAGGAGTATTTGGTCTGCTGTAGTTGACGGCAATTCACGAATACCGGCTTCAATGCAGGAGATGATCTCCTCTATAGGTAGTACATGAGGTGTGATGGCATAGTTCCCACCTTTTGAGAGGACGGAAGCTTCTGCGGGTGACAGTTGACGGTCTGACAAATTGACGACCGTTCGGCTTGTCTGTGCGAAGGCTGAAACTTCATTGTTGTTGTTCGAAGTGTGCCGATACTGCTTTTCTGCGCTAGAGTTCAGGCAGTCTTCATATTTCTTTTTGTGTCTTTCCGTAGTCCTGTAGTAGTGAGTGACCATTGAAGCAAACGTGATTCTGTCCACGTGATCCCAATGTTCCTTTTCCAACTTATGGCTGAGATGAAGATGTAACGACAGAAGTTCCTTGTTGTTGTGGGCTAGTTCTCGGCGAGCTACACGCATTTGCGAACCACAAGTTCTACACCAGGAATTTCAACACTTAGTCAGCGCTTCACTCTAATGGCTACGCAAAACGAGAAATTAAGAGAGCATTGCATCCTAGTAAAGGTCCCAACATCACAGAAACAGCCGCAAACAATAGGAAGGGCAAGGCCTTTTTACCGTACATCAGATCAGTCACAGACCGCATAGGCAAACTACTTAAAACGCCACAACATTGACACCGTCTACAAGCCCACTAAACAGATTTGTAACATACTCCGTTCCGCCAAAGACCCCAGGGATCCTCTATCCACCGCAGGAGTATATAGAATACCTTGTTCGTGTGGCAAGGTGTACATTGGAACCACACAACGTAGTATAAAAACCCGCATTGAAGAACACAGAAGAAATTGTCGCATGGGTCAAACTGAAAAATCAGCAATTGCTGAACATGCCATACTCGAAGAAGGGGAACACATCATCCAATATGGTAACACAGATATTCTGGCATCTACATCCCACTACTATTCTCGCTTATTCCGTGAAGCCATTGAAATACACAAGCACAAAAATAATATCAATCGCAAAGAAGAAGGACTTAAACTCAACAGAATATGGCAAACAGCGTTAACAAAAACAAAAATCCAGAACCCCTCTCCAGCCAATCAGATGCCAGCTCCTTGTAGTACTCCACTGGTACAAGTCCAGCCCACTGGCCACCCGGACCTATCAGAACGTACTTCCCCTCCAGCCGCCGACATAAATACCGCACCTCTGGTGGTGACCAGCGCAGTCGGTGCTGAGATCTCCACTAGGAAACTTCGACCTCGCCGCCACTGAAGATGTCTGCCGTAGTCGCAGACGAAACGTTTGGGAAGAAGAAGGAACCCAATAGACCACGGCCCACAAGCCCGGTTAATATTGCATCTAGTATTGACACCGGCCGTGAAAGCCTTAGAACTTTAATGAGGTATTAGATAATTATGCATTTTTGGGGAAGCATTCTGCAAGCAGGTACTGTTGAAAGTTGGCATCTTAAACAATATTTCAAAGATAAGGAAAAAGACCGAAAGTTCAAGGAGGAAGAGTAACACGAACTGAGTCTTTGAACTAAGTGCTAGCACCAGTTTGAAGATATATATGTAACTATTTAATACGTATAAGGGTTAGTACTTCGAGTTATGTTTGGAGCAAGCATGCCTTACAGTCTTACAAATGTAAAAATGAAAAAGCCATTCACAGTGAACTACAAGAAATTATAGCAAACAAGGTGTGTAACCGAGAATCACAAATGAAAAACAACCTCGCCATTCCTTTGATCCATGCTACAAATTGAGAAGTAAGTTTCTGAATGCCTTTGCACATACAGCTGGAAAAGAGCAACCAAGATCATGTGATTTTGATTGCAGGATACATAAAGCTAAGCAAGAGTGGTACCAACATGCCAAAAGCTATTATCTACATTATAGAGAACATTTGTGGGCGAGTACCTACGAGTGCAGGGTAATCTCAAAAATCACTCACCCGATTTTAATAATTCTTTATCACTGAACAGCTCTATTCACTCAGACAGACATGGGCTATAGAACCCCTAATTTCATTTCATCAATTACCAAAAGATTAAAAAGAATTTACAAAGACCTTGTACTTAAATATGAACACACCAGTTGCTATAAAAGAAAATGCTTGTGAAGAAGGCCTCAACTTTTAGTTGAGAATGTTGTAGAGTAGAAAAAAATGTTACTCCACAGAATATACTTGTAAAATAAGACAAAGCTGCATATACTTCATTTCAAGCATATGTACATAGGTGGTTGCTACTAAGATAAAGCAAAACAAAAGATAATTGATTCTGCCAATGCCAACATATTTTAACAAGCCTCAAGTAAGAAAGTATTGATTTATCTCCATTGTATGTCATGATTAGGGCTCGGAAGTTCATGCCCTAAAAAACACTGAAATATGCATGCAAATATGCTCTTAAAAACGTCAAAATATGCCAAGAAATATGCACTATTTCATTAGAACAGTTCATGTCCCTTTGCAGTAGACGAGTTAGTGTAAATAATAAAGTTACCTTATTCCTTAGAGGTTGAAGCAGAAGTGATCCTGCTGCTAGTATTAACTGCTAAATTGCAGTTCACAACCAACTCTACACAAATTTTCAACAGTAAAACGTCGTCTATTGTCTGGCAAAACACTTTTGTAACGTGAAAAACTTCTCTACATGTCACATAGGGGCATATTTAAATTATGTTAACTGTTTCACAGAGAGATGTTAACTGTTTCACAGAGAGAGTCAAGTCTCTTGGTGTGACAGATGGTTTTCTTTCGAGGATGTCTTGAATATCGCACATCTGTTTATAACCAGAATTTTTTGAAATTACATAATTCACTTTCTCTTTCTTTGGGGTAGTAAGGGGTGGTGATGCGCCTCCTATAGCCTCTCCTACCCAATTCCCATCCTCATCCTGCCCGTGGTGCACCCTGCTTTTAACAGATGAGGCTCTGGGGACCGAATCACAGCGGTATAACTGTTTCATCTAAAATGGAGGAAATGTCATTTACATATGTGCTGGCCTATCACAGCACAACAGCGTCCCTCAGAGGCACATGAGGGGAAGGTCGGTGGATCTAAATATCATCTATTTAGTCCTCCCGGCTAGGTCCGATGGACCCGTTGACCAACGATAGGTGTGGTCCCCCTTGCAAAATGGGGGTTTAAGTCGGGTGATGTAACTGCCACATTGTAAAACTGGTGCCCGTTAAGAAAACAGTTACATGAAAGCCACATACATGAATATGAGTCCTAAAGATAAACATTCCGGAGTTAAAACTATCCCCCAATCGGATCTCCGGGTGGGGACATCTTTAGGCAAATTTCATCACAACAATTCCAATACTTTAAGAATTCTACAATGGAATGCAGGAGGCATGTCCCAGCCTAAAAAACAAGAGCTAATGAAAATATTAAAAGACCAAGATATAGATGTCTTCACAGTACAAGAAGCCAATATATCACAAGAACAGGAAATATACTTTGAAATGGATCAGTACACTACACATATACTTCCAAAGGCTCGTCAAATAGCAAGTGGTATTCTTACAGGAATTAAAAGAAATATGAAAGCTACTATCCAAATCCAAAAAACAATGGAAGAACAAGATAAATCAGAAACAGTTAAAATTGAAGTATGGAAAAGTAACTACCACTATAGAATTTACAGTATCTACAATCCTCCAGACAATACACTAGATCTAAATTCTATTCCCATAGAACCCAAAAGTATTTTAATAGGTGATTTTAATGCACACTCCCCTAGGTGGGGCTACAGAGATATAAATTCAGCAGGAAGAGTCATAGAAGACCTATTAAACTCGTCAACAATGGAATTAATATTTAATCCAAATGATCCACCCACTTACCTTCATTATAATGGTTCGGGTACAAATCCTGACCTTCTGATGGTGTCATCTGACATAATTGATAATACAAAAAGAGAAATAATAGAAGACCCAGGTTCAGGCCACAGAATCACCATAAACTCCATAAGAGGTCTAATAAATAAAAGTAACAAACCAAAAGTTAAAACTTCTTGGAATTTTAAAAAAGCAGATTGGTCCAGTTTCCAAAATGAGATAGAAGGGAAGTGTAATATACTGTTAGAATCAGAGTTCAAGTCAACAGATGAAATGAATAAAAAAATTTGTGAAATATTATTGACAGCAGCCAAAACACATATCTCCAAAGGAAAGTTAAAGAAATATAGCTACTTTTGGTCTCCATCTTTATCTAAGTTAAAACATGAAAGAAATATAGCAAGAGTCAAAGCCGAAAGAACCAAGTGTCCAGAAGATGTACAAAACTGGAGAAGAAAAGCAGCCATTTTTAAGAAAGAATTAATTACAGCAAAAAGGGCCAGTTTCACAAATTTTGTAGAACATATGGACTATAGGAAAGATGGAAATAAAATATACAAATTCCTTAATAAAACAAAATTATCAAAAAATACAACTGAACCATTAAAATATAATAACAAAAGCTTAACTACAGATAGGGAAATAGCAGAATCCCTTAACAAGTTTTATGCTCAGTCACAAAGAATACCCCAAGCGTATAAAAAACAAGATAAGGCTATCCAAAAAACTATCAGAGAAACTAGTAAGCCAAAAGGTATACGAAATGATATTTTTATTCAGGATTTTAATGAAACAGAACTGGATTTAGCAATAGAACAATTACAGAACAAAAAATCTCCTGGACCTGACAAGATCCACCCAGAGTTTATTAAACACCTTGGCAGGAAAGGAAAAGAAATCCTACTTAAACTGTATAACACGTGTTGGAGAATGACTGTACCTTCCGACTGGAAAAAAGCCATTATCATCCCAATTTTAAAGAAAAACAAACCCTCAAACAATATTAATAGTTTCAGACCAATATCTTTGACCAGTGTTATTGCAAAAGTGATGGAAAGAATGGTGGCATCTAGACTTAACTGGTTTCTAGAATATTACAGCTTAATTAATAGTTCACAGACCGGCTTCAGACAGAATCATAGTACAAGTGAAAATGTACTCCTACTAAGCCAAGACATCAAGGAAGCTTTCAATAGAAAGGAGGATACCTTGGCAGTATTCATTGATTTTAAATCAGCATATGACTCAGTCTGGAGAAATAAATTAGTTGAGAAGTTGCAATCAATAGGTGTGAAAAGTAACATGCTTAAGTGGATAACTCAGTTTATTTCACAAAGATTTTGTGCCACAAAATATAATACATACATTTCCAAATATAAACAAACACACCGAGGACTTCCACAAGGTGCTGTTCTGAGCACAACACTCTTTAACATATATATAAATGACCTTCCATCAATAATAAAAACTTCAGAAACCAAAATTGCTTTATTTGCTGATGATGTAGTCATTTGGACTCCAGGCTCACCAAAAAAATCTGAATTAATTAAAGACAGAATAGAAACAGCCCTAAACAAAGTGCATGAATGGAGCTCCAAAAACCTCATGACTATCAATGTGGAAAAAACAAATTATGAATTATTTACACTAAAATACAAACCAGTTAATATTAGCATAAATTATAATGGTAAACCACTCAAAGCAGTTGATGATGCCAAATACTTAGGCATCACTTTCGACAGAAAGCTAAGTTGGAAAAAACATATAACAAACATCTCAGAAAAGGTTGAAAAGAAATTGCAAATCCTGAAAAGGTTAGCTGGTGCTAAATGGGGCTGCTCAAGGAGAGTCCTTAACACAACATACAAAATGTATATTAAATCAAACCTCTTGTACTGTTCTGAAGCTTTAATAACAGCAGCAAATGCTAACATCAATAAACTTGAACAAATACAAAATCAGGCTCTTCGCCTAATCACTGGAGCAGTTAAATCCACACCTATTGATACCATGCTTGCCTTAACACGGACCCCATCAATAACAACAAAAATAGAAGAACAAGCATTGCTCTAACACGAGAAAATGTTACGACTGCCAAACTCTAAATGGACAGAAGAGAACTTCCCCCCTTCAATCCTTAAAACTCATAGTAGTTTCCTAGAAAAGGTAACACAGATTAAATACAAATTGAACATTCCTAACACCAGAGAAAATCTACTTATAAGAGAAAATCCATTGGAATTATTGCAACCTACCTTCAATTTGGAATTAATAGAGGAAATAAGTAAATCAGACACACCAAAAGAAATACAAAAACTTCTAGCTCTGGAAACAATCAATACTAGGTATCCCACAGAAGAATGGCTGCACATATATACTGATGGATCCTCGAAGGAAAACCTTACTGGAGCTGGAGTTACGTGTTCACATTTTTCCTTTTATCATTCTGTTGGCAGAGACACAACAAATTATGATGGAGAAATAGAGGCTATATACATTGCTCTCCGACAATTATTAAATCTTCCCTTAAATAAATTTAACAAGGCAGTCATTCTTTCAGATTCTAAAGCTGCAATTCAGGGAATATGTTCAAATACTACAAAGAAGTCAACAAAAATTAGAGAATGCTACAAAATGTTAACACAACTCCAAAAAGTTAATAAGACTGTTCATCTCCAATGGATTCCAGCACACTGTGGAGTCATGGGGAACGAAGCTGCAGACTCACTTGCAAAGAAAGGCACAACAATAAAACAAAAGTCTAAATTCAATTTCTCATATTCCTCAATAAAACGCTTGATCATTAAAAATTTTTGTCATTCATATCTACAAGAAATAGAAACAAATGCCAAAGATAAAAAATGGATTACACTACTTTCCAATCCAGATATAATCCCCCAGAGACCAAGGAAAACAGCTGTTGCAGCCTTCCGACTATTGACAAATCATGACTGCTTAGCAAGTCATCTCTACAGAATTGGTATCTCAGCCTCACCAATATGTATCCTGTGTAACGATCCAGCAGAAATGAATGAAGACCACTTGAAGACCTGTGAAGCATTAAGATCAGAAGAAACTACAGTTCAAAAGTATTGGAAAGCACGAATGCTAATGGCTTCATTGCCAGATGCAAGGCACTAGAAAACAACAACTTTCTCTTTCACTTTTTGTCCTATGCTACCAGGAACCGAACTTAGATCACATATTGTTTTTTTCAAGCACAGTAAGTGATTCATGCAAAGGAGATCCTACAGCTTCCAATGCCGTTATGGCTGTTGGTAAGAAAGAAAAATGGGCAGATATGAAACTAAGATCCTTCTTTAACCCATTGCCTGACATAATATTTTGCACAGTTTGTATTGATGAAGCATCATTCGAGTCCAATGAATTAACAACCTCTTTGATTATTTCTATGTGCTCAGCATAATATAAAACTGCATCGACTCATGTTCCCCATCAAGTGAACACCGGTGCAGGAGGAAGTCGGATATTAGATGCTGTTGATCTAAACAACTTAACTCTTTTAGGAGATTTAACAAAAATTCTCTTTGTACTGGACACAAATCTACCTACCAGTGGGAAAGAATCGCGTATTGTCTCAGAAATTCGATGAAGAGTGTGTGCCTAACAAGTTATATAAATTAAGTTAGGAAAACTACCTTTCAGCATTTATCCTGATTTCACCATATAAGGACCTGCATCAGTAGCAAATAAAAGCAACCAGTTGTATTCAATTCCACATGGGCATTGTAATTTCAAAGAGTCCATCACAAACTGTGCACAGTTATATTGTCAGTGGCCGACAATTTGCACACATTAAGGAGATAAGCACTGGTCTTTTGTTCATTATTTAAGGCACTCACAATTATATTAGCAATAGAACGGCGTTCAGAATCAGAGGTTTCATCAACAGACAACCACACAAACTGATCCGCTAATTCATTTTGTATATTTGACAATATGTTATTGTAACAATGCCCTACACAAGTCTTACGCAGTGTACTTTCTTCAGGCACATGTTGTTGAGTACACTTGGCAAGAAAGTTTTTAAATATCAGATTATTAATTTTGAACAAGTGAATATCAGCAGCTAAAATACTTAGCACAAGTCATAGGAAAATTCAATAACCCCACTTCCTAAACACTCTACTAATTGTTTTAGAACAGGTTATTTGTTTGCGAGTTTTCTGATTAAATTCTCCTTATGTTTTGCTGTGTTTACGTGCTGAACTATTTGAAATCTTTTCTCACTCCCTATATTTTTGTCACACGCTCCACAAAACAGTGGCCTATTATCTGTAGATATTAAATCACCCGAAAACTCTTTCTGTAAATTAATTAATCTAGCACTTTAAGTTGGTTTTATTTTCAGCATTTGAAGAGCTTTTTAACATTTTATACGCCTAATTTAATTTGGAGGGAACCAGTTCACAACACTGTTACGTTTGAAGACCACGCAGAGGCAAGCATTGCTATAATCGTGCTGCTCAAAACGTTGACCTGCTCTTTATCTTTGTTAATATAAACCTCTCAGATAATGCACTGATTATTCTCTACGCACATACATATAATGAAAGGATGGAAACAGGGGATTCACTGCATAACAGCATGACTTAGCGTTGCTTCTCGCCACCTCGCGAGTTACATCATCGTATGCAACACGACCAATATGAAAAATATTATCCAGGTGGGAAAAAAAATCATAAAAATCATTAAAATATGCTATATAGAGGCCATAGTATTGAAATAATATGCATTTATCAAAATCAAGAAAATATGCAGTTATATGCACCATAAAATCACGTCCAAATAACTGAAAATTCCATAATTCGTGCACATAATGTAAAAGCATACATTTTTAACCCCTATGAAAAAACATGCAAATGCATGAACTTCCTAGCCCTAGTCATGATCAACATCATTAGCAGAATGTTAAATAATTGTGTTGAGAGAAAATTGTGGCCCACTAACATTATGAATCAGTCAATATCTTATAATTAGCAATCGAGATAGCTCTTGATGGCATAAGAGTGGGGAATCTTCATATCCACCAGCTTCACCTCTATTTCATTAATACGAGTATGTTAAGGATATATGGGCTAAGACAAAATAAATCAGCAAGTCAGAAAAAGTTTGATTCAAAAAACATTGGAAGCATTTCTGATGCTGTGTTCACAATACACAATTTAATACCACCTGTATTCATTTCAAAGCTATGGAATAAGTAAAAAGATGACTGTGAAAAGTGTGTGTGTGTGTGTGTGTGTGTGTGTGTGTGTGTGTGTGTGTGCGCGTGCGTGTGTGTGTGTGTGCGCGCGCGCGCATGCTCAGAAATGAAACGTATGTTTCTCATAATTGGAATAACCTGCTTTTGAATCCTTGGCACCTATGTTTTTCATACAAAATACGAGCGATGTCAAAAAAAAATCAGAATTATTTTTTTACTGGAAAATACTGCTCACTTTTGTTCAAATTCCATTACAGACCTTCTAAGTATCTCCCTTGGACACAATAGCATTCCAGCACTCAGTCCAATGTTCAAAACACTCCCTGAAGCCCCTTTTTGATAGTCTTGAGTATACCCGAAATTTTACTGTTTGTCTCTCTATCACACTGCAAGTAACAATCCCAAAGATATTTTTTCACTGCAGAAAACAGGCGGAAGTCACACAGCACTTGGCCCGGTGAACAAGGTGGAAGTAGCAGCACCTCAATGCCTAATTCAGTGATTGAGTCTTGATAGTGTGATGAGTCAGTGCATTAACCTGATGAAGGATCCAAACTATTTAAGTAAGATATGCTGCAATTTTCCTCCTTAGTGGCCCCCCAATACTTCACAATAGTAATTTGCAGTAACAGTATGTTGCTTAACCACCACGTGATCGTACACAATGCTTTGCTTATCGAAAAAGACAAGATGCACAGCTTTTCCTGCACTTGGTTGAACTTTGGCCTTTTTGGATCTTAGACTTGAAGGATGTTTTCATTGGGTGTCCTGCTTTGTCTCTGAATCATAATGATGAAACCAGGACTCGTCACATGTGATGACTTGGTCCAAAAGATCTGATTCTCGCTGAGGCCTTCCCTTCCATTCTTGACATGCCATCACACAGTGAGTCTTCTTTTTGTCACTGATCACACGAGGCACCCACTTTGCTGCAACTTTTCTATACCCTAGAACATTTTGTACAATGTCTTCAGTTGATCATATTTAATGATAAACAATGGCCTTTCCGCAACATGACATCAATTGTGTTGACATTGGTTTGATGGAGCATCCGCAAGGTCATTTTTACCCTCCCAAAATCATTTATGTCACTCAAAAACTTTTAATTTCCCCATGGCTTGCTCTTTGCAGGTTTGCTGCAACATTTGTTTATGATGGAGTTTTGTCAAGAATGATGCAAAATCTGACAAGCTGCTGCAACTTGAGATCCATGTTGGGTATAGTAAACACACCCAAACACTTTCCCTGCTTCCCTCTTAACTGTGTACTGCCAGGCAAATGACGCATATGGTGTTACGTCACTCAAGATCACACCTCTCCTCCAGTACTGCCAACACCAATCTTGAGTGCAGGCACATTAAAATGGAAAAAAAAAAAAAGTACACAACTCCAGTTATTTTTGACACCCCATTGTATATCTATTAATTTTTTCATTTTTAAGATAATGCCACACTAGTAAGAATTCTAAACTGAAAACTAAACCAATATTTAATTGACTTAATATTAGATGTGCAAACTTCTCATTCTTCAGTTATGGTGTTGGCATGTTCATGCAATTGCACCTCTTTGGAATTCTGCATATGTTAGCAATCACATTGAATTTTGCTGAGTGCTATGACACACATAAATGAAGCTACAAGACCTCTCCTTATACTAGTACAGATTGCTGAATACTCTGTCTCAGGCTGCAAGAAAACTTGAATTCCCTATATCTAAGGCTACGAGATGGGAGTCAGAAGGGATCTTCCATTGTCAACCTGGTTTATTATTAACAAATATTGCATAAATATAGGTTTGGGCTAAAAACACTGTCCACTCCTCAGCAGGATACTACAATTCTAGAAGAGACTGGCAGCCAGTGGCTTGGCGTTACGTTGCCTCCATTGCCGTTGGTAACAGCTAATAAATTGAGGAAAGTGTATCCGAATTTTACATTATTTTTTGTTCAAAGCACGGAAAGTTCAAGCAATTTCAATTGTGTTAATTTGTGACTGATGTGCTGGGACCGGTCAGTGATAGATCCCCGAGACTGGTCATCTAGCATCTTCCAGTTCTAAATACTTTGTTATTTTGCCAGTGGCGCTCACCGGCAAACTCAAAGCTTACACACTTGTGTGGCATGTCTGTAACCCAGCTAGGCTTTAGTTACTTGTTTACAGCACCATTGTTGCCAGTGCAGTGAAAAGGCAAAGCTTGAGTTTTAGTGTTAATTCTTCATGTATAACAATAATATGGTGAATGATTTTATGTTAAAAGTACAAAAAGAAGAATGGCATCACAATTTGTGGGTAAAAGTAACATTGTGTGATCAAAAACCTTTTAAATCAGTCCTTGAGTTTCCGTTCTTTTGGTAAAAAAGGTCACAATTTTAACAGGAAGACCAACTCCGGATCTTCAACCTTTAAAAACTAAATAACATGGTTTCAAAAGGCACTTTAGTAGCTCTTTGTATAATGAGTTTCCTTGGTTGTGTGGTTCTGACAAATTATTGAAACTATTTTGATGGCCACATCTGCTTTTTTCTAATGAAAAGAATGGGTGGACAACAGATGGCATCAGTAACATGGATAGTTTTCGCACCTTAAGGGTTCATCATGAAAATTCAAAAACTCATATTGCTTTCATTGCAATGTTAGCTAATTTAGAAAAACAAGGATTGGCACTATTTTGAGTGACACGTTTAAGAATTCAGTTGAAAAGCATAATGAAGGTGTCAAAAGAAACAGGTATATAATGGGACGATTAATAAATACTGTTTGCTATTTAGCTCAGCAAGAACTCCCATTCAGAGGTAGTGACGAGTCCCAAAATTTAGATAACAGGTACCTATGTAGAGCTCCTACACCTAATTGCTCAAACAGATTAGTTATAGGAACATCTTAGGACTATGTGTTTTCAGGAATGTCAAATGACATTCAGAATGACACTGAGTGCATTTCTTGTGTTTTGAATAATGAAATAAAGAATGAAGTGAGACAAATTTTTGTATCAGTAATCATGAACGAAACCACTGATGTATCAAACCTCAACTATCAACTGTTGTTCGTTATGTCGCACCAGAGAGATGGGTTGAAGAAAGATTTGTAGGATTTTGTGACGTCAGTAGTGACCACACAGCAGTTTGTCCAAGCATTTATTTGAACTTGCGGGGGAATTCAAATCTGGCACGAAACTCGTGGCACAAGCATATGATGGTGTGCCCACGATGGCTGGAGAACATAACGGTTTACAGTCAATTGTTACAGGGAAATATGTTGTTGTTAGCTAATGCTGGATTTCTGACAATGAAGTCATTAATCCTCTTGCTCTCCAATATTTTTCACTGATGGATGGGGCATTAGAAGTGGCCGGGCATATTTGAAGGTGGTCTCGATCCATTTCCTCTTGCAGATCACATAGAGGACAGAGTGGTGAAGAATATATCCCAATTATACAGGGAAATATGAACAAGCTTTATTTGTGCATTGCTATGCCCACAAACTTAATTTAGTTTTGCAGCAATCAACCAGTCAGTTGAAGTATACAGTATTTTTTTTCAAACAGTGTCAGGATTGGCTGCACAGGGTGCACTCAGGTCCTGGCAGGATCAATTGAGGAGCTACTTGATAAAGAAGTAGCGCCCCCAGGTCGCGAAGGCCGCATAAGTGGCCGAGAGGGCTCGGGGCATTGACCATGTCCCACCCTCTAGTATTGCACCCCACCAATAATGCTTGTAGTGGGCAGAGGTGGGGAACACAGCACCTGGCCCTTCTTGGGCTGTTGCGCTAGGTTTTTATTTTTTAAGTCAGGATTGTGTACATTTTTTCAAAATCGCCCAAACGAACAAGCTTTAGATACTGAAGTGAAAAAATGCACTCCAACAGTGTCTGCCACAAGATGGAACTACAAAAGTAGAACAATTGATGTCATTTTCAGCTTTTAAGACCTTATTTAAATTAATGGCAGAAGATGAGGTTAAATGGGATGCTGAAACAAGAGCTTGTGCATCGGGCTACTACCAGAACCTCCTAAGCTTTGGTTTCAGATTCTTACCTTTGGTGTTTTCACTTTTATTTCCTAAGTCTGATTCTTTATTTAACATCCTTCAGAAAAAGTTGTTTGATATTGCTTTCTGCAAACAAAAAATCAATGACTTCAAAAACAATACGAAAGACGCGTGAAAATTTTGAGGTATTAATTTGGTCAAGGACAGAATCTGATCAAGATTGCTACAAAACACCAATACCTTCAAGAGATTGAGACTGAATAAAGAAGAAAATGACAAAATTGTTGTACAGGCAAATATTGAGATCATAGATACCATACTTGATGAAATAACCAACAGATTCTCGAATATAGACCAATTACAGCTCCTATCATTGTTGGACAGTGCTTCATACGCGAAATATAACAGGACTTTCCCAGAGAGTGCATTTAAGACTTTTCTTACTTACTATGGACAGTACTTCAACATAGTGTGACTAAGAAACTCGCATTTGTACCCTTCCCCTGAATTTCGAAACAAAGCAGTCTATGAAGTTCACCAAGAGTTGTACGTCATGGGACTTAAAGCTTTGCCACAGGTGTATAAACTTCATGAATAATTTTGACTATTCCTGCCCCTCTGTGCATCATGCATCAGCAGAACAATCTTTTCCAGTGCTCTGCAGAATACACACTTATCTAAGAAACACTCACTCAAAATAGACTCATCTCTGTTATTGTTTATCAGTGTGGTGCTGTTTTTGCAATTATAAACGACGCTGTGTCTTTAAGCTAATGAGATCTTTTTGATCTCAGGGCTTGGTAACGGATGGAATGAAATATCACACAATGCCTCTTTATCACAATGTATTAATTTATTAACACTTCATCGATACCTCACACTCTCAGCACCATGTTAAATGCTTAAAAACCTTTACACTTTTTTTTAATTTAGTAGAATTTATGTCTGATGAAAGTTTGGTGAAAGTTCCATATTCACACTACATAAAAACGTCTTCTCACCTCGGAGATACACACGCTAGTGAACAGTTTTTTGGCGTCGTTTGACGCGACACCGCCTTTTTTTTAATTCATCCGCGCTATTCATCCGCGCATGTGTCCATCAAATAGTTCTTTCTCGTTAGGGAAGCAATCTCTAATCATCCTCCCCTACTTTTATTATGGAACACAAACAATTCTAATATTTATACACATATATTAAAATCAAATATGGAAAGATTTATGACGTCTTTGTGCAAACTTAGCTGTTCGTAACATTGAACCTTATCAACATGTTTTCGTCATTTAATTATCTCATACCAACATCAAAAAACGAATTACACTTTTAACAAACATTTACATGAACGATTTTCTTTTGGGGTCTTCTAATATTCTGTCTCAAGTGGAAAAGGGGATGCTTAATAAGCTTAAAAAGTAACAGCAAGAAACATTTGAAAACTCTGTCATTGATGTTTTTTTGGAGAAGAATCGGTGCATTGAACTGAAATACAAATAGACACTGTAAATTGGAGAGATTGTAAATACATTTTAAATAAGGTGTGCTGCTATAATTTTTATTGATATATTTGTTTGTGTTTTATGTTATACAATTGCATACAACCTCTATAATATTAACCTGGAAACCCTTGGAATTCACAATTGCCACTCCCCAGAATAAGTCTGAAGCAACCGGCAACACTTATTAATCACCCATGCCACTACACTGCTGACAGCAATCCCTTCCAGCATGTGTCTATAATTAGAAATACTCTGATTTCCACAAGTCAAACTGCACAGCTTTGCATTGTTACACTACAGGAGGACACTGCTCGCTCAGCAGCTAAGAAGCAGAGTCTTACAGAGGATCACAGATTATGTTGCCTTGCATTTGCAGAAGAACATGTCAAACATAACCAGAATAGGATTTTAATAATATTCACACACAATGACATTTTCATCTACAAATGGTGGGAAAGTAAGTTGTCTTAACACCCCAGAGAAACGTTATAATGCAAAGTATGTGGCACAAATGGATCACCAACATCGCTTATGTGTGGTGTTGGGGTTGAATCTCACAAGATGGTCTTGGTGTGTTGTGGCAGTTTGACGACACATTAAATAACCTGCAGTTAAAGACATGCTTGAAAACATCATGGTTTCATCTGTGAGGACTAGATATCCTGATGGAATGACTGAATCTGTCCACACAACAGGTTCTCACAAAGGCAAGATATCACAGTGCTTGATTGGCCTCCTTGCTCACCAGATTTAAATCCTATTGAAAATATGCGGACAGAGGTGAAGGAAGTTTTGGAGTTAAATTGACCTTCAAGACAACGCAAGACAAAAGGTTTTCTGGGATCAAATACAGTATGCTTGAGGGGGGGAGGGGGGGGGGAAGTATCCTCTCATGAAAAATTTACTAGACATTTGATACAATCCATGAACCTTAGAATGAAGGCAGTAACAGAAGCAGAGTGCTTATGCAGCCAAAATTTAGTCAATTTCTATTTTTTTGCTTTTTCATTTATGAATATAATATTTACTTATTTCACATTTAAGTTAAAAAGAAAAGGAGAAGGTTTCAGTTTTTATGTGTGAGCATAAAACCCTTGAAATCAAATAAACCTTAGCAACTGAGAAGTATAAAAATACGTAATAAAATTGTTTTTCTGAAGAAAAGAAAAAAAAGAACTAACTTCAGTCTACAAAGCTCCACAAGCCTAATTGCTAGGTACCTGCTTATAACTGCAACTACCAGCATATATTTAGTAACTGGGATCAATATAAAAGGTGATAACACAACAAAGCTCAAGACATACAAACAGTGGTGTGCATTCAACCCCAGCTACCCCAGCGCTGCTGGGGTAACGGATTTATTCACAAGTTCGAAATTAAAATAGTTTTTTCATATCTCAATCAAATAGCACATTGAACTTGAACGCTACAGTACTTAAGTTTCAAACTCCCGCCCCACCACTAGCCAGCTGTTGCTCTTGGCAACTTGTCTTATTCCAAAGGAATACACCCTCTCAACGATACCAGCTAGCCTACGAGAGCTGTATTGACGCATGCGTATTCTGTATAGGGTCCTAGCTAGCGTATCCATGGCTGCCAGCCGACAGCAGAGGCAAGTGAGAATTTGATTGGTTAGTTTAGTTTAATTGCAGCTAGCTAGGCTTTGACGTCATAGAGCAGAGCCTAGTTGATCGGTTACATATCGATATGGAAAGCTTGAAATAGAGATAGCGATACACGCAAGCATAGCAACCCTACAATAATGGTGTCATTTTATAGGACATAGTATAATAATGTCAAACGATATGAAAAGCACATATACTATTAGCTAACATTAAAAAATATTGATAAGAAACTACTTAAAATACTTTTTTGTTTACGAAAGTGACCTCCATTAACAAAATGGAAATAAACAGGGGAAAATATAATAAGTTGGTCATCATGCAGATCAGATCCGACTATATAGTGTTGTCACAAGTTTGAAAGTTTGTTTGCACCCTGCAGAAACTAAAAGGTGAAGAGTGCGTTGTTTTATATGTGTTTCTGTTAAAGTATCTAGTAAATGTGACAGGTGAATTCATTGAAAGTGAATGCGAGTGACTGTGTAATAGACAATATTCGAGTGAGTGAGTGATTAGGGTTTAAGGGCTCATCGACAGCTAGGTCATTAGAGCCCTGACAATATTCAAAAGACACCATTTTTATATGGGCTGTAATGTGCTAAGCACATGGTAAATAACAGAAAAGTATTTAGGATAACAAATACCTCTACTATTTATAACCTGACCATTTTGGAATAAGGATTATTTATTTTAAAGTATAGGATGATTTTTCAGTGCCATAGCCTATACCGCTGGGGTAATTGTTGTGACCACCACAACCCACTGTATACAAAGTAACATTGGGTTCAAATTCATGTTTTGCTGTATTTTCAACTTGCACATAATTGCAATTTCTATGTTAGTTTCTCCATCCCCATATTAAATCTCACACAAATGATTCTTAAAACTTTGGTGCAAGTAGTAGCATACAAAATTAATGGCTATCCCTTCATGAATTTAGCACATAGCTATGTATTACGCACATAATAATCCATCTCAGCTAGGTTATTTACACAAATGGTGTCAGAAAATTATTCCCATCTTAGGCAGTTTTCCATTTTAGAGTTATATTTGGCATAGGAAATAGTTCTGTTCTGAGACTTATTTTATTTGTCCAGGTTTACATATATAGGGCTCTGGTTTAAGTTTTACTGTATGCTTCCCATGGGCAACTAAGTCCCTAAATAAATAGCTGCAAAAGCTAAATTTTCAATGGAGAAACTGCAGAAGTGATCATAGTTTTTTACTCAGGAAAGAGATGTCATACTTAAACGTTATGGTACATAGTGAATAATCAATAAGATTTATGATGAGGGAAAATCAATTTACTTGAATGAAAAACAGCTACGTAGCAAACTCACTTTCAGAAAATGCTCAGAGTAATATTTAAGATATTTAAGCACATGGAAATACTGGAAAAATACTAATAGTTTCTGCAGCCTTTTTAAAGGAAACAGTGGTGCTTTATCAACTGAATTCCTGGGAGGGGATCATCATCCATTACCATGCCAATTTGAGAAATAGTTTAAATATATTCTATTAAATTCTCTGTTAGCAAATACATTTAAAACTGTTACTTTTCCATTGTATTTAGTGTACAGTTCAGATGCTTAATTTAATCCTGAAATTCTATCAAGCTCCTACACCTATAGACTGTTTAGCTCGGAGATTCCTCTCACGGCTTTTCTCCTGGTTGGAAATGAGTTATAGCACTGCAAACATCTATATTATTAATAATAATTAGCTGCATGCAGTATTTTTAACATCCTTCTTATAAACAGTAGTCGAAGGCAGCTGCATTTAATCCAAAAAAGATTTTCACATCTTACTACTCATTCTATTTATGATTCAAGGGGAATGTAAGAATGAATGCAAACATTTTCCCAGTATATAAAATAAAAAAAAATTCAAATTCTGAAGGGCTTTAAGCCACCAAAACACATGACTGGCAAACTACCACACTAAAGTTACTCAATATTGGGCCAAATAGCATGAAGCATTATACTACTATTACTCCATAGCCAAGACCTCTACATCACGTACCACTGGTCAGGAATACATGAATTTAAAAGTGTTTGCACAATTGAGGAGCGTTTTTTCAAAACTCATTAGATGAACAAAATACATTTCTGGGAAAAACGTTTTTTTCTATTTATTGGCAATATTAAATGGTTAGCACAGCAACTATATTAACCATTCAATTCTCCTTCCTGATACTGTCTCATTGAATGTGAAAAACAAATAGCATAGTTTAACTACCGCAAATTTGTAGTTTGAAAGTGCAGAGTTTTTTCAAAACCCGATAGATGCTGATACACTTTTCTGCGTGAGCGAGAAATTAACACATGAAGTTTTGTTATTTTTGTCATTTATTGTTTTTGTTGCTTTTCATTTACATATTTATTTTTTTATTTATTTTTGCCTTTTTATAATGCATAATGTACTATACAACCCACATATTAATGTTTATAAGGATTATTTTATTAGGTAGGTATAAACTTTGAAACTAAGTACTGCTACATTCACAATAACAATATATTTGGTTTTATTTACATAACATACATATTGAATACACACAAAGAAATTTCAAACAATATGAATAAGTAAGTTTTAACCTTTATTAGTGCTTGTGCAGTCTGTATATGGTTCTTAGTTCGTTTCTCTTTTCCACATCTGCCTCTGTCTTAATCTTCATCAGTCTCATTTTGCAGGTTGAGCATGTGTCAGTGTGTGGTGTACAGAATGAAAGATTGAAGAAGTTGTAAAATATGTTTTTATATTTTGACAATGAGCAGACTGGTATATTTCTTAATCTTCTTTCGTTTCAAAAGTTGGTCCACATTTTTCTGATATTAAGTTCTGTAGGTAAATATTCTCCTTGATTGTGGTCATCCTCTACATCTGTACTTCTTAATGTCTTGCTTTATAGCAGCAGTAATGCCCTTCTGTAATATTCCTGTTGTCACCTCCTCTGGTTTCCTTTGGCGCATTCCCAGATAAATGAAATTTTCTAGATAGGAGAGAGAATTTATCTTTTGACACCCCTGTGATTCCTTGGAAGCTTCCAGCGCATACTGACAATACTCGGCCATCATTACTTCTCACACCGTATTTAATCCTAACAGTTTGCTTTCTATTTGCAGCCTCTTTATTCACCACTCTGCGATTAGGAGATGTAATACTCATATATTTTATAGGAATTTATCTTGATCTATTTTGTTGAGCATGGAAAGGTGTTGGTGAAATCCACTTATATCATTATAAGTCAAATCAGCTGCATCACAGTGCTTATGCCCTTTACTTTTAGGATTTCGTGGAGTGCACTTGAGACCATGTGAACATGTAATTGCTGGAGTATGAGCTTTCCTTGACTTGCATTTTGATTTCCTTTCCTTCTTTTTACAATTCCTACCTTCCGCGCATTCTACGACTGGTAGTTTCACAATCCGAGTTCCTGTCCATTGTGCAGTGTCTCAACTAAGAAAAAAAAATGTCATGTAAGTATAACAAAGCTTGCAGAAGCACCTGCCTGCTGTCCAAGGGGTCCCAGGTTCGATTCCCGGCAGGGGCGTAGGAATTTTTCTCCAGCCAAGATTATTCCTCATTCTTCCGAGACTGGAAGTATGAATGAAAGTGTGAATGTGTGAATTCAACGCACAAAATCCCCAAAGACCCAAAAACCCACTGTAAAACAAGTAACACCACTGCCAATAGGTAAGGCTGCCAATATGACCTCTGCAGTTAAAGATGGGATATAAATGGAACAAAAAAAAAAAACTTACAGAAATGAATGTGAAATCCAAGCGCACAACCTGAGTTAGCAGTTATTGCCAACGTTGCAGCAATGTACAAAGCTTGCAGAAAGGCTGAGTGAGTGTGTCGGGTTTAAGGGCCTGTCGACAACTTGGTCATTAGGGCCCCCGAGTCCAAAAGTAAAATTACGGACGGTAAAATGTTAATATATCACAAAAAAAAAAAAAAAAAAAAAAACTCTAAAGTTAAAATAGATAAAAGCAGCTAAATAACTATTAAAACGTTCCATTTAAAATGCTAAAAACTGAAACTTAAAACTGCTACAAAGTAAAAAACACTAAAACGTTAAAAAGCTAAAAAATAAGGCAATCTAAAAGGCTAAAATCTCTGAAATAAAATAACCTTACAGTTGCTTGATAAAATCGATTGCGGAACAAAACCGCAGCACTGTATTTACAGACACTTGGTCGTTGCCTAAAACTGACCTCAGAGTAAGGCCCAGGCCAACGGTCTGGCGCTCACAAGCGTATCGCGGACAATCAAGAAGGACATGGGCGATGGAGATTGGAATATTACACGTCGTACAGACAGGCTCCGAATCACCACGCAAAAGGTGTCCATGCGTGGCTCGGGTATGGCCTATCCTCAGGCGAGTTAAAACCACTTCTTCCCACCTGGAATCCCTGCAGCTGGTCTGCCAGAGTTGTACAGTGTCCTTGATTGTCCGTAACTGAGTGCCAGATAATGCTTCCCAAGATTCCTGCCAGAGAGCAAATAGATGGCGACGGAAATATTTCTGCACATCTATATAGGGAAGCGTACGGGTGGAATACTCCGGAAGGCAACATGCAGACTTCGCAGCCGCATCCGCCACCTCATTGCCCGGAATACCCACATGGCCTGGGATCCATGTAAAAACAAACTAGTATCCGCAAGACAGTAGCTGGGAGATCAACGTCTGGATTTTAACAACCAATGCCGAGGTGCCGATAAACTGTTGCAGGTCCTGGAGAGCGCTAAAAGAAATGATTGAGAATTCCAAGAATCGCAAAAGTGAGATGGCAGTCAATGCTAACATGCGTTTCATAGAAAACAGGTTGCTCTGCATCTATCAACCTTTACTTTAACTGATCAAGTGCATCTATCGAGTTTTGAAAAAACTGCTAATATTCCCTACCTCCTACACAGGACAAGAATCAAATTTTGCAAAATCTGATTTCACAGAACAATGCAGAATGTGAAAATTATGCTGATACTGTACATAACTCAATTTTGTAAAAGTCTGCATCTATCGAGTTTTGAAAAAACGCTCCTCAATTATTTTAATGATATTTATTACAATTTTATATTAAGAGTGGGACTGACTTCTTCAAATAATGGAAAATGTTAACTAATTTACGAACATTTTTCCTTAACCCAAAATATTGAATAAAATCTAAGTCTTCCTATATAAGTTTGTCTATTATTTGCGTTTCCAAATTGAATAAAATACTACAAGAACAAATAAGGCTTCAACAGTTATTTACAGAAAATTCAAGTTATGCATTTCAATATCTAAGACAAAAGGTATTTTAATTGAATGTGTTAGAGCCATTTTACAGAATTTAAATAAATAGAAAAATAATTAAATTATTTTCATTTCATACATGTCTCAGTTTGTTATGCTGTAGTCTTTAAACGCCATGTCACTCACCAACATATGAATAAACCATTATTTCAAATCATTTACTGCTTCCCATGAAAAGAGTTCTCTATATTACCATATTTCACTGCACAATGGTTGCACCCAGATTTATTCACAAGCAATCAGTACAAGCACTTCACTGCACAAATGTTGCCTTAACATTCCAGGTGTTCACTATCGAGAAAGTTAATGTGCTGCCAATGCGACCGTTAGCTCACAGGAGAATACAGAGTATCCAGTGTATTGTAATAAATTTCTCATTGTTGATGCTATCAGTTTGCCGACTGCAGAGATGGTGGCCAGCCCATCAATGAATCTCATTGGTTCAAGCACCTAAAGTGCGGGAATTAGCAGACATGACTAAGCACTAAGCAAATGGAGTAGCAAGGGATATGAACCATTTGGTTATATGTGCCAAATCAATAACTATCTTACCCTTCAATTGTGTACAGCTCAGCTGTTTATTTCTTTAGTCACTCTGAGCCAGGTATCCCCAAGTCGAGTCAAGGTCGCTTGAGGGCGCGCAGGGCTGAACATTACACTCACTGCGGGTAGCACAGCTACACAGTCCAGTATATCAGTGCAGTGGTGGTGTAACGCTACATATTAGTATTGCGGTGTCCTACTTACGATGGCTGTGACAATTGTGCAAAGAATTCAAACATAGATTCCAGGACATTATACCACTTGAGAAACAGTTTAAGTTATTTGCAACACCATTTTCAGTGGATATCCTCGATAGTCCTGTTGAACTGCAGTTGGAAGTAATAAATTTGAAAAATGATACTGAATTAAAAGATAAATATCAAAATAGAAAAGTATAAACCATTTCTACACCTCTGTAAAACGCGAAAGAATTCCTAAACTCCACAATCTAGCAGGAAGAATTTTGTGCATGTTCGGGACAGAAGAATTAAGTGATGAACACTTGAAAGCATGTTTGTGATTGGGTAGCTCGCAAACAATAGTCCCACATATGGAACAGCTGGTGGAAAACAGACAACTGTAAAATCACGGCGATTGTCGGATGGCTAAGAAAGAGTCATTTTCATAGACTTTTATTTAAAGAATATTTTATTTATTTGTATTGTTTACTTCATCGAATTGCATAGTACCAACAAGAAGAAAGTTCTGTCATATTACATTATTTATTTAGTTTATTAATTTTATACGAGTGTATTTCGTTAATTGAATTTCCTGCCAATAAAATTTTATTTTGTATTATATTAGCTATCAGTATTAAAGTGTATAAAATACTGCTGCCATTATTATGTAATTGTCAGTAAAAATGCAAGATAATTTACACAATCGTAGTTCCGCCATTGTAGCACCTCCATTTCTTGACCGCAACCGGACAGTCAGGGCTTTTACTTCTGCCCAAGAGGGTAGTCTGTTGGGGATGCCTGCTCTAAGCAGTGCTTATGTATACTAAATCTTTACACATATGTTACAATTACCTTCACTTATTATTTACCTACCTTAACTTTTTTTCCAGGGAAAATTATGGACTTTTTCAGTAGTCCAATACTATTGACTCCAGTTAAAAAGTGCACATGATTCAACAGTATCGTAAATGCTTTTGTAAATAATAGAGGAGTCTTAATTCAATAAATCCAAGGTCACGTTTTTCTTTTTCTTTACTAGAGTAGGGTTTGTATTGGTGTCAGCGTCACTTTTGTTGCCCCTACTTTCTTTTCGACTATGAACAGTGTAACATGGCTATACTTCAATATACGCAGACTCATTACTCCTGTTACCGTACACACCGTACATTAGTCACTGAAAGTTAACACGGCCAGTTTTATATAACTTTTCCTTTGCATAATGGTCGCATTGTGTATTTTTATTTTATGAAGAAGGCATGAACAGTATTTTTCAGGTCTTTCCTTTGACTTGCATAGCATTAATTCCCCCAGTGCTGTATTACATTTACCTGGTATTTCTTTTGGAGGTTAATATTCGTACAACTCTCCCTCCATCTTTTCCATTTATTACCTGTTCCTGTACAGATGACCCCATAATGACCTTAGTATGAGCATTTACCAACCTCAGCATTAAATATGTAGTTATTGCTTTATTAAAAATGACATTTTATTCAATATAACATGAAACAAAATATTGTATTTTCTGTATGATTCTAACTTTCCAATACTTGCCCCACACATAGCCTCGTCTGGAACAACAATAATTATTGATTGACCTAATAGAGGTTAACTATTACTGGTATTTAAAGAACCTACAACACTGTCAGTCATCATTGGGATATGTTACTTGAAACCGTTTCTTGTATAAGCCCTATAAAACATGTTAAAAGGCAATGTAACAGAGGCAACCAGAGATCATGCTTCACTTGTTTTCCATGGAGACGAGATCAACAACGAATATTTCTTGGAGACAAATGTTTGGAATCTTGAATTTGTGAAGAAAGAGGACTAGATAGGGCTTTAAATAGACAGTTTTATTACCATAATCCAATATTGTTACAGCTCTTTTTCTTTGTGAAAATATAAAACAGGTACTAAAAAGAAGAATATTTTATTATTTGGATTGAATTGTACACTGAAGAAATTGTTGAAAATGCATCATTCTGCAGTAAAACCTGACATATTGTGTTGCCATTTAAGTACTCAACAATACTTCAATACAATTCAATACAATCTCGCTGCTCTGCTATCTCACTCATTTTTGCTTGGTTTATCTCAGGGCATGTAGATATAGAGGAATTAATTGCTGTGTGCTGTCGTCTCTTATAAGGCACACAGGTGTGCCTTATAAGAGGCTTGGTAAGCAAGCTTTAGGGCACACCAACCATCCACAACCATCTTCGAACAGGTAGTGGGTAGCCGAACAAGGCCACAGCCATCTACCCTAGGGTAGATACGGCGCATCTTGAAAACAAGGTGTCCGGTCCTCTGTTTGACATGCTACTAAGCCTGCAGGTGAGAACACACGAGGTGTGTTTTAGCGTACTGCACCTACAGGTGCAGTATTGTACCTGTCCCTGACTTTCTTCTTCCCTCCCAACTATGATTTCCCTATCTCCCTCTCCCGGCAAGACCCGAAACGGTCTTGCAAGACAGCCTACAACTGCCGTTGCCAGCACCTCCATTGGTGCTGTCAAAAAGACCTCATCCGAGGCAAAGAAGTGCACTGCTGCCACTAAACGCAAAGGCAGAGGAGGCAAGTACCATAAAATCGAGGCATCCAAGCATGCCACCAGCCAGGGTCTCCCATGTGAAAATTTTCTGCGCATAGGCCAAATTTCAGAGTCTGACTCCAATGACTGTGCCAGTGTATGCACAGATTATTCTGGACGCAGCAGGGGAACTTCAGTGTACTCCTGCAGATACTCCATCGCAAGAGACGAGGAATTTAGTTCATCCGGTCTCTCCTCTAGTGAGGAAGAAATCCCTCAGCAGGGGGAAGATGGATTTCATGAGGTAATCTCACGAAAAACCAAAAAATGGCTGGCCAACTTAGCCAAATTGGTAGAAGAGGGCCTCCATAACCTACCCCAACCTCAAACACCCATCCCACCCAAGCAGCACGTTCCACCAATCATCGTAAATGACTTTGCAGGGTCGATCGGCTTTCTTATGCTGGTAATGCCGACCTTGTCAAGGGAGTGCACAGTGCGGCGGAGCAAGAGCTGCTTCATATTCCATGCCAAATTGGCTGAGTATTACCACTCCATTCTCCGCCACCTTAAAGAAAAGGGTATCCCCCACTTCACCTTTGGGTTAGACAGAACCCACGACCTTCCTGTGGACACACCCACCGATGAGATCGTGGCAGATCTCACCCGCCAGGACATCACCCCTAAGCTGGTCAAGCAGCTGACCAGGGCCGCTCCAGATGGGCAAGGACCCAAACACCCTTCCCCCTATTTTTAGTAGTGGTGGAGTGAGCCAACGACCCGGAGGCCAAGATAGATGGCGTGACAGCCCTCTGTTACCTCCGGGTACACATTGAACCTTCCAAAGGTTGTGGCGGTTCCCCTCAATGTCATCATTGTCTGGGGTTTAACCACTCCAGCCACTTCTGTCGCCACAAACTGTGCTGCCTTAAGTACGGTGACGAACACCTAAAAGAGGTCTGCCCGAAATCACAGGAGGATGTACCCAAGTGCGTGAACTGTACCGGCGCCAAAATGAATTTAAATCAGAAATTGCTAACCAAAATGAACAACTTAAATCACAGATTGAACTTAGATTAGAAATAGCCAATCAGAATCAAACTTTAAATGATAAGATAGAAACACAAGTAAGCAAACTCAAAATTAGCATAGCTGAAATTACTAAAGAACTAGTGAGGTTAGCTAGACAAAATTCTGAAGTTAGAGAAAATTTTAAATCAGAACAGAATATGATGACCGAAATAAATAGCAAATTTCACAGTCAATTACAGGAACTAGACAAACAGAGGCTTGAACAACTTGACTATAGTTCTACACAAGCGTCAGCCATTATACAACTTAAGAGATGCTGTATGCAAAGAAGTAGAGACTATCAAATTACAAAATATCAATAGTAAAAATGACCTCATGCTTGAAATGCAAAGCCACAAAACAGCAATAGACAAAGTAAAATCTTTGCAAGTGTTTTGATAAAGAAAAAGAGAATGTACATAACCTACGCACAATAGTGGTAGTCTTTCAAGCACAAGGTATAAATAATGATAATGTTAGTATTAGTAATGATATTGGTATTGATTGTATGCATAATTGTAATGTAAAGACTAATTTACAGACTGACGATCAACATATACTATGCAATACAAACATTGATGAGCCAGTTAATCAAGACTATTCGTCCTTACCTGAATACGCAAGACATAACCACAAAACCAGTTATAACAACCAAATTTTGAACGAAATTACTCTGCCTATTTCTGATGAAGAAGCCAGTGATAAGCCCAAACAATTTCCAAAAGAAATGGAACTTTATTTCCAAATTAAAAATATTCCCTCAGATTTACACATGATAGTTAGACAAAGGTTAAAAAGAAAAGGTTTACAATGGCTAGTCAACTTTTGTGGGAAATGATATGCGTCGTTCACAAACTTATTCCTTGCAAGATATTGGAGACCAGCTAGGCAGAACCAGATCTGTGTACAACTCATTACTGGGAAATATACGAAAGATAGTCTTACGGATTATTTTATGAAAATAACCAACCTTTGCAAAATGATAGACCCGCCTTTGAATGAACAGGAGATCATAACAACAGTGATTAGACACTTCCCAGACTCTGTTGAACACAACTTAATAATTGCAAAACCAATTGATTGAAAATGAAGCAAAAACAATTAAGACTGTTTTATTGGTACATACCACTTACTTTACATAATTTACTCTTGGTTAGAAGTCGTTCCCTGTGAGGTTGTGGGTTTGAAAAAAGTGTCAATACCCATTTGCTTCCCACTTGAATATTGCTTCTTTATGATTAAGGAGCGAAACTGTCTGAAAGGTTCATAATAGGTTAGCACTTGTGGGTCTAAAGATCTTTCCACATAAGAAACCACACCATCTACGTGGTCTCTTATTACAGATAATTTAGGTACACACTTCAAAGATTCATCACTGTCGTCTTTTAACACCAGACATTCTACACTGTAACAAAACTAGAGTATACCTGTAATGGACACAAGAGTATTACATTCACCAGAGAATGCCCAATTCAGACTGAAGCTAAGTCATGTGAGCCCTTGAGCACGTGACGCGTACACGAGCTTTCATGAATGTAGCCGAAGATGCGTGAACTAGCCTTCTTGATCAAACAGTGGAATGCCACAATTTAATCATCACTGATCTTCTAAATTTCATTTAAATTTATTTTATAACCAACATTATAATCCGAAGTCCGTTGAACAGAGAGTATACTGTAAATTAACTTAAAACCCCAAACTGAACACTGGAATACTGTACTTGTTATAGAAGTATTCTCTTTTCTTATTCCTCTAAATAAATGTGAACGAATAACTTGAAAAAAAAATGTTAAACTATTTCTGAAGATGCTAATGAACTTTCCGCCTAGCAGTGAAATTAACTGTCAAGTTAGTGACAATAAGCTTAATATAATATAATAGAGCGCAAATGCCCAAGTGAGGAATAACTGAGAGCGCTGTTTTGAAAAGCAATATTTCACATATTCTACATTAACAGACAAATATGGCAAATTCAACCCTAAAGCTTCTCCTTTAGAGCAGCAGATTATCTGGCTATGTTTATTTTCCATAGTGTTGTAATTTTTCTCTCCTTACTAATGGTACAACATGATTGAAATTTTACAACTGAGTGCTTTATAAGATTAATTACAATTACTGAAAATAAAACCGGGAATATGCCTACTTTCACCATCAAGGATTCCTCCCAAAATTAATATTTTCCTTTAAATATCCACATTTAAAGGCATCTCTATAAACCTAGTAGACTATTACAATGTTAAAATATTTAATTTGGTCATACACTTAATGTTCTCATTAGTTTACAATGGATATATGGAAGCATATCAGCATACATTTCCGCAAATGTTTTCCCCTGTGATTGCATGAAGAAACTGGAATCAGTTTCAGTAGGAATGCCTTTTAAAGAAGAGTTCAAGTAAATCAGGATACAAGGGAAAAAAATAAAACCTGAATGTTCTTTCCGTTGTGCAGCACAAAACTTAAAAAGAAATTACAAGGAGGTGTTCCAAAATAGTTAACTTATCACGTATAAAATTTGAAATGTACTGGATGGACAACATGAAATTGATGTGAGCGACATGGAGCAATCATTTTCGAAATTAAGACAGTTTTTCGTGGCAATCGTCCATCTTTCAGGATGGAAAATTTGAGGAGACATATGGCCATATACTATAACTCTACAGTACTGAGTGATTCTTTTCTGAAATAATGTTTGTGAGTACCATGTACATTTATATTAGCTCAGCCATTCAGATGTTAAAAAGATATTTTATTTGGTTTGGTGTACACAGGCTGTAAATGAAAAACATCCCACGAATCTCACTGGTAACAGACGGTTCACACACAATTTGAGATAGGGAACCTGTGGTCTATGGCCTTAAATTACCAAGTTATAGATATTCAAAGTATTTACAGATCATAATCAGTAAATCATAACCATAAAGAAACACCTAAACAGTAGTCATTGAAAATGAAATAGTGCTAATTAGGCACTTAGTAAAGCCTGTATTTTGTCTCTCTGAAGAAGCGTTTCTAAATTGTAGCATTATCAAAAGTGCTTAAATTGTGGACTTAACATAGAGCTCATGCCTCTGCAATAGATAGCAGGTTTCAGCAAACGGCTAAAGAAACATAGGACAGCTCTAAAATGTGTGCTTTCGCTGCACAGTTATGTTGACTGTGGACTGAATAAACCTGAGAAATCGAGTTCAATCCCTTTTTCTTTCCATTTTGAGAGTAATGTGCTTATACTTTAAAACAGCAAAATATCACTATCATATGCAATACACAGGATATTGTTTACTTTTGCCTTTCACATCTGATGGCTTAGACTGGAGGGTTATGAATTGACACTGATCTGAAGCTGTCAGTTGCTTATAATTGTCCATGTCAATAAGAGGCAATTTTCAATTTAACAATTGACCAGCTGTAAACAATTCACAAGACAATGAAGCAAGTAAGGTGCCGAGTACCTATGTGTTAGCATGAAATGCCTAATACTGTCAATAGGTGGTGATAACCCTGTTGACCATTTCCTACTCAATCTTCAGTAATCAAGTCGCTCATGCCTAATTTCCTATTTGCCTTCAGCACACATTACATTGAAGCAATTAAATAGGTACTCTGGGAACATGAGCAAACTTACAGTTTTGTCAAATTAGCTGACCTGCACCTAGTGTATGGTAAAGCAGGTTCTTCTGCAATAGCTGCACAGATTTACAGCGAAAGGTACCCCAATAAACAGCAGCTGTATTGGACTACTTTCAAATCTACAGATCCGTGTTTGAGAACATAGTTCTGTGGTGCCAAATAAAATAGATTGCAGTGCATGATGTACCCACTGCATTCCAGAGTTTGAAGAAAACGTAGTGCGTTTACTGGTAGAGGAACCGTCAACCAGCATCCATGCTATTGCACATACAATGGGTATCAACCACACAAGTGCATGACAAGTCCTGCATGAGGAGCTGCTCTATCCCTCTGCATAAGGTGCAAGCCTTAACTCCAGAAGATTGTGATTTACGCTTGCAGTTTTACGAATGGGCCTTAAGGCAGCCACCGGAACTGTTTTCAGTGCTGTTCACCTATGAAGGCAGTTTACCAGAGATGGCCCAATTCTAAACTACAACAATAGTCACATGGGCATACGAAAACCCCCATGCCATTGTTCAGAAAAGCCAGCAGCTGCAGTTTGTGGTGAACATATGGGCTGGCATTGTTTCTGACCACGTCATTGGGCCACACCTTCTTCCTCCTTCTTCCTTCTTATATGTTGCGTGGCAACATATAACATTTCTGAAGGATGTACTGGAAGAAGTGCCACTTGATGTTTGCGCTCAACTGCATTTCCAACACAACAGAGCTCCTGTGCATTATGCTATGAACGTACAAGGGCATCTAAGTTACGTCCTCCCCAACCGTTTGATTGGAAGAGGCAGTACTACCGTGCCCTGGCCATCTAGTTCACCAGATCTCAACCACATGAATTTATTTTTCTGAGATCTTCAGACTATGGTGTATTCATAATTGATTCTTAAGAGATGCTTGTTGCCCACATGCAGCCAGTGATGAGATTCACAATGCACCAGGAATGCTCAAAAGGGTTCGCAAATCATTTGTGTCAATATCGCCTATGCATTGCTGTTAAGAGGTCACCATTTTGAGCAGTTCCTTTGAAATCTCCGCCTACTCTAATTTGTTTCCTTACCTTTGTTCCGCTATCTATTGTATTGTAATGTTAATGTCAACTCAACTTATGTTTATAATAATTCAGTCACATGTAGCTCTTTCAAGTGTTTCTCCATTATTTATTTGTTCGTAAGCTGTTAGTTAAGCTTGAACCATCTGTTCAAGTATGCATGAAGTTTTCAGTGTGTTTCTACTATTTAGGCCATAAAAGTGTAAATAGTAAACAAATTTTAAATAAAATCTTAAAGCATTAGTTAAGAGAAAAATTATAATACAACATGTATGTTGCCTACAAATGAAATTAAAGTTCAGCATGTACTTCACAGAGAGAGAAAGAGAGATGGAGGGAAAGCAAGAAAGAAAAAGAAACCTAACAAAACACATGAATATGGGGATTTGAACCTGAGCCTTTAATCCATGTGTACTTCGGCCGTCCTGGCAAAATATCCATTAGACTAAATACTAAGGCTAAGAAAGCTGTCCACTTTTTCTCGTCATACATTACAGCTGCAGTGGACATGACCAGTGGCATGCATATGTCCAAGCAACTTTAAGGCACAATTCTGTAATTTATAATCGTAGACCATACCCTAACTCAAATTGATTGTCTATGAACCATCTATCACCAGTAAAATTTGTGTGGTGTTATTCATTTACACTCTGTATTTTTAACATTTTCAGCACATAAAAAATAAATACTTCCCAAGTCTTTAGCACCTAAAAATCTGAGTTCTACTCAAGAGACATAATTCATTAGTCGTGCCAATGAATATCTGCCAATGCAGTTGCATGTGCAAGCTGGGGAAGTGCCCCAAGATTACATCATCCATGTTTGTTAAATATTGCTAAGCAATGAGCATACTGAGCTCAATTTAGTTTGTACACTGTTATAAACAGATCACACAAAACAGTTGGGCATGTTAATTAAAATTAAATTAAATATGGCATAAGTGAAATAGTGTACATGAAGGTTTGCATCAGTATATACTACATTTTAAAAACAGTTTTACCACTAATGGGAAAATACTATACTGCCAACACGTGCGAAATCTCTTGGTGCTGATTGTTCTCAGGTAATGCAACAGTTGTCAGGAATAAAGTATGTAGCATCAGCGTCACATACTTTGTCGAGGTAATTTCTTATAGGAGAATCAACACCATCTTCTTCTAGATAACATTCAGAATTGTATTCAGATTTATGTAAAGCATTTACTTCAGCTGACATTCCCCTTTATAAGGTGAACAATCCCGAGCTCAGAAAATGTCTTACTAAATATACAAATATAAGTCCTCCTGATAAGTCGATGCCATGAAACAATTATCTTTCAAATTGCTTGAGGACTAAAGTCAGTTAGACCCATTTGAGAAAATGAAAAAATCTGGATCGCCATTGATGAAACTATCGATACCAGTGGTAAAAAAATTGGAAATGGTATCGTAGGAGCATTCAAAAAATTATGAAAAAAATTTGTAGCTCTTTGCAGCTTAGCGCCCTCAGTACATTTGGTTAACATTGCGTATCGGGATCAAAACTCCACGTCGCCTATTACGAAATTGTAGCCCTCCTTTATCACAAAACTTGTAATAATACACGTAATTGACAATAATTCACACTCAGAATGTAGTAGTTCTAATTATATATGTAGCTATAGACGTATGTGCTTGAAATAAAGCAGTTACGGCACAACACAAACCACTACATTAAGAACAAAAATTTACACCGAGGCATTAAATGGATAGAGGCACGCAGTAATTTGCAACACAGAAAGCAAGCCTTAAGCTCTGAAGTGCATTATACTTATTCCACAAAAGCGACGTAAAAAATGCAGAGAAACTCATTCCAGGCAAGCTCTTAAATTAATACATTACACAAAACTTCCGATTTTGCCCTTTCTGTTTGAAACCTTGCAAGACCACTCCAGTCAAGAAACAAATGATCTCGTTATTAGGTTATTTACCTGAACTATGATCTTTCTTAACTTATCCGTGTTCCGTCCTTATTATCAGCTGACCTTTGAAGTTTGTCTTGTCTTGTTTTGTCAGGCGCTGGTTGACGGTTGACGTTGCTACTGCCATCCTTGAAGGCAAGGTAACTAGAGAAAGATGTGGGTAGTGATGGGAGGTGATGGGAGTATTCGAATGCAAAATGTCGATGTATTCGATTCTTGAAAGATCTCGAGATGTTCTCGAATCCTGAGATTGTATTCGAATACTTCACTCGGTTCTCATTTGTTAATTACTACTCTGCTGTTATCGAATGTTTCACTCGGTTCTCGTTTGTTAATTACTACTTTGCTGTTATCCAATACTTCACTCGGTTCTCGTTTGCGTATGTTATGAATGCTGAATTCGAATGTTTCACTCGGTTCTCGTTTGTTAATTACTACTTTGCTGTTATCGAATACTTCACTCGGTTCTCGTTTGCGTATGTTATGAATGCTGAATTCGAATGTTTCACTCGGTTCTCGTTTGTTAATTACTACTTTGCTGTTATCGAATACTTCACTCGGTTCTCGTTTGCGTATGTTATGAGTGCTGAATTCGAATGTTTCACTCGGCTTGTTCTCGGTTTATGAAATAACGGAACGCACATTACGGGATCAGTTAACTAGAACGTATGGACGTCAATATTATAAATTCGACACAAAATTCATACTTATAACGCTGACATATTATTGATTTCCAAGTCAGCATGTCATAAAATGGTGTATCTGCATGTAAACTACTGTTTAACAATGAAAATAATGTATTATTGTGTCTTAGCTTACTTCACAATAATAATAATAATAATAATAATAATAATAATAATAATAATAATAATAATAATAATAATAATAATAATAATAATAATAATAATAATAATAATAATAATAATAATAATAATAATAATAATAATAATAATAATAATAATAATAATAATAATAATAATAATAATAATAATAATAATAAACAAAATGATTAACATGCATAAGGCATATATTACACGGAGAAATGTAACTACACATATATATAATAAAATAAATATATATATAATATATATAATAATATATATAATATATATAATATATATAATATATATAATAATATATAATAAAATATTTTGCTAGCGAACTTGCATTCGAATGCAAGAGATTTCGATTAGCGAATACTACTACTAGTGAGTGACGGTATCCGAGAACTTGCATTCGAATCCAAGAGATTTCGATTAGCGAATACTACTACTAGTGAGTGACGGTATCCGAGAACTTGCATTCGAATCCAAGAGATTTCGATTAGCGAATACTACTACTAGTGAGTGACGGTATCCAAGAACTTGCATTCGAATGCAAGAGATTTCGATTAGCGAATACTACTACTAGTGAGTGACAGTATCCGAGAACTTGCATTCGAATGAAACATTCGATTCTTAAAAGTATTCGACTCATCTCACGTGACTATAAAAACAAACTTGTCAATAAAAACAAACTTGTCATGTTTCAACATATGTGTGACACAATAAGCAGAAATCTGAAGAATAACGTAAGAAGTAAAACAAAAATTAAAATGATATAAAGTAATGGCCGTACCAGTTTTATTTTTTGGATCAGAAACATGGGCGATGACTGCAGCTGACAGTAAAAATTTACGGGTTGGATACATTTAGAAATAGCAAAATAAGAGAACTGAAAATATTTTCGTAGAAGGAAACATAAACTTTAGGAATCGGTGTGCATAACATTATATGGAATGGCACTAGAAAGGATCCATAGAAGAATGATGTCCTATAGACATCAAGGGAGAAGACATCCGGGAAGACCTAGGAAGCGTTTGATAGATACACTATGAAGTTGGAACAGACTCATGCCTACTGTTTGAATTGAAGAAGAAGAGATGGCTAAGGCTTCTCCTACCCTTCTTTCTCACCAGTTCAAACATTTCGTCTTTATCTTTGTCTTGTTGAAATCGATCCTATGGCCTTTATCAATGCAATGTTCAGCGCAGCGTTGCATGAGCCTGGGTTTACACTAACGTATGTGGCTGCATTCACAAGGAATATGATAGAAATGAAGTACCTACCCTTAGAGCAAAGTTGGCTTTTATTAGAGTGACCAAGTTTCTGATTTTGGGGGCAGCTTGTAGATGGTTTTGATGCCATATTTGTGGAGCTATCTGCTTATCTTTCTGAAAAAATTGCCGGTGGACGGTATGCAGGCTATTGGGGTTGGCTTATCTTTCTCCAGAGTGACCGTTTGGATTTCCTTATTTCTTCGGCTCTTCTCAAAGCAGCTGTAATATCCTGGGCTGAATATCCATTCTGCTGGAGTGTAAGCTTTAGTGTTGAATTTCAGTTTGTAGGTTATATCAGATGCAGATACTTCTCTGTGTGTCTGTAGCAGAGTGTAGGTAACTTGAATATATTCGTTCAGACAGTAATAGGCAACATTTTGTAATTTGCTGCAAACGAAATTTGCAGCAAACAAAGTAGTCGAGCTACATTATTGATGTAACTCCCAGCTTCTGTTTGTTAAATTGTCATTGTAGTTTGTGCCATAACCACCAGAATTAAACCATAATACAGATTAATGTTTAATGAAAGAGCTTTTTTCATAAACCTCAGAGAAAAATTATTATAAGAGAAATAATTCCACTCTATCAGAAGCTATTATTTCTAATACTAAGCATCCCACAGAGGACATGATTATACAAAAAGAAGTTAACCAGGTGTCCTACGTGATAAGTGTAGCAAATATGCCCAATACAATTATTTTCAATATAATACCATTTCGCCGGAAAAAAGAAGTTGTATGTCAAATATTTGAAGCCATCTAGCTTCTTGGCGAATGGACATAAATGGTTTATAATTTCACTAACTGTCGCGCAAACATTGTGTGAACAATGATATAATGTATTTTCATTTTAATTATAATGCATTTTGCTACAATTTAAAGTAAAAATGTCATGCAAAGTTTACTTTCTGTGGCAACGCGTGTTCTCACCTTGGCTAAATGACCAGCACATAGGATGAAGGGGACACCTATCATTTGCGGTTTTACTGTACAAATGTCCACTTGAAAATATTTGTAAAAAGTTGAAAATCATGGTTCATTGCGTTGAAGTTATTAAAATCCTTAGTCTTCGTGTGAGCTTTTAACCTTCCTAACATACTTACATATTTATGCAGAAAGGTTACTTTGCGTTTTCATGGTCTCAAAAGAGCCATGTCGTATCGATGCGGTGTACGCCGCTGGTTGCTTACGTTTGAACGCCTGTTGTTTGAAGGAGCGGGGATTGAAGCAGGACGAAGTGTTGCTTTGTCCCTGACTGTCATATTACGTCATATCATCAACCGGTACAGATTATCAGACCCCTGTCTTAAACGTATGGTAATTTAAATAAAACACTTGAACCATTTTTCGAGAAAACTAAAATTTTTGAAAAAATGTTCCATGTGAAGGGTAGTTGCGATGGGGAGACATTTTTTTAATCTTTGCGTCGCATACCTCAAAGATGGCCTTAAATACCCAGTTTAAAATTAACAACTTTTACTTTTTGAATTACGCTGTTCATAGAGGAAAAGACAAAATACACGCACACGCATAAATGCACAGATATTTGTTTAAATATTGTCTTCGATTTACGGAGTCTCAAAAGGATATTTTGGTGGAAATATTGCTATCGAATTTTTGGGTAGAATACAATATTTCCTTTACTTGCACTAAGTATGTATTAGAGAAAGTAAAAATCTGATGTATTGCACTCACATAACTTCCTCTATTCTTGTATTAACTATTCTTAAACACTTTACTCCTCTATCTTCACAGTAGAGATAAAAATGTGAATAACTGTCTTCCACTTGACAGAAGTTTTATCTCTTGGCCGTGCAAAGAGAACGGGATTTCAAAATCTTCATATAGCTCCAATATTAAAAGATATGACTATCGCTCAAAGCTTACTGCAGTCCCATATTACCTTTGCACCTATAAGAAAATTAGCGGAAAGATGATTTCTGCAAATGTTTAAGTACTGCAAAACACATGTAACAAGGAATATCTCGGAAATGGTTCACTCCACAAAAAAATTAATTTGGACATAGATTGTGTGTTTTAACGAGATATACAGTTTTGTACAGTAATATTTGATCTGTGTCTTACGGTTTACCAGCTATGCAAAAGTCGTCAAGAGTAAACTGGACCATGTGGGCTATAGCCAGAAAATTCAAAACATATATTCATTTGCCATAAAAATATCTTAAACATGTGGTATTTTAGTCGAAATCATTAGAGCCATTTAGACAAAATCAAAAAATTTTCGAAAAATGTTCCATGTAAAGGGTAGCTTAGAGCGAAGAAATTTTTTTCAAAATCTTCGTGTCGCAGCCTTGAAGGATATTAAACTTAAGTACCTACTTTGGTTTTTAGCCGAGTTGTGCTGTTCACAGACAGAAAGACACACACACACACACACACACACACACACACACACACACACACACACACACACACACACACACACACACACACGCACACGCACACACGTGGATTTTTTCTAAAATTTTTTTTTCTAATTTTTTTTAATCCAAAAGCATATATTTGTGATGAAATCTCGACATCGAATTTTTGGATGAAATACAATACTTCCCACACTTACTATACATGGTAGAGAAAGTAAAAAATGTTGTCATTCTTGCTACTTCATACGCATTTCACCAACTATTAGTACGTGAATAATAGAACATGACCCTATGAGAGCTGCTTTTGTGCGACCCATTTTATCACGATAGTGGACATTGTAAGCTTCCTTTTCTTTTTCTTTTCCTTTTTTACCCTTTCCCAAGAGAAGACCCCGCAAATAACTCGTAAGCCCTCTGGCAATTTAATTATAGGGATATCGGAACGACGGGACCCACGAATTATATGAAATGTAATCCAAGTAGTTTCAACTTAATCAGGAACCACATTCCGAAATGAAGGAACTGTGTGGTGTAGCTTCTTCTCAACGGATTTCTATTATTCCGGTATTTTGAAAGCTATCAAAGGCAAAAACAGACGCAACAAAGCCAAAAAGGAGATGCTGAGCTGGGGAATACATTACTTGAATCAACTCTGGGTTTTCATTTTCCTTACCACCCACTGTGGTAAAGTGATTTTCTTTACAAAAACATTTCTGCAGAGAAGAGGAGCTTTTCAATATTCCATGCTGTTTACATTCTCACAGCCCATCATCTTCCACTCTTACCACTGCACCTGCTGCCAACCGGAATATTTCACTCTACTAACCGGGGAACACGGCTTTTTGCTATTGTGTTGTAACTGGTAGGAAGAGATTTTTCGGAAACTAGTCATTTTCTGAAATATTAATTCGCAATAATCAGTACTATTTATTTTAAATAAATGTAAAAAGAATCAAATCCGAGTTTTTAAAATACACTGAAACATATGCACGTCTTACTTATTTTATTTACGTAACCTTTATTTAAAATAAAATAAACTTAAATATATGTACTCAAAAATAAATATTTAACCTACTAAATTGAAGCATTTTTTATGTCACTCGATTGACTGCTTCTTATTATGGGTGCCTACGGCTGCTCACACATGAGTCTTAATCTCGGGGATCCGTGGTGGTTACAGAGAGCGACATTGTAATTTTGTTAGAACACTTTATTTGTTTTATTTTTACACGTTTAAGCTTTGCTGAACAATTTTAAATAAAATAAAATATGCAGTCTCACGTAACCGTTGGAACGAACTTTCACCGTGTTGCTTACATGTATACCTCCCTCGTAACGATGTCTCTCTCCTACTGTCCCTCAGTCATTATATCCTTTTAGCTTCCCAAACATCCATAATGGCCCTCACTTCATTAAGTGAAGACTTTGCCCTCTGGCGAAACCCCTCGGGTTTTCGATACTTTCTAAAACTACAATAGCAGGCTCCTTTTCTTTATGTTGAAGACCTTGCCAAAACTAATTGTATCTCGTTTACCTTAATGTTTGGGACGTTCGCTAATGACCCTCGGTAGTGCCTTTCCCGACTGGCATCCCTTCACCTGTGGTACATATTCTTAACCCTTTGCTATTAATGGATTTTGTAACTTTGATATATTTTGTATATCATAAGCGCTATACAAAAAACTGCTACAAAATCTAATACTATTTCCTTAAATTATCTCGGCTACAGAAAACCAGCAGCTGTTCCAAAATTCTTTCACTTCTTGCATCCTACATGATATAAAAAGATACCTATTTATTTGTACTATGCTTTTTATAATAATTAAACACAAGGAATATTAAGTGGTCAGCTCAGGCTGTTAACTCACCATATTCTACTTATTTCAGAAAATCATTGGAATTATAATTATCTGGATCATTCCATTTATATACTGTGACAAATGACAACTCCATGCGGTTACTTCTCAAACACTTTATCTTATACACTTAAACGGGCAATTCTTGTGTATATATATATATATATATAAATATATTCCGCGGAACTTGGAAACGGCTCTAACGATTTCAAACCAATGTTGTATTCAGAAAGGGTTTTGTTAAGTTTTTGGCCATAATTTCTCTGTTAATGGGCCAATTTCAACAAACAAGCTAGGATATTAAAGGTCACGTTAAGAGCTTTCAGAAAACCTAAAGAGAGTTGACTTAGCTCTATTAGTCTACGCGTAACAGTTACAATTAGTTGAAACTTTATTTTGGCCATAATTTCTCTGTTAATCGATTTCAGCAAACGAGCTAGCGTTTTAAATTTCTCTTAAGGGCTATCAGAATGTAGTAAGAAAGCTGGCCTAGCTATATTAGTTTATGTATTACAGCTCCCGTCTATATGTTTGAAATAGAAGTACAGCGTATTCATTTTACGGCATAAATGATGGTACTTGTAAAATATTTATATGTATCACTATATCTCTTATCTCGGAAATGACTTAACAAAAAATGTTATTCAGTTAACGTTTTGCTTTTCAAGTTTATCTCAATATCTTCTCCCAAAAACAAGATTTCACAAAAAAAAAAAAAAAAAAAAAAGGGGGGGGGGGAGGCCGAGCGAAGCTCGGTTACCCATGTACTTGTCTTCTAAAATGTTATCATAAATACACAGTTTTCTTCTCATCGTTAACAGTCTTTTGTACTATCACAACCCACACCTTTTATTTCTCGTAACCTTCCTCAGTCCTTTCAGTGTCTTTCTTCACTTTGTGTTTTATACGCTAACTACGAGTTACAATCACTCGACGCCCGTTACAATCTACTTCGCGAGGGCCGAAGTATCTTTCACAATGACACACACACACACAGCTGTCTCGCACCACTGACACACTGGCCCACTTATGTCCATAACCGTAAGCTCCCTCACTGCTGTTCCTTACCTCCTTATATAGAGGGGATGACGCCACACGAACGTTTCGTGAGCCCCTTCAAACACGCCGCGATGACGTAACGACATCTCTCTCGAAGGCTCCGTAAAAAGTCGCTTTTGTGTAGCCGCTTCAATTGTTGTTAGTCACGTACACACAACAGTAGCGTGTGTGTGGAGAAGCTTTACCATGAGCCTCTTGATAACGCGCCGCGCCTGGTGCGTGGTATGGGGTCCTTTGTTGTGTACTAGCCCAGCGTCACAATACCTTCTTATAAATACTACACATATATGCTTGAGAGGCATATCATGGAAAATGTAAGCTTTTCTTTAAACAATCATTACAACCACACCTAAGAAGATTTTTAGGTTTTTAGCGACAATGTTATACGTTTTACTTTCCCTATCACGTATACAGAAGGTATTGCATTTCACCAAAACTTCTATACGGATATTTCATATGATAGTACAGGTTTTGAGGTCCCTTGGGTACAAAAAGTCATTTTTATAAAACATCCGTGTGTTTCTGTACATCTGCGCGTGCGTGTGAGTTTGTGAACAACATAACTGAAGAACGAAAAGTCGCTTAAATATCAAACTTGGTATTTAAACTCAGCATCTTTCAATAATGCGACACGAAGATTTTCAAGGAAATCTTTCACTCCAAGCTGCCCTTTACATGAAACACTTCGAAATGTTTAATTCTCTCTAAAAAGGTTCTAACGGTTTTTATTAAAGTATTATGTGTTTAAAATATTTTAGACAAATGGAATGTATATTTCAAAATTTCTAGGAATAGCCTTTGAAGTACTCTTCATTCTGATTGATATTAAAGAGAGACTAATTATTTTATTCATTAAATTAACTTTGTTTCAGGCTAAAGCTGACTTTTTCCTGCATGATGGACCTTTCAAAGTTTCCACTAGACAGTCAAGTGTGTACCATGGAGGTTGCCAGTAGTAAGTATACATATAGACGACTTCTTTATATAATCAGGAACTGGCATATAATTACTACATTATTTTTAAGCAATTAACATGTTATTTTGATTAGAGCATCACGAATGATTATTAAAAAGATGGAGATGACTGTTTTTAAAATACCTAATTACTGTACTTTTATTATGTATTTTAATTCAACAAATATTTATAAATATTGGTGACTAAAACTTCACGTATCTTTTTTTAAGTAGGTAAATATGATGTTCATTTGTATCCTATATTTGCTTTACTTGCTGGGAAAATATTTTGACAAAGGTGACCTACATTCACTTGTAGGTCATATGCAAAATAAATCAAAAACTTTTATATCAGTCTATCCACCTTAAAATAGTAATGCACAGTTTGTAAGCAATATTGACATTGTTTCTCGTTTTTATACAACTGTATTTGTTTAATATAAGTTTATTTGTTTAACACTGGTCTATGGTCAATTTCTGTTAGGATTTTATCAAATAAATATTTTATTATTATTATTATTATTATTATTATTATTATTATTATTATTATTATTATTATTATTATTATTATTATTATTATTATTATTATTATTATTATTATTATTATTATTATTATTATTATTATTATTATTATTATTATTATTATTATTATTATTATTATTATTATTATTATTATTATTATTATTATTATTATTATTATTATTATTATTATTATTATTATTATTATTATTATTATTAGTGTTATTGTTATTATTATTATTATTATTATTATTATTATTATTATTATTATTATTATTATTATTGTTATTGTTATTGTTATTGTTATTATTGTTATTATTATTGTTATTGTTGTTATTATTATTTATTATTGTTGTTATTTATTATTATTTATTATTATTGTTATTTATTATTATTTATTATTATTGTTATTTATTATTATTTATTATTATTGTTATTTATTATTATTTATTATTATTGTTATTTATTATTAATTATTATTATTTATTATTATTTATTATTTATTATTATTTATTATTATTTATTATTATTTATTATTATTATTATTATTATTATTATTATTATTTATTATTATTTATTATTATTATTATTATTATTTATTATTATTTATTATTTATTATTATTATTATTATTATTATTATTATTATTATTATTATTATTATTATTATTATTATTATTATTATTATTATTATTATTATTATTTATGCCATGTATGGCTATGCATTTCTTGTCCCTGTATTCGTTGATAAAATATAATTATTTATAATTTATTATACTTGTATAACCTTCACACAATTTTGATCCTAGGTTATAATGCACTCGGTCATTTAAATGTAAAATGCTTAAAACTGTTGATTTATTGCTACTACTATCATTTGGTTTTGTTACTTTGATATCCCCAATAATAAAAGCTACCAAATAAGCACATATAAGGGTTTTTTATATAGATTATTGTTGCTGTTATTCTTTACCTTGAACTCACAGTGCTTTTTAAATGTAGCGTTTTCCTCTTTTACCACTAAAAGAAAGAAACACTACGATAAAAAGGTCTGTGTATTTAATGTTGTTTTAACTGATATGATCACACTCATTGGTGTCAGCAGATTCTGTAGTATATCTGGCTCAATGCCTACTAGCCAGATAGATCAGTTGCATAGTTGCCTCCCAGTAACATCTGCTTGGGTATTTTTCTCATAGATGGGCTGATTTTCACAGCCATCTTCTAGTTCAGTCTAATTTGTTTTGTATTAATTTATTGAAAAGTCTTTCAGAATAGCGGAATCCCTTCTCTGATATTTTTGGGATATGTATTCACTTATGTGTGGGCAGATGACCTAGATATATAGTGAGCTTCCTATGCCATCTGCTTATGTAATTCATTGAATATCTGTCTGTTTTTGTCTGACAAGCAAGGAAAGCCCCCCCTCTAAAAGAAAGGGAAACACACAAATTGGCAAAGAATTTCATAACCTCCAAAACAGCCTTTGCTTAAATATAACCATAAAATAATGCAAATGATCAAGATATGTTGATAAATTTATATCTGATGTGTTTGAATGTTATGTAAACAAAGGAATATTAGATTGATGGTCGGAGCCTGGTGTAGTTATTTTGCTCTCTGTGTTTTTACAGTTTCCAAGACAATAGAAGAGCTGAGCTTAGAATGGAAGACTATGAATCCTGTCATCATGGGTAAAGATCTGCGTATGCCACAGTTTGAGATTGTGAAAATTGATGCTTCTAACTGTCAAGAGTCATTTCAAATTGGTAATAACAATATAAATTTAATTTCAGCATGTGAATAATTTCATTCAAGTAATAATTGTAATAACATAGAGTAAGATTAAAATTAGCTTTAACTTGAAAGTTTGATTTTCCAGATGCATATACAGGCAACTAAACCATTTCTTTTGTAACATACTTCACTTTTATGTTTTCTACTTCTGGATACTTAAGCAGAGTGTAGTCATAAAAGAAAAACTACCAGGGCACAACAAACAAGCTGACTCTGATGATACAATCACTCAACACTCACTAACTGCTTTTCTATCTTCCTTTTGATGGCACATATCTCGCATGACGACTGTGCACACTCAGCTAGCATACTCATACACACACTGAAACTAAAAACTGTCAACTCAAAAGCACTGCCTGCTGTGGTAATTCATGTCTGTAACTACACTACTAGGCTTGTTGCTTAGCCTCCTTATATTGCAAGGAGGATGTAATGTGGACCTTCCTCAGATTTCACCTTTTCTGGAACTTCTAAAAATACACTGGATGCCAGACACTTCTCAAATAATCTCGTAAACCCTTTGTAGTGCTGTGCTCACTCTCACCTGTTCACAACAATGGTGTGAGGCAGTTTGACCTTAAGCACCTTTGATACCTCCTGCTTCTGGTATGTAGTGTGAGGTAGCCTGACCCCAACCGTCCTTTGTTGTGTACCAAGCCCAACGTCACACTAGTGTTCTCACTCTACATCCCATTTCTGCTAAGTATGAGCTGGCCATTCAGTTGCCAGTAAAGCATTTATTTTTTAGAGTAAACATAAATAGATGCTTCCACAGTACAGATATACCACTACAGTCCTGTTCCTAACTTAAAGGTGTGTGTGTGTGTGTGTGTGTGTGTGTGTGTGTGTGCCTGTGTCTGTGTCTGTGTCTGCGTGTCTCTGTGTGTGTGTGTGTGTGTGTGTCTGTGTGTGCATGCGCGTGCGTACGTGAGTGTGTGTGTGTGTGTGTGTGTGTGTGAGAGAGAAAGAGCAAGCACAAGAGTGAGGGAAAAGAGAAAGTTTGAGCACAAGGGTGAGAAAGGGACTGAAAAGTAGAATAAATATCAAATTTCATATATACTCATAAATTAAGAACCTTTTACGGAAGCGACAAGGATTTTCAGAAAATTCTCCTCCTACTACTGCTTTACACAGAAACTTTGTTTTTTCTCAAAAATGTTATTAGATTTGAGATATTAGAATACCACACAAAATGCATCATGTACATTTATCTCATACTTCTCTCCAATTAGATATTATCTTGAATTTTCTGTAAATAGCATTTTTCCCTTCTCTTGAAGGGAAAAAAATTTTTTGTAGATTAATGATTTGCAAAATATTCACTGTTGTTTATTTGAACAATACCATTTGAAACTTTAAGTAGCCATTCTTCTGTTTCTCACAAGATTATATTATACTAATATCACACTTACAATACCATATACTCACTGCTGCATTATAAACAGCCAAATATCACAAAAAGTACATTATTGTAACATTATTACCTACTTATATAAAATCAGTTTCAGCAAATAATTTACAAAATTAATTGGAAGTAGATAGAGAAATTGCCTTTGTATAAAAAATCTTTAGAAGAATTTTGAAAATAAATGATAATGTACCTATAAGATTTATTTAAATCATCAATCCTCCAGTGATATTGACCACATGAATGATAAATATTATAAAGTCATGATTGCAACACTGTTTAAATTTGCATTACTATGTTAAAAATAATTAATGCAGATTAAGATGAAAAATAAAATTGTTTTTGAACCTCCATAATGCCAGGAAAAATTCATGTTACATTTTGCTTCTACCCCAAAAAAAAATAAAGTTTATCAAATTCTCCTGCAGAAAAAGTTACAATGCTTTATTAGTTTTTCTTAAAGTACATTATAGAAATTATTATTTATTTATGCCAACAAACTTACTGTTGGTGTTTTTAAACACACAAGCCGTGTGTGGGCAAAGTTTGAGAGGTAGAACTGGAACTTAAAAATGTGATGTGAGACTGCCTTTGTGGAATACCAGGAGAAATACGAACTGGTTTGAGAATTTAATGCTATTCTGGCAGTTTGTCACAATAGCTCAGTGGTTAGAGCAGCCACCCGGTAAGCGGAAGGTCTGTGGTTCAAATCCCAGTTGTGGCATTGAATTTTTAAGTTCCAGTTCTACCTCTCATACATTATAGAATTTTGCTTCCTTGTTAATTACTGAAGTAATTTTGCAGTGTTTGACCTCTTTATATTATGAGTATAATTTCTTTTTCTTTGCTCTCTACAGGAAACTACAGCTGTTTAGTCGCAGAATTTCATCTAAGTAGATCAGTTGGTTTTCATCTTGTACAGAGCTATCTCCCTACCATCCTTATAGTGGTGATATCATGGGTCTCCTTCTGGATGGATGTGGATTCAGTTCCTGGGCGTACCACTCTTGGAGTAACAACTTTACTTGCAGTATCTTCTCAGAGTTCAGGTAAAACACAAAGATTAATTAAGGAAATTGAAGCTATTAACAGTGAAGCAACAAGATTCTAAAGTAAGAACAAATTAGAAACTAAAAACTTCACTTATCTTAGTAATGTTTCAAGTTGACAGTGAACTTGAAACTCGTGTCAGTGCTTGAAAAAATAACTTGTAACATTACTAAGATAAGTGAAGTTTTTATTTTCTAATTTGTTCTTACTTTAGAATATTGTTGCTTCACTGTTAATAGCTTCAATTTTTCCTTATTTAACAAAGATTAATTTTTAATCTTGGTTAATTTAAATTGTTCTAAAGTTTTATGATAAACACTATCCTGCAATTAAGCCAAAAAATTACTGAAGTAAGTGGTCTATAAAACCGCAATGTTTAGAAGTCAGACAATTATAGTTCGGCTGAAATTCGGCTTTCCAGTTCCTTAAAAAGCGACTGCTTTATTTATGTGTCAAGTTACCGCAAAACTAGAATCAAAGAAACCAAAGTGGAAACACAAAGAGTGGCCCAACTATAACACATATGGATTACTGTAATGGCATAGCACATTAGTAGGTGATTACAGTTATGGTAATTTTTTATTTTGGGTCATGTTAGAGTGATGAGATCTTTATTAGTGTGTCGTATGTAACATGGAACAGATAGGACTTTCTCTAATTAAAGTCCTGTTTCACCAAAAGTAACTTTATTTTATGTTTTAAATAGAAACCATTCATAAAATTAACCATGTTCATGGAACCATTCAGGTAGCTCCCATAGCATTTTTCCTTTTAATCACCTCTGAGCTTAAGCATAAATTGCATCAGTTTCACGACAATTTAATTTTTCCCCATATTTTTTTTTCCAAATTAAATATTTTGGAGTTACAGTTCCCCCTACACAGTTAAAATGGCAATATTCAACTCGGCAGAGTATAGACTGTAATGATTGTAGGAATCTGAAATCTCATAGATATGTTACTAATAAGGAGTGAACCTTTATACGGGGAATGATAGGTTGCAAATGTGGACTATAAGAAGTGGAAGAGGTAGTCTGTCGCATGATCACAGTACAGAAGAGGCCAGGTACAGCTGATGGTTGAACATTGTAGATAACACCATCTATGCTGTCACAATTTGCAGTAAAATATTCACTCCTAAATCCTTGTAAAGTTCAGCAGTACCTACATGAATATTTCAATTTTTGTGCTGGAGGCATTTACTGTTGCATGTCTTTGCTCCCACACATCCCGTAGCCTAGCTCTTATTTAGAGTTTTTATTTTACTTAACCAACAATCCTAGTTTAAATGCTTTTCTTGATATAATAAACAACTTTTCAAAATGTTATCATCTGAGTACTGACTTAACCTATACCAGTATTTCAATACTCTTTCCATCACACTAACTTATCCCATTTCTATCAATGACCCCATTGTTGAGAATACAAGAAAAATTTACCCAATTTCTTTATCTCCTCTTTATTTAACAACGAGCAAACATGGTACACAAAACAGCATTTGATCAAAGGCTCACTCACTCTCTTTTTTTTTCTTATACAAACGTACCAACCTAACACCCATATTGACTGTATTTTGGGGCACTGCCAATATTAACTTACATAATACCCTTTAAGATATCCATTTTTTCCCATCCTTCTTCAGCTCACCATATTTCTATACCACACATCCATGTTGATTCCAGCCAGTAGCATGAATACTGCTGTCATTGAAGAGGAAAAGGAGGGGAAAGTGAAAAAGGCCTCAGTAAATAATCATGATTCCCTTACATTTTACTAAGTTGTGGTGCATATCATGTTGAAACACAATGTAATGCATACAATACCATTAAAGGTAGATACTTGATACAATATAATGGAAATAAGAATATGTCAACGTACAAGAATATCAAAGTACATATATGTATGAATGAAAATGCAAAATAATTTACAAGGAAATCTTGAATTGAACAGAAACCTGGCTAATTATGTGGATGTGCCTACAGGAATTTGAATATTTTTTATGAATGCACAATCCTACAGTCTATTTCACCAAGCTTTTTACCAGATTTCAGTCTTATATTCCCTTATGTGACTGATGCTGCGAGTGCAGCAACTCCATAATAAATTAGGTCATAGAATAAGTACACATTTGTGTTCATTTGTTTGGAGCTATAGGTTTTGAAGCAAAATATGATATGCTCTTGTACACCATATAACATTTATCCACCTGTGAGCTGTAATAGCAAAATTAATAGTATAGTAAGAAAATAAAAAATTAATGTGTTCTGTATACTAATTAAACACTGTTTTCTAGGAATCCAGAGTGGTCTTCCTCAAGTGAGCTATGTAAAGGCCATAGATGTCTGGATGGGCACATGCACAGGTAAGTTAAGTAGTAAACCTTTCTGTGAATGAATTTCAAAGTTGCTGTTAGCAGTAGGTATTCCATTGTAAACAGTCCATATTTGTATTAATGTTAGATATTAATTTTAAAAGTTCCTTTCTAATTTGTTAGTTTTTGGCAAACAGTATTAACTATTTAATTAAATGCCCTGTTGAATATGTAGGTACATATGTACTATACATTATATACACAGAATGTCCCAAAAAAACACAATGCTTAGGATGTTGTGCGAGATGGCAAATTGATCCCTTTTGAGATAGGAACCCCTGTCCAGAAATGCAGGCTTGGACGATGTAGCAACTTGAAATGTGAGATGTTTGTACGTTCAGATTTCTTCAATAAACCCAACATCAACCTGTCTACATAAGAAACAGGCTTCGAACTGTGCACCTCCTATGTCATTGCAGAGCCTATATCAGTGCTGGTCAGCCTTATTCATATAACCCAACATGTGTGTATATGTGTGATATGATCGTCTGGCTGCCCACCTGCTCAGGATCAATATCTTAAATTCTCTTAATCAACCCATAGACAGTAATGAATAGAGACCACATACTCCAATGTATTACAATCTCAAAAATTAATGTGTTCTAGTTCAACTATGTAAATATCATAAAAAAATGGAGAAAATCCAATTAAAAGAGCATTAGCAACAACACATTATTATCTCCCTTTATTCAACCAAGATGTCATATTTACAGATAGTAAAACATACTGACAAACGTATTAAATGATTATTCCACTAAATTAAAATAAGTTTTAAACTTCCTTTGTTCATGGTTCAAAGCTATGTCTAAGCTGTCTCTAAGTTCAGATAATACAAAAGCTATGAAATTCCTCATTCAGGATTTTGCACTGTCCAATTATAGATATAGGATGCAACAGTCTACAACTGCAACACATATGCAATACAAAATTCTTCATCTTCAAATAAATGACTATGTGATTTGTTATATTCATATTTGTTTTACTATCTGTCCTTCGAACAGTAAAGTTGCAAAACTTTGAATATATAGTTTTCCAATATGGGCAAAAACAAGTTTCATTGCATATTAAATACTTGCTTTTTATTGCAGTTTTGTTGAAATGTATGCAAACTAAACAGATTCTCAAACTATTTATAAAGAAATACCTCAGAGTAATAATAAATAAATATTTTATTGTCATTAAGCCAAGTACAGCAATAGACAATGTCAAACAGTATGTACCGGTTATATACAAAACAAGTAGTAGTCTTATATTTTATCGTAATGCAAAAGCTTAAGATGCAGAAAGAATATGATAACAATTCCACTGGAACTGTAGATTTGCAGCTTCACCATTGAATACCCAAACTTTTTATTTGCACATAGAATTTGAGTCAATTGTTTGAATGCTACAGAATTCAGGGACCTATTAATCTTGGAATATTTTAATGGTGATTTCAGCTATGTTTTAGCTCTATATGAAGAAATAGTGCGCTTGCCTGTGGCGCGGAGGACCCGGGTTCGATCCCCGGTACCAGCATGGGGATTTTATCCCCTCTGGGAGGTCTGGCACGGGGTGCACTCAGCCTCGTTAGGTCCCGGGGGGACCAATTGAGGAGCTACTTGATGGAGAAGTAGCGGCCCCAGGTCGAGAAGACCGCATAACTGGCCGGGAGGGCTCGGGGCGCTGACCACGTCCCACCCTCCAGTACTGCACCTCACCAATGACGCCTGTAGTGGGCAGAGGTGGGGGACGCAGCGGCTGGGCGGTAGGCCTTGGCCCTTCGTGGGCAGTCGCGCGGGGTTTACATTACATGAAGAAATAGTCTTCAGGAAGGAGAATACCATAGTTCATCACATAATCGTTGCACCTTTTATGCCTTCTTCATAAAGTTGTTGTTAGCTAATGCTGGATTTCTGACAATGAAGTCATTAATCCTCTTGCTCTCCAATATTTATTAAAGAGAGCAATAGCAGTAATAGTAACCGCTTTTTAGAGAGCACCATATTTTTATGTTTTGGCGGCCACATCGCTCTCTCACAACCCCCAGAATGTCTGGAGAACCACACCTGTCATTGGTTTACGGGTCTCACCGACCTGGCCGGGAGAATTATCAAAATAAATTCACCGAACGTATCCTCTGATCACCAATCAGAGGATGTATTACATGCCATGACAGGTCAGCATGTTAGGGGTTAAGATTTTATAGAGAAATGGAGAGGTTGGAAAAATAAGACTCCCTAGCCCTCGGGAACCCTAATAGCATCGGGATCGGAAGAGAACAAGAGATGACCAAGGTAAGGTCAGATAGAAAAGTTACAGTGAGGAGCAAAACACCAGTAAGTGGAAGTAATGTTCTGCTCAGCTTGGGTACCTTGTGGTCGCTATTCACATATCCCCTAGACAGAGACCCCTGAGTATGATTCAGGAGTTATACTGGGTATTTTCTTATCAGGAATGTATGTCAGTAAACATCTTGTTATGTTGTTAGCTAATGCTGGATTTCTGACAATGAAGTCATTAATCCTCTTGCTCTCCATTATTTTTCACTGATGGATTGAGCATTAGAAGTGGCCGGGCATATTTGAAGGTGGTCTCGATCCATTTCCTCTTGCAGATCACATAGAGGACAGAGTGGTGAAGAATATACTCCAATTCTGTTTAAATGTTTTGCCAGACAATCATGTCCTGTAATCAACCTGAAGGTTGCAACTGGTGTTTTTCGAGGATACTCAGGAATTACTGTTTGAATGTTTGGTAGTTCCCATCTTTTATTTTTTTATTTTTCATAGTAATATTTTTCAATAATTTTTTTGAATTCAGAGTTGACTAATCTTTTAGCTGCATAAAATGGTAAATTAACTATTGACTTCTGCACATTGCCGGTACCCTTTTTTGTAAGCAAATCAGCTTTCTCATTACCACTCAGTCCACAGTGAGCTGGTATCCATTGGAAGACTAGGTGTTTTTGAAGTGCTGTTAGATGGGCAAGGATTTTCCAACATTCTATTATTGTTTGGTTTTTTGGTGACAACTTGGAAGTAATTGCTATAATTGCTGCCCTGGAATCTGAGAGAATAACTGCTTGCTGAAAATGTGAAATTCTGTACAAAAGATTTTGTAGGGCCATTCGAATTGCTTCAATTTCTCCATCAAAGTTAGTAGTTCCATAACTTAAAGATTTGTAATAGGAAAAGAGGTGACATGTGACTCCAGCACCTGCTCCATCTTGGTTTGATATCAATGATCCATCAGTATAAATATGGAGCCAGCCATTCATGTTCTGGAAATCTAGTATGGATTGCCTCTAATGCCAATAATTTTAGAACACTAGTTGGAGTATCACTTTTCTTAACTTCTTCTGTCAGGTGTAAATAATATGTGATGTCTAATGTTTGTGTCGGATTGACTTTAGATATGAAGTTTTCCTTTGAATTAGGAAGGTATATATTCTTCTTGATGTCTTGAATTTTGGAAAGAAAGCTCTCCTGAGTCTTTAGTGTATGTGTAAAATTTCTCTTGTGCCATGTACTGAATGGAAGTCTGATCAACTTTTCGTGTTGAATAAGAGCCGCTTTTTCTATTTCATATTCAATGGGGCATTGGTTGGTTAGTATTTCCATAGCTGCTACTGGTGTGGTTTTGATAGCACCTGTAATTAATCTCAGACTTTGGTTTTGAAAGATTTGAATCTTTTTTGTGTTTGCTGTTACAAGAACTTCTTCATAAAGTCCAAGCCTATTGAATCACAACCAAGTTACAAGTTCATAGTTGACAAGAAAGGAGAGGGGAAGGAGGGGAAACAAAAGGGATGCTGAGACCATAAACACCTATTCCACTAAATTGAAAAGAATAATTAAAAAACAAAAATAAAAACATGACTTTAAATTTATTGAATTATTATTTATATTTATGATACTGTTGAACCATGTGTACTTTTTAACTGTAGTCAATGTTATCAAACTTAAATAATTACGCACACTTCCATGGCTTTGGTCCATTACTTCTTTCTTTGCTTCTGGTATGGGCTGCATTCTGTTGGCTTTTTTAATCATGCCAACATTTTACCATAAACTGTGTTAAGACTTCCTCAGGCCTCCAGTTTATGGCCAAACATCAGCATGATTGAAAAGTCAACAGGTTGCAGCCCATGCTGAAACCCAACAAAGAAGTAATTATCAAACTTTCCTGTTTTGGTGCCATGAAAAGAGCACCTTGAATGCATGTAGATTTCAGTAGCACTTTTACTTTTTGTCAATCTCTCATGAGCTTTTCACTCACTGAAGAATACCTTTCTGCGGTTAAATTACCATTCTGTTCCATGAATACAATCATTCTTTGTTTAAAACCTGCCATATTTCCTGTATTCCCCATACTGGTCAGTTGATGCCCAGTTGATAATGGAGGGAAAGCTAGCCTCTGAAACATGTACCAGGAATTTAAGGAAAATGAAGCTATTAACAGTGAAGCAACAAGATTCTAAAGTTAGAACAAATTAGAAACTAAAAACTTCACTTATCTTAGTAATGTTGCAAGTTCTTTTTGCAAAAACTGACTCAAGTTTCGAGCTGACTCTAACTAAATTCTCAAAGCTATATACAAAGCTAGTCAACTTGAAACTTGAGTCAGTTTTTGCAAAAAGAACTTGCAACATTACTAAGATAAGTGAAGTTTTTAGTTTCTAATTTGTTCTTACTTTAGAATGTACCAGATAAATTTAAAAGTGAGTGTTGTTTAGTGTTATTAATCGACTCAAAATTCCTATTTTAATACATTTTGCTAACTTCCCCATTAAAATCTCAAAAATGATCATGAAGTGGCCTTTTTTTTTTTTGCCTTGTTTGATTTTAAGTGCAACGTGTGACCTAAACAATCATAATTTACATAGCATTCATCTCTTACAAAATATTTTGTATTTTATCACTGAATCATTATGTTTGTACATTTCTGATATTACTTATGTTGAAATGTTGCAGCATTTGTTTTCTGTGCCCTTCTTGAGTTTACATTTGTAAACTACATGTGGAGGAAGCAGCCAGTTGAGGCAGCAAAGAAACCCAAAAAGAAACCAGAAGCTGTTAATGGGAAAGCAGCAGCAACAGTGTCCGAAGAAGCAGATTCTGCTTCAGCAGTGTCCTTAGCTATGGTGAGCAACTGCCAGAGGCCTTGCATTAAATGGCTTTATGAGTTTCTCTTTCCAGACACTGACATTTATATAATGGTTTGTTTTCTTTAATTTATTTTCTATATTATTAAGTTTGTTGTTTATTAGTTGTACATTGGAACTTTATTTTTTTAGCATTCTTTTTTGTACTAATGTTTATTTAATGTTTCTTATTTTTAGCATTTCTATGTCCTTACATTAGTTACTAAGTTTTTGTCACTAGAAAGAAAAAAGAAAAATAACTAAGGAAAAATTGAAACTATTAACAGTGAAGCAACAGAATCTAAAATAAGAACAAATTAGAAACTAAAAGCTTCACTTGTCTTAGTAATATTGCAAGATTTTTCAGAGCTGACATATTTCAAGTTATATCCAGCTTATTTGCAAAGCTTTGAATACAATTATTATTTATTTATGCCAACAAACTTACTGTTGGTGTTTTTAAACACACAAGCCATTCTGGCAGTTTGTCACAATAGCTCAGTGGTTAGAGCGTCCACCCGGCAAGCGGAAGGTCTGTGGTTCAAATCCCAGTTGTGGCATTGAATTTTTAAGTTCCAGTTCTACCTCTTAAACTTTGAATACAACTTAGAGACAAATTGAAACATGTCAGCTCTGGAAGATCTTGCAATATTATTAAGATAAGTGGAGCTTTTAGTTTATAATTTGTTCTTATTTAAGAAGAATAATTCTGAATATATACATATAGTATTAAAAAGAGTTAAACACTGGTACATCAAATAATAATTATATCATAATTTATGCTGTGATTGGAGATCCTGACTGAGGTCTAATAACATGATCTTAAAATTATACATTTACCTAGATGTAACAAATAGAAAACTGAAAAGACATACCAGATGTTAGAACAACTTAAGTTAATAATGCTTTAAATTCTATCCTTTTATGATTGTTTTGAACACACTGGGTTGTATAATGCATAAAAAAAATCTGATACGTTACATTCACATAACTTTCTCTATTTGATCTACTTGACTAAAAACAAAATCTTCCTAATGATCGTTTTAGCCATGTTGTTTTCTAAATATTTGGTTGTTTATTATGTATTACTTTGGATTTTAAAATTTTATTTATGTCCAGATTGGTTGATAGTGTAAACAAGGCACTGCACTATGTAGGACTTAGATGAATTTGGCATTTCAGACATGACTCATTTTCTTTTGTCCATGGGTGTACATATGTACTAGAGGAATTTAATGTCACAGGACTCAAACTAATTTTGACTATCCGTATTGATGCCCTTACAGTTGAGCTATCTTAATCAGTTACCCATGAATACACTAAAGATTCTTAAAAAGAACTCAACATGAAGTGTGAAAAAGCAAAACATAAACTGTAAGACCAGATTGTAACAGAGACCTCTAGCATGGAAAAATATTGATGAAGGTTTAACTGGTATTTCATTTTGTGGTTTTATTTTTAAATTTTTATCTGCTTACCTTTTTTGATCAGTTTGTATGTTTTAACTGTTTTCAGCTTATCTTTTTAGATCAGTTTTACATTTCAACTGTTTTAGTTTTCTTGTTTTAATATTTAATTTTGAGTGTTAAGTGGTGGCGAGTTTTTATCTGGTTTTTTTCTTATTCTTTTGACTTGGGGCCCTAATGACCTAGCTGTCGATGGACCTTTAAACCCTACTCACTCACTCACTCACTCACTCACTCACTCACTCACTCACTCACTCACTCACTCACTCACTCACTCACTCACTCACTCACTCACTCACTCACTCACTCACTCACTCACTCACTCACTCACTCACTCACTCACTCACTCACTCACTCACTCACTCACTCACTCACTCACTCACTCACTCACTCACTCACTCACTCACTCACTCACTCACTCACTCACTCACTCACTCACTCACTCACTCACTCACTCACTCACTCACTCACTCACTCACTCACTCACTCACTCACTCACTCACTCACTCACTCACTCACTCACTCACTCACTCACTCACTCACTCACTCACTCACTCACTCACTCACTCACTCACTCACTCACTCACTCACTCACTCACTCACTCACTCACTCACTCACTCACTCAATGTTGATGAAATGGCTGATTCAGAGATACCAGTTGGTAGAAATATGCATTACAAATCTAGAGAAGGAATCAAGGGACCACTAAAACATGACAATTAGCAAATTTGGCCTTTTAAAGTGTATGTTGGTCAGGAATACTAAACCCGAGTATACTTTGTTATTTTGTCAAAATTAAAAACATGAGTATACTCTGACTTTTATGTTAACCTCCTGTGTCCTGCAATCATGATACTAGTGTTAAAATTATTATTTTGTGCTTTGAGTTTCTATGGGTCAAAATTGAACAAAAATGCAAAAAAGATTTTTCCAAAAACCTTTTTTTTTTTGTGGGGGTGGCTTTTTGGGGGGCCTAAAATGACAGACGGGTATAAATTTGGATGTGGATCAATATGTGTTATTAAGTATCAAAAGAACATGAATATTCAAAATATAACATTTTGTTTTTTGGGGGTTTGGGGTTCAGGGGGGTTTTAGGGGTAGTATCATATATGATACCTCGAGACTACATTAAGTTTTTATAGTTTTTTTAATCCTACCATGGATATAAAGTAGACAAGAGAGAGAGAAAAAAATTATGAACATAGAATGCAGAAGATATCAAAGATGATACCTCCGACTGTGATGAGCTAACACATTCACTGAGCGAGAAAAAATCTAAAACCTGAGGTATCATATATGATACCAAAGGTTGCAGAAGGTTAAAAGATTAATGTATAACCTTTGACTTTACTTTCAATGTTCTCCATCTTATCTTATTCTTTTCTTGTTGTTATTCATTAGCTTATATGGATAATTAATTATTTGGAGTATGAAATGTAATTATCTTTCTGTTATCACAAAGAAGTGTACGGTGACTGGGTCCATTGAACCAACACATCCAGGTTGTCCTGTGCGAGAAGTACTGGCTAAGAACAAAGTGATGGCACGACGTATTGATGAACTGTCACGTTTCTGCTTCCCACTTGCCTTTGCCATCTTCAATCTTTTCTACTGGTCCTACTACTTATCATAAAGTACTGGGAGAGAAGAGTGCAACTTCGCTCAAGAAATCTTCACTGTTGCCCTCTTTCTGTGCAACAGGAAGCTGCATACCAAATGGAAACAAAAGTTTGGTGCTGACCATAATTTTTACTGACAAGATAGATTGTACACTCAAGATATTTTTCATTATAGAGTGGTGCCACAATGATGTAGTGTTTATTTTTATGTATATGTGTACTTTCCTCAAAACTATAGTAATACTTAATTTGGTAGTCTAATTTTATATCTAACCTTCAGCTTTGCAATTATATTTATCTGGTTTCCCATGATGTTCACAACATGATTCAGAGGAAGAATTTTCTGTCATTCCTAATATGTTTCTTAAACAATTGCTGCAATTCAAAGTATTTAAAACTTTTAGTGGTTCTTTATAGCTTAAGTATTCTCATCAATTCTGAAATTCACACAGTAGGTATAACAAAGTTATTAAAAAATTACATTAGATTGTGAGCAAAATTCTGCCTGTAATAATTAGAACAATTTCCTGAGGAATTCAATTTAGTTCTATTTGCTCTTGGCATATTTGGTTGGAAATGTGAGATTGCTATGATCATAATAGGAATTTCTAACCACTAATGCTAGAACAGAAGCAAATAAGGTTGAGCTATCAAACCACCTTTTGGCATTTGTAGGTGATACTCACTGGTTTTTATCTACCTATGCTGGGATTATGATGAACCTAACATAACGTGACTTAACACAACGGTATTTAATGTGAAACTTTAACACATATTACAGTGCCGTGCTGTGGTCACAACAATTACCCCAGCGGTATAGGCTATGGCACTAAAAAATCATCCTATACTTTAAAATAAATAATCCTTATTCCAAAATGGTCAGGTTATAAACTGTAGAGGTATTTGTTATCCTAAATACTTTTCTGATATTTACCATACACTTAGCACACTATAGCCCATATAAAAATGGTCTCTTTTGAATATTGTCTATTATACAGTCACTCGCATTCATTTTCAATGAATTCACCTGTCACATTTACTAGATACTTTAACAGAAACACATATAAAACAACGCACTCTTCACCTTTTAGTTTCTGCAGGGCACAAAAAAACTTTCAGACTTGTGACAACAATACTATATAGTCAGATCTGATCTGCATGATGACTAACTAATTATATTTTCTCCTGTTTATTTCCATTTTGTTAATGGAGGTCACTTTCGTAAACAAAAAAGCATTTAAGTCGTTTCTTAACAATATTTTTTAATGTTAGCTAATGGTATATGTGCTTTTCATATTGTTTGACATTATTATACTATGACCTATAAAACGACACCATTATTGTAGGGTTACTACGCTTGCGTGTATCACTGTCTCTCATTCAAGCTTTCTATATTGTAACTTTTGGTGTGGGTGTGAAGTAAATACGACAGATGTAGTCGAGATAAAGAAACACTTTTATTTCCGTAAACAGTAACTTTGTACACTCGTTGCAACAACACGAAAGTCTTTTCCGATTCTCCAACAGCACGGCTCCGAACTCGTAACACAAAGAACTAACTCTTCTCCGTCGGCACGACTCCTCAACCTTCACATACGTCTGACTCCACTTACGTCTGACTGCCTCTTCTCACACTTTACCGCTATTTATATCTCCCAGGCACTATTCTGGAAGCTTCAGGAACGTTCACTTATTGCGGTGAGATACAAAGTAGAAGATTCCAGTAGCCTCTATCCTTTTCTCTCTTTCGGCAAGCGCCCCAACAATGCGGTCATTCTCTATCTCTTTCCTTCGACTCCTTTGCGGTAGTGCCGACAATAATGCGATGGGTGACACTGCTGTAGTCGGCAATTAGATGCGGCGGGCGAGGTGACAATATCGATATGTAACCAATCGACTAGGCTCTGCTCTATGACGTCAAAGCCTAGCTAGCTGCAATTAAACTAAACTAACCAATCAAATACACACTTGCCTCTGCTGTCGGCTGACGCCATGGCTACGCTAGCTAGGACCCTATACAGAATACACATACGTCAATACAGCTCCTGCAGGCTAGCTGGTATTGTTGAGAGGGTGTACTCCTTTGGAACAAGACAAGTCACCCAGAGCAATAGCTGGCTAGTGGCGGGGCAGGAGTTTGAACCTTAAGTACTGTAACGTAAAAGTTAGATGTGCGTATTTGATTGAGATATGAAAAAACTATTTTAATTTTGATTTTGTGAATAAATCAGCTACCCAAGCAGTGCTGGGGTAGCTGGAGTTGAAAATGCACGCCACTGACATATTAAATGGAGCTATTTAGGGTCAGCTTAACGTGACTTAACATGACATAACGTTAGATTTTGGCAATGCCTAACTTTCCCTTTACATTATATCAAGTTTGGAGATCATGTGACTATTTGAACCAATCAGCGAGTAGTGCCACACAGGAATAAATTGTGCTTCTCTTTGCATCAAAAGTTATTGTTTCTTTTGTTTGACACCTAAAGTAGGTTATGGCCATCTCCTTAGTACTTTATTTGCCATTCAAAAAAGTTTTTACTTCATATTTTCATATTCTCTTTCTTTTCATTTTTGGAAAACATAACCTCTGATTAGAAAATCAAATATCCTCAATATCTACCGAGCAGAAGAATAACCAATCAGAACCACTCATTACATTAAGTTTTAAGTGCATCCTAATACACCTTCTCCTTCATGTTATGCCCCGCTGTGTTAAGTCATGTTAAGTAAAGTTCATTGTAATCCCAGCATTATCAATGACCTTTGACCTATTTTATTTTGCATTGTTTGCAATAATAATGATTTTAAGCCAGCAACTTAAAAATTGCTTTACCTGGTTATGATTCAAAAGTTTTGAGATACAGGAAAACTACACTGGATAAAATCAGTGTGACAAAGTTTTCCAAAGTACTCAGAACCACACAGTATGCACTCAATAATTCTCTTAAATCACTTTGAAAAGCACTCCTGCCTCTTATCTTCATATCAGCCTCAAAGTTTAATTTTGTACACTGTAACTGCTGCTTCAGGGCTCGAAAACCTCTTTCCACACATACAATTTTTGTGCTGTGGGGAACAAGATGTAGTCACATGGAGCCAAATCAGGACTGTATGGGGTATGAGTCATCAGCTTCACCTCTGTGGAGTTCAGAAACTGGAACATTGCACTGGTTATGAGTACAGAGGCGCTGTCATGATGGAGCAGAATTCCTCATAGTCCTGTCTTTTGCCACAATTCACAAAACTTTTCAAAAACTTGTGGTAAGCAAAGTGTCCTGTACTAGTGTATAGTAACTGTCCTTTGTTCCACAAGAGGAATGATAGCCACATGATAGGATTTACAGAACTAAAAGGCCACCATTTCTTTTTTTTTTTCCTGATACTGTGCAGACGCTTCACTTTGGTTGGAAGATCATCATCTGGAAAGATCCACACACATGACTTTTATTTTCAGAGGGGGCGCATGTTTGAATTTTGCAATTAAACAATATTAATTCATTATTCTGTTGCAAAAAGCTATAAAAGATGAGTTACAGTATTTGTTGCAGATAAGCATATTAATTTATGCTAAATAAACACTGTTCTTTACATCAACAATAAAGCAAAAGTCTAATAATAATTGATTGCACATTACATTTACTAATTTCCAAGGGGGGCCGTGGCAACCCCTTGCCCCCCTTTGCAACAGCCATGTCCACACAGCTGACTTATTCTTAATCTCTGGGTCAGTAAATCCAGGTTTCATCACCAGTGACAATATTAGATATCTGAGAATGATAACATCAAATCTGGACAGGATTTCTTCCTAACATTCAACACAGGTGTGCTTTTTTGCATCAGTTAAATCATGAGGCACTCAATGGAATGACATCTTCATGAGAAGATAGTCACGCTACATTTTGGAAACTGCTGGCAATCCTAGTTGCCTCAATTTCATTAAATGTCTTGTGATTGTTTTCACAGACCATTTTTTACCACAGGAGCTATGTTTCCCTGAGTCACTGCTGTAGGTGGATGACTGCTCCTAACCTCATTCTTTAACAAAGTTTGGTCTCTCTTAAATTCTTTAAACCACTGAAAAACTGTGGCATGAGAAGGAGTAATATGCCCAAAAGCCTGTGCATTCAAGACTTGGGGTCTTATTTAAACTGGTTTTAATATCATATAAAATCATTGCATGAAAGTGCTCTCTTTGCACTTCCATTCTATAAACCAGCACATTAGAGGTTGCTCTGTAGGCTTTGAGGGGGAGGGAGGTGGTGAACTACTACACCATTTTACTTAGTTTTCCAGTATCTCAAAATTGTCATAGTGACCCTCGTATTATATCCTTGCTCATTCTCAAAAGATTTTGTGCACCAATAAAAGTTTAACAATTATTTTATGCACCACATCTACATTACTTGTGCATATGCTGTAATTGAATTAGTATGGTTTGTTGTATTGAGGGAATGGTGAAAGAGAAGAAAGGAAGGATAAAGAAGGAGGGAATTTCTGGTTTTTCCTAATAAGGTTAATTTACTATAATAGGTTTTCAAAAATATGTGATTTCTTTACCAACTATTCAAAAGCCCCAGTTATATAAAAGTCTGTAATGGGGGGAAAATGAGCATTACTTTTATTTCATTCTCTGATTTTTCACACAAAGTATTTCCTTAGCAACAACTAAAATATATGTTGAAAGTTGTACAACCATTTGCTTTAAAGTATATTATCAATACTTTTTAATTAACAAAATAAGTGACGCACTGATATTTTTAGACCTTTTTCTATATTTTAACCATATTTTCAGGAATAATAATCTGAAATGAGCTAATGAATTTTAAAGTGATCTGCCAAGATTAATTTACATCTTATACTGGGTTTTGAACATTTTAACAATTTTTATAAATTGCATAAACATATTCAAAATGGTATGTTCAAAATTGCTTTAGTGATTGGTTATTTATTGTGAAGGGTATTGTAAAAATTTTGGAAACTTTGGGGAAAATGTTACCATTTTGTTACTTAAATAAAAATATGAAAAGCTGAATTATTAAATAATTAAGTAGAAATATTTAATAATGAAAACTAAGCATTTCTGCATCTGTGGATTTCTATAGAAAAAATAAAAAATGTATAGAAGAAGGTGATACCTAATTAAGACAATTTTTACTGGGATTCTCAGTTTTTGGAAAGGTTTAATTACAGGATTGAATGTGAATGCAACAAATCCTTCAATTTAATGTTAAGCAAAGTGCTTTTTGTACATTCAATTTCCTTAAATTACCATATAGTGTAAACATTTTAGTTATTTACCTATGTATGTCATTGATCAAATGGATTGAGGTAATGTTCATTTTGTTACTTAAAACCTGCATGATATATACTGGAGGGAGAAAGACAGAATACTGATATAATTTATAAGCAAGGGGAGAAATATCATGAAGGAAAGCAGCTAATGCATGTTCTGACTCTGGCCATTTACTAACAGCCCTATGGGCCGTGACTGTAACTTATCTGTTATTCCATTCCATTCTTCTACCTGCCTAAATGTAGATATGAAGTTCTATTGCGACAGTGGCCAGAGCCTGGGGGGGATGAGTAAGATTTCCCCCCACCAGGGTTAATTTTCCCCCACTAAAGTATCCTGGGGGGGGGGGTTATGTACTGAGTCAAACAGCAAAACATATACTACTGAAATGCTTTGCCCCCATTAAACTTTTAATTATTTTGCAATCTGTGTCAGACACGCCAAAATATTGTCTGGCTTCAGTCCCAATGACTGTCAATATGATACAAGTATGATTCATGTATCAAAATGTAGCCTTAATTGTGTAAGAAAATAGTTTAAATTAATGCAATAAATATTAAAGATAAAAATTGCAATTGGTAAAGATTTAAACTGAAAGAATAGTAGATGTAGGGCTGCCAGTTAAGTTCTCACATTTATTGCTTACAGTTGTTACCAAAGCATTGTTTTGGTTGCTTCACCTCAATGCTTGCAATGTTAGTTGGCCAGAGAAAATATCTAGCGTATGTGGCTCTAAATTTGCTAATTCCATATCTTTCTCCGTCCACAATAATCTGCTAGGATAAGTTAAGCATATGGTATGTTAAGAATTGTGTTATGCACATACTAGTTCTTACACTTCAGTGCCAAGATCTGAAAGCTTACAGAATTCCCACTATCTTTTAATAACAACTGAATTGAGGCTTTTTAATACTTTATACGTGTAGATATTTTAATAGTTAGCACATAAAGGCTAAGCCTAACACGGTTGAAAGAAACTTGGTGCCAAAGTTTTATGGTGTTAATTGTTTGAAATAAGCCCAACAAACTGCATTAGATGGTCAAGCATTGCTTTTTACTGTGCTGCTCGGGTTACTCTGTGAAAATTTAGACATTCTGTGATAATGAGCAGGCAAATGAAATATGTGAAATAGCTGAAATTAGTAACCCAATTCAGCAAATAAGTGTTACAGCTTCAGGCAAAAATTATAAAACTGAAACTGAAGTTATGGTATTATAAAAGGGAACACACATGATGACAGGTAGAGGAATGCCACTGCAGAGAGAGAGCTATAAAAAATGTTGCTTTTTAACTTGCTGCTCATTCTGCATCTTGACTTCTGTCTCAAGAAACTTTTCCTTAACTTGCAAAGGGCTATCATATGAATGAGTGACAATCTTCTAATTTGTAAGTTAAAATGTAAAATTATAAACATATTTCTGAGCAAAATGCACAAACTCTTCACAGCAAGGTAATGATTGACTTTTGAAACAATAGAAAAATGCTTAAGATTACTGCTGATGTGAAAGGACTTGCATTTAGGCTGACAAGTTACTGATTCAGAGGCTACTGCAAAACCTACACTTGCCCCACCCAACTCTACAAAACTACTAAGCTCTGTTTCTCACCCACAAAGAATTCTGTAATCCTCTTAAGGCAATGTATCTATGAAATTAAAAAATCCAGTTTTCTTCTGATTGCTTTGATTTTTCTTTCCACATACTCAGAACATAAAGTATGTAGTACTGAAACATTATATTCTTTAATAATAATTGGTTTTCATAATCTTTTGTTAAGGTTAAGTTTGTGATAGGGTATTTGTGTAGAAGTCTTAATGTAGTTTTACTCCTCACAGCCTAGCATCAGTCGGAGAGCACGAAGATTCTTTTAATATTATTACAGAGTTAGTACAGATATATTATATTGATGAAAAAACCAATATTACTTTCAAATCTCTTAAACATTTTATTAGTACTCAAAAATTGTCAGCCTTCCTATGAATCACATTTACAAATTTTCTGCTAAACAATGGCAGACTTCAACGCTAATGGCACTAGGCACAGCTAACAATTGTAAAAAGTCAATATTCCTGGCAAAATTCACTGCAAATAATTTATTTCAGTTATTATCATTTACGATACAGTTTCTTATAATCATATTTACAATTACTTTTCACTTTATAATATATAATTAATATTTTTCATTGTTACATTACCAATCTGAGTCTATTCTTCCTCCTTGGTTGTAGAACAATGAACAAAAGAAGTCAGCCCACACTGCCTATATTCTAATATAATTATTTCAGAAGGCTTACACTCAGTATACACAAAATTTCAATGTCGTATGTCAAACAATTTTTAAATTATCTATCTTCCTTTCATAGAAGTTTGAAAACAGTGTTGTTGTAATTAATTTAATTTAAAAGGTGAGTTAATTAATAACATTGAACCGCCACCAGAAGAAACACCAGAAGAAGCATCACCATCTGCACCATAAAACACCATGGAAACCCAGTTATTGTCCGGTTGATAATGGAGGAAAGTTAACCTTCGAAACGTGTCCGGAAAAATATGTTGTAAGTGTTGTTCAGTGTTATTAATTAACTCGCCTTTTAAATTAAATTTTTAAATTGTTTACATTTTTTTTCTCTTAAACTAATTAAATCCAACCAATGGCTATATGACAATTTCTTAATATCTGTTTACTGAGCTCAAATTAAAAATTTAGTAGAGATAATGTTTTGTATACAATTTGATATTTTCAATTTTTTCAGTATGAGTCATGAGAAATAGGTATTTAATTTCCACTCAATTAGTTAATATTCTTTAATTAGTGCATGAAAGATTTTAATACCTTAATCTCTAAAGTTTGAAGCTAAGTTATAAATTAGGGTCCAAGGAGCATTTTGAATAGTAAAAAATGCTGAAATAAAAAAAGAATTGATGAAATGGATTTTAAAGTTTAACAATATATTTTTGCACTTTACCTAAATAATCAATTTAAAACTCCCCACCACTACATGTGGGGCCCTCTGCTGCTTTCTTCCTGGACTCAGCAGCAGTTTTTGAGAATTTTAAGTTAGGCTTGGTTGTTTCTTAATAGGAAAACTTTCCTTTCAGCTTCCCATTGTTCACAAAATTTAGAGATATACTGTTCTTAGCTGAACTTCAGACTAAATATTTTTGCTAGCTTTTACACCAAACTCATAAAATATCTGCTTATTACTGCTTTATTATAAACTAAAAAATAACTTAAAACCTATTCAATGCCTAGTATATAACTGGAACAATGAAATAACCTGGCAGCACTACAGTTGCAGAATGCTAACTACACTTCTCTGTTTACAAGCAAACCATGTTTAAGATTAGCAGCATTTCAGCATGATATATTGACTTTATTTCAGCACAGCCAACTCTCTGAAGCAAAATTCCCTGCAAGAGAAATGCTTGCTAAATTCTAAGCTAGTGAAAAGGAAAAGTGCATTTGAAAGCTTAGTGATGAAGTTTAGCAAAGAACACCCATCTGCACTGGGATATTTAGATGCCCTTCTGGAGCTTTAAAAATGGTTGATATTGAGAAAACAAAAATATGTCATTGAACTACAAAGTATAAACTAACAAAAAAAAAAGGCAAAAAGTAAAAATCAAAATTTTCAGCAATTTTTGGCAAATTTTACTAATACCTGCATCTGTCTGTGTGGTCCAGTTGGTCATGTGCTGACCTACCGACCCCATGGTTGCAGGTTCAAATCCAGCCTACACAAATGGTTTTTAAGTGTGCTTGAATATGGCAGCCCAATGATAGTAGATTTACTGGCATGTAAATGAATACTGCAGGACAAAATTCCAGCATACCAGTGGCATTGATATGATTCTGCTGACTGACAGCATCGTTAACAAACAAAATATATATTTTTCTTAATGCCCCCCCGTGGTGTGGGAATAGTGTGTCTGTCTCAAATTCAAGAAGTTTAGATGTCAAATTTTGGTTAGGGTAAGTTGCATGGATAAGGTTTTTTTCTAGGTTTTCCCTTATCCTGAGAACATAATTGACAGGCAGCTTTTAGCTCTGTGGACCCTAGGCTTATTTGGGGATCATTTCACCCATTTCATTCATTTATTATCGGATATGACCTACCCAGTTAAAGGGTATTAAACTTCAGGAAAGAAAGAAGAATGCTCCATAACTCTTTATATAGGGTGGGTCAAAGAAACAGGAGATTTTGAAATTGTGAAATGAAACCTTAGATAATGTATTTAATGAATTTTTATTATATGAAGATCTAGAAAATAGTACGCCATTTCCTATAACCACTATTTCTTGAAAATAACATCCTTTGTGTCCACCACCAACACGCAAGCATTCTTGTAATCGATCTTTAAAGTTTCTCATCACTCTTTGCAACATAACTACTGGGATTCTCGCAATTTCTTCACGAATTTCTATCTTCAGGTCGTCAATGTTTTGTGACTTTTTTGCGTATACTTTACTTTTGAGACAAACCCATAAAAAGTAATCACATGCAGACAAATCAGGGAATCGTGCAGGCCATGGAATATTTCAATTCCTCGATAAAACATGATTCCTAAACAAATTTTGCAGTTCCGTCTTAGAGATTCGTGCAATATGTGCTGTTGCACCGTAGGGGTGAAATTTTAGATCGTTTTTCAGTATTCTTCATACACTAGAGCGATCCATGTTAAGTGCCAGAGAATGTCTCCGGACTGAACGTGTCGGGCTGTTCACTATAGCAACTCTTTCTCAATATTTTCAGGTGTACGAATAGATTTTGGTTTACCTGGAGGTTTACTCTTTAATGTTGAGACGGTTTCTTCTGATTTACAAACCCAGTCATTTATTGCATGAGCAGAAGGCACAGCATCATGACGACAGAGTTGAAAATGACGACGAAACTCCCTACGAGAAGCTTTGGTGCTTTGACCATTTAGATAATAAGATTTTAAAGCAAATCCTCTTGCTCACCAGTCCACTGTTCCATGTTTACTAAATTGCAACAATCACGCTCAACAATGACATGAATCTAAGCCTTCTGATATAAACCATGTACTAACAACAACAAAATTAAAATTTCCGTTTCTTTGACCCACCCTGTACATCTCTTCAGTACCCAAAAGTATATAAAAATTAAAAAGATAGAAGCCATTTACATACATTTGCACACTTTATCCAAGCCCTGGAATCTAGTGTTATGAACGGTCTGAGTCAAGAAGCCTTGTGCTTTGCCAAAGTAATGACTGAACATCATTGTCCATATTCCAGTGTTAATGCACTTTACTGTATTGCATTATTTTTGTTGCTGTTCTCTTGCACTGTTAGACCACTTTACTTTTATGTTTCACTTTAGTGTTCAACTAACTCAAATTAATTTTAAGTACTCAATGCATGAAGCAATGACAACACGAACTTGTGTGGATAGTAAAAGGAGCCATGTGTTTAGCATTTTATCTCAGCTGTTGCCTAACCTGGAAAATACAATTGTGGACATCACAAATCACGTGTTCTATAATATAATTTTAAGTACGACTGCGTAAAAGACATAAAAAGTTCGTTACCATTTATGACAACAATACCACCGACAGCTCAAGATAAAGTGTGCGAGTAGTGCACAAATTGAATGTCTAATTTCTCTAGCTTTACTTTCTATACAAAAACTTACTGGAGCATGTACAGTAACACAGTAGACAGTGAGTTGATTGTGATGGAACTGACACTTCGCATAATTGGTTTAAAAGTTTTACTTTATGAAACATTAGCCAGGCAGGAAGTCCAAGAATATTTGTGGTATGCAGCAATATTTTCTATGTAATACATTTGAATGGTCACACTACCATAATATGGTAGTCAAGTTTTAACACATGATACGTTTTAAAAACATCTGATCATTTGTACGTTTTATGTTGAATGTATAAGAAGATATACCTAGGATGAATCCACAATTTAAAAAACTAAGCCCCTAGCACAACAGCTCATGAAGGGCCAAGGCTTGCCACCCAGTAGCTGCATCCCCTACCTCTGCCCACTACAGGCATCATTGGTGGGGTGCAGTACTGGAGGGTGGGACGTGGTCAGCGCCCCGAGCCCTCCCGGTCAGTTATGCCTTTGCGACCTGGGACTGCTACTTCTCTATAAAGTAGCTCCTCAATTGGTCCCCCCAGGGCCTGATGAGGCTAAGTGCACCCTGTGCCAGACCTCCCAGTGCTGGTACCAGAGTACCAGGGATGGAACCCAGGTCCTCGGCACTGGAAGCAAGCGTGCTACCAACTGTGCTACGGAAGCAGTATGAATCCACAATTACTCTCAGTATTATACTTTCTCATCTGGCTCAAATGCTTCTTACCAGCTAGCTATTCAGTAGGCATCTCACTTTATTAATATGTGCTGCGAGATGTGAACCAAAACTTTGGACAGCAAAATTCACTATTTTATTTTAAAAAATTCTTGTTTGGCTTATTCAAAAATTTCATTTAGGCAAAGGTCTCTTATTTAGCATGTCAAAATTTACATCCTTAATAAGGTATCAGCTAAATGATCATGGAAAATTACAGAAACTGCTCATTTTTCTTACAATATCACTATGAGCAGCCAATGGTGCTATACTTACCTGGGTATATCTTTAAGCTCCTTTGCAAATAATTCATTTTCAATTTATCTTATCCTCTTCACCTGCTTCACAGTTTTGGAATTTTCAATCTGCTCCAGCTCCAATTTGATCTGTTCATCTTTTCTTAGGTCTTCCTTGGTTTCTTGTGTCTTTGGGTTTATAATTTATGGTATTTTAGGAATTCTGTTATTATTCATCCTTTGAACATGCTTTTCCCATTGATTTCTATTGTTAGCAATAAAATGATTTATTTTTCCTACTATTCTTTCTTAATATCCTAGCTTTATTTTTTTTTCTGTTTAGTATACCCAACTATTACTCTTATAAATTTCATTTCTGATGTCTACATTCTTGTACTACATCTTTTTGTTAATGTCCATGTTTCTGAACCATAGATCAGAGTTGGTACTGCCATAGATTTATACAATTTAACTATGAGTCTTCACAGCCTTTATTTGTTAATGTACCCTTTTAATGCGACTGTTATATAACAGTTGAATTTATTTTCTCTTGATATCAGCTTCTCCCAGGTACAAGGCATTATGTCCTAAATACTTGATACCCTGTCAATTATTATATTGTGTAGCACTATTTTTATCTAACAGGATTCATTTCACTAAAAGTTATAGGTTTGGATTTATTCACTGATATAATAATACACCATTTAAATAAAATTACTATTGAATATGGAATGAAAATAAGTCAGTTTTATACAGCCAAAACAAAAGCTGCACTAGTCTCTTCTTTCCAAAAAGAAGGAACAAGATTGCAAAATATTCTCAGATTTTGGGAAATAATGAAGGCATCCTTTCAGTCATACAGTAATCTTTTAGGCTGACATTAATGGAGGTCAACAAAATTCCAACGAAAACTCTCTTATATTTTATTTTAGGGCTATTCTTCAATGAAACACCTTTCTGTTTATATATATAATTAGTATTAGGTTTTATTAATTAATACTGTCAAGTTTTATCAAAAACAGACACTGTATAAAATACCTTATTTTTGAAATCTACTACTCTTTGGCACTGAGCTCCTTTCTAGCACTTATTTTGGTGTGTGAATATATATTATCTCTTTGTAATAACATAAATTTTAAACGTGAAATTTAGATAATGTAAATAGATAAATAATTTTAAGCTACTGATCAAACATGAGGCACTTTTAAAAAAGCCATTTATTATATATAAGAATTAAGGCAGTGAATTTCAAATTTGATGAAGAATGAATGTGATAATGTAATAATAAACCTCTTATAAATAAAATATTCCTCTCTACCTTTCTATTAGAAGTGTTGATTCTGAGGGTGTAGCACTGATGGGACTGCTGATGAAGGGAACTAAGTCTACTATTTGATGTTTCATAAAAATAGTTTTATGAAAATTGTGATGTAGTAAGAGAAATAATTGTTATTAAGTATAATTATATTAAGATGTTTAAATGAAATGCAATGTTAGCCTGTTGTTAATTTTACTGTGAAAATACTTGATGGACTTAGTTCCTTTTAACAATCAACCAAACACCTAGAACACAAAATAATGAATATACCGCTTGTCACATTCCTTTAAAATAGTACCATTCCTCAGTTTAATCCTGAAACACAAATGTTTGTAAATGTAACTGAGCAGTATGGCTCAGGTGCTATTTTCTGTGGACTACATTGAGGAGGTCGTGGATTCGATCCCTGTGGCCAACCTTCCTGACCCATGGGTCGCCAGGGGAATGCTGGGAAGGATTTCCGTATCCTCCAAATTTTCTGTCCCTCCATTTTTTTACATTAATCATTTCATTTCACCTTTCCTCCCGTCAGGTTTCTTTCAGAGTTGGAAGTATCATACAGCAGCACGGCAGGGGGAACAAATGCGTTCTGAAAATCTCAGGCCCCCCATTGGATGGTACAAGCTCGAGGGAGAGGAGCCAGTTTGCAAGTCTTGTGCCCCCCTTGCAAGTACAAACCCAAAGGGATGGGAGAGGAACAGGCTGAGTCTACCTCCACCTTCAGATCCATCCTCCCAGGGAGAGCCCCATCAGGGGCACAGGCACAAAAGATAGCCTTTTAGCCGAGGTGCTAAGTTCCCTCCACCAGATGTCATTGAGTCCTTGTAAATGTTGTTGTTGTTGTTAGCTAATGCTGGATTTCTGACAATGAAGTCATTAATCCTCTTGCTCTCCAATATTTTTCACTGATGGATGGGGCACTAGAAGTGGCTGGGCATATTTGAAGGTGGTCTCAATCCATTTCCTCTTGCAGATCACATAGAGGACAGAGTGGTGAAGAATATATCCCAATTCTGTTTAAATGTTTTGCCAGACAATCATGTCCTGTAATCAACCTGAAGGTTGCAACTGCTGTTTTTCGAGGATACTCAGGAATCACTGTTTGAATGTTTGGTAGTTCCCATCTTTTATTCTTTGATTTTTCATAGTAATATTTTGCAACAATTTTTTTGAATTCAGAGTTGACTAATCTTTTAGCTGCATAAAATGGTAGATTAACTATAGATTTTTGTACACCGGTGGTACCCTTTTTTTGCAAGAAAATCAGCCTTCTCATTACTACTCAGTCCACAGTGAGCCGGTATCCATTGGAAGACTAGGTGTTTTTGAAGTGCTTTTAGATGGCTAAGCATCTTCCAACATACATTATACATTTATTATTGTAAATGTATAATGAGCTCATATTCATTATTTGTTGATGTAGCACAATTCTCTCTGTCCAGCCCCTTGCAGGTATTTATTGTGGCATAGTTGCTACAAAATATCAAGGTTCTTGAAAATAAGTTTTAATGTACTTAAACAAACTTTTATTTTATCATCTTCATACATGGATATCCAGATACTATTATTACTGTAGCATGCATAATATATGTGCATATCACCTTGGCAACTATGACCATCATCCCTAGATCTTCAGTGATTGTTGGTCGATTATCTTAATTTCATTTTGGCAAGGTGAGATCATGGGACAGATTTGTTGTGGGCAGTAAAGTGAAATTGGCCATAGAGACTGAACTGGTTGTTTAGTTTGGAGCTGAGAAATAGTTTTGTTTTGTAAATTTTCAGTTGTTGTAATGTAAATCTCGGTGAACACTGACAGGACAGTTGTCAACTGCAGGTCTGTGGTTCTGGTACAGCTTCAGTCCAGAGTGCCTTGGGAGATTCACCGTATATTCAATTTTTGACTTCTCTGTATAACTTTAGCATTTGGAATCTCTTAATAGCATGATCCTAGATTACAAAACCTCACCACCAAAGACTTTTTAAGGGAGCACAACAAATAGGGAAGAACAAACAATTGCCTATAGGGTTACAAACAACACGAAACAAAGGATGGAAAGGGGGGGGGGGGGGGCAGGGGACAATGAATCAGAATGGTAATGTTTATATATTTAGGCCAACAAACTTACTGCTGGTGTGTTCTTTGGTTCAAATTCCCAGCTGTGGCATTGAATTTTTCAGTTGAGATTCTATGTACCCCCCACTCCCCCTACTGAAATATTGACTCAGAGTGTGGAATTTAGATGAGGAAAATACCGTTAAACGGTGTTTGGTAGCACAAGCAAGAATAAAGAGGAGAGAGACTTGGATATATAAATTCAAAAGATTTTACAGGAAGTAGGTATGGGATCATTATGGCTAGATAGTGGAAGAATAGAAAAGGGGCCCGCCTCAGTAGCGTGATGGTTAGCGTGTCTGCCTCACGTTCAAGAGGTCGCGAGTTCGAATCTTGCTTAGGGTAAGTTATACGGGTAAGGTTTTTTTCCGAGGTTTTCCCTACCCTGAGAAGACGAATGTCGGGTAACTTAAAGCTCCATGGACCTCGGGCCCATTTGAGCATCATTTCACCCATTTCATTTCATTCATTCGTCCGATATGACACAATGTTGGAGGACGTTAACTTAAAAAAAAAAAAAATTAGAAAAGGGATTCTGGAAAGAAGTAAAAACAAGAATTGAAGATATTGAAAAACAAGAACTATGGGCTAATCTTAATAACAAAAGATCTCTGAAATTATATAAAACATTGAAAAATGATTGGGGCAGAGAAAAATGTATTGACATCTGTGATAAAGTAGGAAGAGGAGGGATGGCATGGGTTAGAACAGGAGTAATATGCTTAAGGGGTATAAAGAATGGATACATTAAGGGGAGATGTCCAATGTGTGAAAAAGAAGATAGTACTTGGCATTATATCTTTGATTGTCAGAAAACAAAATATTGGAGAGATGAATTCCTTTTGCACAAGTGGGAAAACATACCAAATGAAATAAGAGGCAAAACTGGGAAAAGAATTTTGAATTTAAGATTAGAAGAAAATATAATAAAACTGGGAAAATTTATTGGCAAGGTAAGACAAAAATGGCTTTGGAAAATAGGGAAAATTAATGAGAATAACTAGCAAAAATAGTATAAGGTACAAACGGAAACAAAAATATAGATCTCAAGTTTTAAAATGCTCCATTATATACACAACCCGGGTTAATTATAATGGGGCATGGGAAAATGCAATTCCAAAAGGACCATGTAAGTTTTTGTATTTGTTATATACCATATATGTATGAAGCTGTATATGCTAGATATTGTAATAAGAAAATAGGAAAAAAGAAAAAGAATCAGAAATTTCAAACTTTTATTTGCTAAATAATTATTACATTAATCTTAATCTTTATTATCTCCTTATAGACTAGTACAAGTTCAAGCATCATCAAAATGATAAACACGTTTACAACTCATCCAAGCTACATAGGCACTTTTCTATTAAGAACACTCTTAGTTCTCTCTGAAATATGTTACCTCTTAAGTTTTTTATTTTATTTGGCAGTTTGTTGTAGAGGATTTTGCTTCTTGTAAGGGGATCCTTTTCTGTTGCTTTTTTATTTACAGTTCCTCTATGGTACTTATTTTACGTTCTGGTGTAAAAGAGGCTATCTTTTATCGGCACTGTTTTCCTTACTCACTACAAACGTTATCAATTCATATACATACATTGATATGACAGTCAATGCAATAGAACTTGGATAACTTGAACATTCATAATTCAAAATCACTGTTAATTTGAAGATTTTTCTTGGTCCCTTGAATTTTGTATGAAAGCAATGCAAAAAAACTCCATGTAATTCAAATTTAATTTTCTTTAATTTGAAGTTATTATTCAGAAATGGCAGTTGAAAATTAATCTAAAGGTAGAATTTAAGAGGTAGAACTGGAACTTAAAAATTCAATGCCACAACTGGGATTTGAACCACAGACCTTCCGCTTGCCGGGCGGACGATCTAACCACTGAGCTATTGTGACAAACTGCCAGAATGGCATTAAATTCTCAAGCCAGTTCATATTTCTCCTGATAAACCACAAAGGCAGTCTCACATCAGAGACAATTACCCCAATGGTGACTTACTATTGCAAGTACTTTATATCCCAGGATTAAATAACCTTCACATGGTAATTATTATTTATTTATGCCAACAAACTTACAGTTGGTGTTTTTAAACACACAAGCCGTGTGTTTGCCCACACATGGCTTGTGTGTTTAAAAACACCAACAGTAAGTTTGTTGGCATAAATAAATAATAATTACCATCTAAAGGTAGAAATTTAATGTGATGACTTCGTCCATGTGTTTCTGCAAGAGGTCAGCACTCTGGGGTTGTTTGTTTTGTCGCAATGCAGTTTTTTTATTTTTTTTTTGGGGGGGGGGGGGAAGAGCTTTTCTAGGCAACGGCCTTGGGCTTCTATATCTGCTCCTACATCCCCTTGTTTAAAACACATGAGCCTTTAGCTACTGCTTAAGCTTCCTACTGTTCTATGTGTTGCAAATCAATGCCACTATCTCCCTTAGTAAACCACGTGTCCAGTACAAGACTAACTTTTGCGGAAAAAACCACCGTCATTCGCAAAGTTGAATAAGGTTTGCAGAAAAAAATCTGAAATCGCGAAAGAATACGACATACCACTTTGTCACTTATCTGAAGAATAAAGAGAAAGTTTTAAGCGGTGTCATAAGTGAAAATGGAAAGTCAAGAAACAATGAGACAACCGGAAAATCCTGATGGATGTATGTTCTGTATTGCTAAAATATCAGCTTTAGACATAACTTTTGTAATTTGGATTATCCAAGTTCCACTATATTTTTGCTTTTACAAGAATATCTCTGTGCATTCATCAAAGTTATCTTCATGCATTACACTACTGTCTATTCACCACCTAATGATCTAAGGGGAATGAGGGGCAGGGGAGAGACATTCTACACAGTATAACCTTAGTTTTGTAAACATGCACGTAATCGTTGTTCTGTTGGTCATGTTGCAAACTTATCTCCAATATTATTTGTGCTATGTTTACTTTCTGCTAATTTCTCTTAATTTCAGTTGTCAAATCGTACTTGTCACTAGTTTTATGTCAGAAGTATTGGTATAAGTAATGTAGAAGAAGATAATCCTCTGTCTATAGTCTGATTTTTAAAAGAAGATACATGGCAGCAGTCAAGCAAGGGGGATTAAGGGTAAGAGGGGAAGGTAGTTGCTATGGAAACCTAAACAAAGGTTGCCACATTAGCCCCACTGATAAATAGTTTGCTGCTCAGGTCAGTTATTGCTAAGCTGGGCAAGGAAATGAACTTGTTTGGATGTTCAGTTGCATAGTGTGTTGTTAGCCTACTACACCTGTAAAGACGAAAAAAACACAGTGAATTCAAATTACTTTATTTATATGGAGAACAAAATACCTTTGTTTTGATAGTAGGCTACTAGAGATTACATGTGCATGTTTTCGCTGCCGTGGGATAAACCCGAACGTTTGTTTATATGTCTCGAGTATTGAGGGTTATCGCTATCTGCTTAATGACAACACTGCAGCTCTCCACGTGGAGAAGCTGGTATTTCACATCTATCTTCTTTTAAAAATCAAACTATAGGAGTCTCGTGAAATCTGCTATGATATTGTGGTTGCGGAATAAAGGGAATCAGAGCGACATCTAGGTGTAAAACAGATCTTTATAGGATGATTGAAACAAACAAACAAACCTAAAGAGGCTCTTAAAGGTGATGTCGAATTGTCCTCCTCCTAGGCTATCCTACACCGACTGCTGCTTTCTGGGTGTCTTCTGCTCCGGCTACTCTGGCATGCGACTTTAATCTCAGGGTATGCGTGGGTGTTTGCGAATAAAACCAGAACTTCGTTGAAACACTTTTATTCTCACCAAAATAAGAAAGCGTGAGATTTACTGATCGTTATTAAATTAGTTGAGTCGTTACCGTGTCTCTACTAAGACAGAAAATCGTTAATATTAACTATAATGTGTCCTCACACTTGAGGATCCGGAATACAAGTCCCGTGACTGAAGATGTGGGCGACAAGTGTAGTGAACTGCCGGGTTCTGGAGGGCAACTCACAACGACCCTTTCTCTCCGGGTTCTCGCAGGCAAGTCTCTGTGCGTTATGAGTCATAACGTCATAACTTATGACGCTCTCTGTACCTTTCACTTCCTAATTAGCAACAGGGTTTCGAAGAATCGACCATCCCTTGTTTTCCGGCTCACACCGGCGCTGAGCGATTTCCAAGAAAACCGGTATACCTATGTATCAGGCTGACTACCTGGAATTTACCACTAATGACTTGCTTGTACCTTTTCCTGCCTTTTGACAATTTTAGTCACAACTAATATTCACAGATCTCGTACATTTATACACGTAACAATTTTAACATTTTCTGATTATCTAATTCCGCCATGTGATGCAGTATTATATCCATAATTATGGCATTCACAATTTCGGCTTCAAAGGTATCACTGCCTTTGTTCTACTACTTTCTTTACCTGTACTTGCACTAACAATTACTGTGCTATTAACTGACCAAAATTGTAATACTTCATTCCTTGATCCTGCAGGAGGGAATGAGAAGTTTTTAGACTGAATTCTTCCTCAATTGTTATAATATTATTGGTTATTTTGACTTTATTGGGCCACACTGTTGTTACTTGCCCCCCCCTACATCTAATATTTCTTCATGATGAAACTTCAGTTCTCTTTTAGGTTTATGTTCAGGTATTCAAATTATAACAGGACTACTTTTAGCTATGCATTATACAGCTCATATTGATTTAGCTTTCTCCTGAGTTGTGTGAGTTTTCATGTGTGATCTCAATCCCATAGGACTAGCTTGGGCCAAGAAAAAATGAATACTTAAAGAAATGCAATAGCTGATTTATTCTTACAGGAATTGCACGATATAACACTCAAGGATACATCATGTAAGACCGAAACAGATTGGCAGTTTTTTAAAAATATAGAAAAGGCAGAAAATGATCAGTGGGAGAAAGACGCAGTACTTGAAAACATTTACACTTTATAAGCTAAATGTACTGCATGAACTGAAAATAACATTTTAATTGTGCTATTTTGAGCGATTTCTTTGTTTTAATCTGGCGTGACTACGCATTCCAAGTTTCGCAAATTATTGTAAACAAGATTAGAAGCTGAACTACTGCTCGCGAAATCATTATCGGGAATTGTTTATTGATGTAGTGGCTGGCTGCCTTTCTGCCAGGGACCTTCAGCTGGTGAACAAACTGTATGCTAGACCAACTATGAGCCAAGGGGCTTCTGCAGATAATTAGTGCGTGTTGCAGTGCTACTATAATCTATATAATCTGAGGAACTTGAAGACTTCTTTTCTTATCTTCTTCCTTTCATAGAAATTTGAAAACAGTGTTGTTGTAATTAATTTAATTTAAAAGGTGAGTTAATTAATAACACTTACAACATATTTTTCCGGGACGCGTTTCGAAGGTTAACTTTCCTCCATTATCAACCGGACAATAACTCTTCTTTTCTCCTTGCTTCACTGTATCTACAACACCCAACTAGTGTGTATCTTACGTGCTTATTACATAGTTTTGTTGAAATGCTGAATGAACTGAATGAAGAAAGTGAGGAAAAACACTTAATTGGGATAGCAGCGAAAATATGTCATATTGGTTGCTTTGGAGGTGGCACTGTGCTATGTGTAACAACTAAGATCGACATCATGTCACTGTAGCGATAGAATGACATTGCCGCACAAAAGCAATGCAGCATCCCAAAGCAGAAAATGTCTAAGGCTGGTTCAGAACTACTGACAATGGCAATGATAATCAGAATGAGACTTAAAATAGATGAATTCAAATGGGAATGTTCGCAGCCAACTGCAAGCCCTCCAGGAACGACAAGCAAGGCTTGGCCAAGATTCAACTTTGGTGTTGCTGTTACCAGATATGGCATATTGGATCCATTACGTGCATATTAAAGATTTCTTCTTCTTTCAACCGACCATTATGCAAAAGGCTGCTAGAACTCTAACTAGTCACAATTCTAGAAAAATCAAACTGGAAAGAATTTTATATAATAAATAATTTTAATGAACACTAGGATGCTAAAGGACTGATGCTTGCTGATTTCTTAGAATCGGAAATATGCAATACCTTTGCATTTAGATCTTCACTTTATCGAAATTTGGCTTTGGAGAGCAGGTTACAATTTTTTTATTGGTCAAGAGAAATAATTGATCCCAATGTGCAATATCCAACACACATTCCTTTTGCTGTTAGTGGGCTGTTGTGAACCAACCTTTAGATTCTTCAAAAATGAACTCCAAATTTAAAGTATTGTAACTTCTTTATAAATAAAGCAGAGCGACTTTAAAACCTTAGAATAAATAATCTTCTCTAGTTGCTAATGGTTTCGGTTTGTCTTTTATCACTTTTTCTATGTTGCTCTGTAGTGTCCACTTATCCCAAATCCAAGGTACCCTCAGCTTCTCGGATTAGTGACTCCACTGCATACATATTACAGCATAAAATTCCTGTTCAGGCGGCACCATGGCTGAATGGTTAGAGCATTTGCCTATCACCTGGACAGCCTGGGTTCAATTCTAGGGACCCGCATATGGTATTCGTGGTGGACAAAGCGGTGTCAGGGCGAATTCTCCAGTTTCCTCCACTACTAATTCCACCAATTGCTCCATTATCACCTTTCCAATCATTGATTTCGCCTGCATTTCATATCATCCTCTTCCTCACTATAATACGTGGTGCTGCTTCCAGTTCTTCACTCTGTCTGGTCCATAGGTTCCTGTGCTCCTCGACAGGCACCTGACCCTAGGCACTGGCTTATAAGTCCTACGTAAGAGGAGGGTAGTCAGATAAAGAAAAAAAAACTCCTGCTCCTATTAATTTGCCAATGATATGCAGAGCCCCATGTCAGCTGACAAAAACTGCACAGGTACAGAGGTTACAGGTTACAGGTCACTTACAATATGCATCATAGGGTTTTTGTTACTACCTTCATTTATTACAGAGGCTCTAGCAGTAACTTTTTACGCACTGAATCACAATGAACTGCAAGTTATACTTCATTTCACTATTAGAGCATGCACCTTGCTTAGCAGAACAAAGACAAAGCTCATTTTGAGAAAAATCTCTAATCAGTTCCTGCATCTAGAAATTACGCAGTGCACATTTATCATCTTGTTGTATACTGGGAAAGGTTTTAAAAGTAGAAATATCCGTTTGTTTGTAGCACATACTTTATTTGATAACTTGCTTTAATAAGCTGTTCCATTGTAAAGACTGATACACAACAGAACTTTCATCATCAGACAAACTTGCTAAGATTACAGTTTTTCTTACAGAATTTCCAAGTCTTCCAAAGGCAACTACCTCTTTTGCATCAAGAATATTATCTTCTCTACAGATGACTATGAAGTGGGCATGATAAAAGGAAGGATGACCTGTAAAGAAATAAAAAAACCTAAGTATATAATTTTACACAATAATTAGCAATATTGTGTACAGCATTGTTTCAAAAATACTAAGTCTATCTTTAGATAAAATTCACACTGATGTAATTTTGTATTCTTAATTCTTCTGCTTTAAGAGTGCACCTTTCCATCCAAATACATTAGACTAAATGTTTGGTGCAATATGTATCTACAAGGGCAATTTGAAAAGTAGCAGCAATCTAACAATATTAAATGCAATTAACACGTAAGGCATTTGAAACTCCTGGGAAGTGAAGATGCATACTTTGAGAAAGTTCTGACATGGAATAACAATATGGCCAAAAGCTTGAGCAACTTTATTAACATCACATGGCTAGTAACCCGAGAAGCTCTTATTAATAATCACCATAAAAGCTTCAAATCTTACACTTACTAAGTAGGAGAGAAAGTGGCAGACTCTTTCAAGCAGCATGTCTGTCAGATGACTTTTTTTGGTAATATGCAACGTAAAATACAGCGTGTTCTGAAATTCATGTTACAGACTTCTAGGGCTAGTAGAGGGGATTGAGTAGACAATATTTTAAACAGGAACCCATGTCCAGAAACGTACTGTTTCTGTGCTACAAACTTTACAATGTGTCAGATTTGCCGATGTTGTTTTGCAACCGGATAGGCAGTAAAATGATGTCAGAAGAGTTCCACATCAAATGTGGTATGACATTAGGTACAGAATTAAATGTCGTTTAACTCAATACATAGGAAAATCGAATACTGTAATACCACAGAAACAAAACAATTACACTGATCACAATAACCCTTGTGTGAACAATAGAAAAAAGAATTTGTCTGTCTTCTGTTCCTGATGTGTCCCATACTATACTGAAACTGCTCACTACAACAGAGGCTTGATGTGATGTTCACCAACGTCATTGCACACATTGTACCGACGAATCAAGTTCCAGTACACTCGTTCCATCACTCCTGGTGTCTCGCTAATCTCTTGTGCAGCTGCCATAACACGGTGAGCAGTTCTTCCTGGGTCTCTACAGGAGTCTTGTACACCAGGCTCTTCATGGGATCCCCCAGGAAATAGTCCAAAGGCATTAAATCTGGTAATCGTGGGGGCCATGCATTAGGACCAACCCGGCCTATCCATCTTTGTCCAAGATGTTCCCAAACGCTAAGTGTAAAGTGCGGCAATGCACCATCGTGCTGAAACCACAGTTCTGCCTTACATTCAATGACATGGCATCCAACAACAGGGGCAACATGTTCCGTAGGAAGATCAAGTACGAAACACCCGTTAACCTGGCAGGAAAAATGTATAGCCTGATCACATGACCGTCTACAATATCTGCCCAGACATTGATGGAAAATCTTTGTTGGAAACCCCAGACATGGCTGTTCCAAGAATTGTCATTTATCAATGAACTGAAATCTTTGTGGGGTTCATCAAAGCACAGTTGCAGAAGTTAACATGTGGTACAAAATTTCCTGGTTGCAACACCTTGTACCCTTTGGGGTGGTAAGGATGCAGTTGTTGCTCGTGAAGAACTATCCACACGATGCTGTTAGAAGTATCCATCGCATGCGCAATAGTTTGCATACTTGTTGATGGGTCCTCTTCAACGTAATGTAGTACAGCTTGTTCAAATTCGGGAGTGTGGCATCTTCTTGGAGCACCACAGTTCTTCCTATTGATGGTGAACATTCTCAGAGTCGTTGCACAATTCTGGCAAAAAGGGTATGTGATTAAGTCGTACGTTCTGGATAACGCTCTTGATACAGCCAAGCTGCTCTTCCATTCCCTTCCGTGGCGCTGTACACTAACACCATGTCTGTGTATTCTTCAAATGAATACTCAACCATGTTTATTGGAGCTGCACAGGCACGTGAATGGGACTCCAGGCATAATACCACAGCAGAGGAAACGTCATGTACTATCTATCAGGTTGCATAACAAGATCAACAAATCCGATACTTTGTAATGGTTGTAGCACGGAAACGGTTCGTTGCCGGACATGGGTTCCTATTTAAAATGTTGTCTACTCAGTCCCCTCTACTAGCCCTAGAAGTTCGTAACATGAACTTCAGAACACCGGTATTCAAAATAGCTAAAATGGAAAAGTTTATTTGGCTGAAACTAGACATTATACTTCATTAGTTGTGCAAATATCTTAAGCATATAGTATTTTAATAATAATAATCATCATCATGTTTGCAAAAATACAAAACAGCAAAAATCCTATCATGCACCGGGTAGGGGTGAAATATTTTCTTGGAAATCTTTGTGTTACATGCTTGCAAAATGTTGAAATGTTCTGATGAATCTTCATACTGTAATTTATGAATGGAATTCAATATGTTTAAAGAAAGCAAACTATTAAAACTTTGGTAAGTATTTGTAAACAAATTGCTTTTTGAAACAATGCTGGTCGTATGTTTCCAGAGCATATGAATTAGATATTTTTACCTGGGTACACCAAAAAATCTCCTCCAAATTCCTGGGCTCCAGTGATAAAATAACCTTTCTCCCACAAGTTTTTATATGTCATGTATAACAACGTCTCCCGTCTGGTTCTTGGGCAGACCCAATCCAGCCAATCAATTTCCTCACCGTCATCTAACCAGGGTGCAGCTATAGAAATTATAGAAACAAATCAAATTAATCAAATGAATCAAATTAATATAGCTGGTGCAATGAAAGCTTGCCAGTCTGCAGGATGCACAGGACTATTTTCACAAACAAAACTGTTATGCCTGTTGCAGGACAACAGTATCCCTATTATGGCTCCAGTATACTAATGTCTCAAGGTGTGCATATCACAGTGAATGAGTAGGGGGAGTAAATAGTGGGAGTGGCATGTGGCCTTCAATCAAGCGAGGTAACTTGACTTTATGCAAGTGGTACAGAAATTTTGCACAGCTCTTGTTGGCAAGCTTTCATTGTGTTACCTCTATCATTTCCTTTAGAAGGAGCACTGTTAAGTTTTAAGAGCATGTGCAGTGTGTTAACAAACTATGACAGATGCAAAATTTAATGGCGGCTGATACCTATTACCCTTCTCCTTCATGGTGTGCAAATAAAGTTTTTAGGTACAAATGATATTTATATCACAAGCTTTACAGTGTGATTTCACAGCATGTTTATTAAATATGCAAGGTGTGGCAAGTCTATGATTGGATGTTGTATCCACGCACCATTAAATTTTGCATCAGCAGTGATAAAGTACTTTATTTTGAAAGGCTTAACTCCAACTGAAATACAAAAGAAGTTTGATTCAATACTTAAGATTCTTTCCTTTCAGTTTTGACAGTTAAAAAGTGTAATTATACAGAATTTAAGTATGTCATACATCCATTGGAGAAGACGAAACATGGATTATCACTACATGCCAGAGACACAAGAGCAGCCCAGACAGTGAGTGGCAACAGAGAAAGAGCAGCAAAGAAAGTGAAACTTTCCCATCTGCAGAAAACATCATAACTATTGTTTTATGGGATTCTCATGGAGTGGTGCTTATAGACTAATTATAGAAGGGCAGAGCTATTATCAGGGAGTATTAAGCTTTAATGCTGGACCAACTGAAAGATGCAATTCAGGTTAATTAATGTCCAAACCCTACTACAAAGAAAGTTCTCTTTCAACACAATAATGTGCCTTCCCACATGTCTGGATTGTTGTTGCAAAAATGTATGAACTAAGCTTCCAAGTGCTTCTATTCAGCCATATTTGGCTCCCAGCAGTTACTTTTGGTTCCATAACCCTAAGCAATGACTAAGTGGACAAAAGCCTACATTAAATGATGAGGTTGAGAAAATTAAATGGTTCCCAATGTGCCATTCTATATTGGCTATGAAATACTGTGTATTTTGCTCAAAGGACTCTTTGTCAAGCTTGAATAGTTATAAAACTACTATAGGCTACCACAGACTATCATAAGTAACCGTAGACTACAATAGTAGAGTTGGTCAGTTAAGAACCCAAGTTACCTGTACATCAGATGTGTCGCATTACCTCATATCGAGTGCGTTGTTTACGCTTTTTGATTATGTTTGCTAGATTCCTCTAGAAACTGGAAGCATTGAACTTTGAACCTTCTCCAAACTGAGAGAGGATATGTTGGCTAATGCTGGATTTCTGACAATGAAGTCATTAGTCCTCTTGCCCTCCAATATTTTTCACTGATTTGAAGTGGCCGGGCATATTTGAAGGTGATCTTGGTCCATTTCCTCTTGCAGATCACATAGAGGATAGAGTGGTGAAGAATATATCCAAGTTCTGTTCAAATGTTTTGCCAGACAATCATGTCCCATAATCAACCTGAAGGTTGCAACTGCCCTCAGAAGTCCCCATCTAGGGGATACGTAGACAGCGACCACAAGGTACCCAAGCTGAGCAGAACATTACTTCCACTTACTGGTGTTTTGCTCCTCACTGTATCTTTTCTATCTGACCTTATGGCCTTACCTTGGTCATCTCTTGTTCTCTTCCAAACCTGATGCTACTAGGGTATCTGAGGGCTGGGGAGTCCTTAGTTTTCCAACCTTTCCACTTCTCTATTTTTTTTATAACCTGTTAACACCTAACATGCTTACCTGCCATGGTATGTAAAGCATCCTCTGATTACTAATCAGAGGATATGGTTGATGAATTTATTTTGATAACTCTCCTGGTCAGGTCACTGAGAACCATAAACCGACAGGTGTGGTTCTCCAGACATTCTGGGGTTGAGAGAAGCGATGTGACTGCCAAAACGTAAAAATATAGTGCTCTCTAAAAAGTGGTTACTTTTACTGCTATATAACTCTGCAATATGAAATATGGCTCAAGGGGTAAAATATTCTCGAGTTCAAATAGTCCCCCATTTGGATCTCTGGGCGGGGACTTCTCAAGCACCCAAACATTATATTAATATAAGCTCTAACATCAGAATTCTTCAATGGAATGTAGGTGTCTCACACAAGCAAAAAGAATAGAGGATATACAAAGTGCTGTTAACCTATGGAACATTAGTTTCGAAAACATTTGAAAGGTCCTCTAAGTACAGTGCAGACCGAAGACATTGATAGTGATCCACAAGTAATGTTATTTTGAACCAAAAAGTACAAATTTTATTTTGATCACAGTGACCAAAGTCACGATTACAATTTTTGCTGGTCATTATGTTTGAATTTCTCATTAAATTTCTTAATTCGTTGTATTTTGTATTGTTTCTTTCCTTACCAATGCCACCAATACTACCGGTAACCCTACCATTTGCGTCATTTATGTACTGGACCATAGTTGTGGTAGAGCAGCTCTAGGCTTGAAGTTTTTACATGGCGTAAATTTACAACATAGGACCATCAACTTTACTTCAGCTCCGAAGCAAGCCAAACAAAGGAGTTTCATGCCTGAAAAAAATTCATTGTCCTCTGCCAGATTTGAACTTGCAACCTTGGAAACCAAAAGCTGGCATGTTACACCTCGATCATGGAGGAAAACAAAACTGAGGCTGATGTAGAGCTTATTTGGAAGAGTTGGTCAAATTTTAGTTCAATGAGGACATTGTATTAATAAGCAGCAAGGTTGTTCGACTAAATGTAAGGATTTGCAAAGTGGCTATATTCAAAAATAGGAAAAGTAATTAAAACTTGCCAGGTCCTTGCTGTCTAATTGCTTTTCATCTATTTTTGCCAACTCCTCTTTAAGCACAGCTTCTTTGTCAATGACAGCTGATTGAGACTCCTCTGATTGTGAATTTGAGCCATTTCCAGCAATTTTTTTACCTTTTTTCTTTTTTGCAGAGTATCCTAACATTTTGAATTTCTTGCCTTCTATTATACTATCAATCATATCTTGCACCTGACGTTTGCGTTCATTTCGGAAGTACTCAACCTGAAAATAAACTCACTATCATTTTTTTATTTTTAAGTTTAACAATCTGCTACTGGTTAAGTCACAATGGACAATAAATGGGTGAAATGAAGCTCAAATAAGTCTGGGTTGAAGCAATAATTCCGACTGCATAAAAACTGAATAAACGCCAATAATAAAGGAATTATGACCAACTAAGCAGGAATTTGATTAAATTTTATATAATTGGAAAGCCCTTATAGAATTATGGAGTTGTTATAATTTTTGTAAATCCAGAATAATCATGTCTAAAGATGCACTGAGATTTTTGCAAGAATTCTATAAACAAAATGAGAAGAAAATTGTGGTTGGAACACCATTGTATTATCAAATGTGAGGGTGAGGAAACCCACGTGACTCCTTTGTATTTGGAGGGTTAAGACCTGAGCTCCCAATATTGGATAATGTGTATTCAATGTTCATGAAGTTACAGTTGAGTTTTGAAGGGTTCGAAATACGCCAATGACGTAAAGGAAGTTCCTAGAAGAAAGGAATTCTATCAATCTGAATAGAGTTGAACTTGATCCAACGTATAGAAATTATGAAGGCTGCCAGCAAGTTTTATATAGCAGGTAATTTTTAAAATTGCATAACTTGCACTCAAACTATTCTGGATAAGTTGTTGTCTGAGACTTGAAAAATCTGATGCTTGTGCATATATTTACAAAGTTACAGTAATTAGTGTACACAAGGAATCAAAAATTTAATAATTACAAAGTGAACAATGTATACAAGACATGTAAATTATTAATTTATTAGTGTTATAATGCAAGTGAATTGCTACATGCAAAGTGAAGTGTTGTTGTTGTTAGCTAATGCTGGATTTCTGACAATGAAGTCATTAATCCGCTTGCTCTCCAATATTTTTCACTGATGGATGGGGCACAAGAAGTGGCCGGGCATATTTGAAGGTGGTCTCGATCCATTTCCTCTTGCAGATCACATAGAGGACAGAGTGGTGAAGAATATATCCCAATTCTGTTTAAATGTTTTGCCAGACAATCATGTCCTGTAATCAACCTGAAGGTTGCAACTGCTGTTTTTCGAGGATACTCAGGAATCACTGTTTGAATGTTTGGTAGTTCCCATCTTTTATTCTTAGATTTTTCATAGTAATATTTTGCAATAATTTTTTTGAATTCAGAGTTGACTAATCTTTTAGCTGCATAAAATGGTAGATTAACTATAGATTTTTGTACACCGCTGGTACCCTTTTTTGCAAGAAAATCACCTTTGTCATTACCACTCAGTCCACAGTGAGCTGGTATCCATTGGAAGACTAGGTGTTTTTGAAGTGCTGTTAGATGGGTAAGGATTTTCCAACATTCTATAATTGTTTGGTTTTTTGGTGACAACTTGGAAGTAATTGCTATAATTGCTGCCCTGGAATCTGAAAGAATAACTGCTTGCTGAAAATGTGAAATTCTGTACAAAAGATTTTGTAGGGCCATTCGAATTGCTTCAATTTCTCCATCAAAGTTAGTAGTTCCATAAGTTAAAGATTTGTAATAGGAAAAGAGGTGACATGTGACTCCAGCACCTGCTCCATCTTGGTTTGATATCAATGATCCATCAGTATAAATATGGAGCCAGCCATTCATGTTCTGGAAATCTAGTATGGATTGTCTCTAATGCCAATAATTTTAGAACACTAGTTGGAGTATCACTTTTCTTAACTTCTTTTGTCAGGTGTAAATAATATGTGATGTCTAATGTATGTGTCGGATTGACTTTAGATATGAAGTTTTCCTTTGAATTAGGAAGGTGTACACTCTTCCTGATGTCTTGAATTTTGGGAAGAAAGCTCTCCTGAGTCTTTAGTGTATGTGTAAAATTTCGCTTATGCCATGTATTGAATGGGAGTCTGATCAACTTTTCGTGTTGAATAAGAGCCGCTTTTTCTATTTCATATTCAATGGGGTATTGGTTGGTTAGTATTTCCATAGCTGGTATTGGTGTGGTTTTGATAGCACCTGTAATTAATCTCAGACTTTGGTTTTGAAAGATTTGAATTTTTTTTGTGTTTGCTGTTACAAGAACTTCGCTGCAGTAAGTAAATAATATGGCTTTATACATACATTGTATGTTGTATTAAGAGTTGCTCTAGAACATGCCCACTTCATTCCTGTTAGACGTTTTAACAGTGAAAGGCGCCTCTCTGCTCTTTGTATTACATTTTCTATTTGTTTCGTCCATGTAAGTTTGGTATCAAATATAACTCCTAAACACTTTGCTTCCTTTGTTTCTGGTAATTGTTGACCCTCAAAATTTAGTTTTATTTTTAGTGGTTTTTTTCTTAGTGAAAAGATTTGGTAGTTTGATTTTGTTGTATTAACATGCATTAAATTTTCTTTGGTCCACCTTTGTAAGTTGGTTAAGGATTGTTGCATGGTTTTTTCTAGTTCAGTACTTTTGGTTTTGAAGTCCACATTACCAAGTCATCAGCAAATAGTGCACACTTCACACCTGATTCTTGTATTTGTTGTGGCAGATCGTTAATAAATATATTAAAAAGTGGTGTGCTGAGCACTGCACCTTGTGGTAAGCCACGGTGTACTTGTTTGTATTTAGATATATTTCTTCCATATCTGGTTGCAATAAAGCGTTGTGTTAGGAAATGACATAGCCATGAAAACATTGGACCTTGTATCCCTATTTGTTTTACTTTCTTTAGTAGTTTTGTTCTGCATATAGAATCGTATGCACTTTGGAAATCGATAAAAACTGATACATTATCTTCTTTTCTATTGAAGGAGTCTTTGATTTCTTGACTGAGAAGTAAGACTTGTTCATTTGTAGAGTGGAACTCTCTGAATCCAGCTTGACATGGGGATATTAAATTTTGTGATTCTAGAAACCAATTTAACCTGTTTGACACCATTCTTTCCATCACTTTTGCTATTATACTAGTAAGAGCTATTGGTCTATAATTTTTTATTTCTGATGCTGTTTTGTCTTTCTTCAAGAGTGGGACAATTATTGCTTTTCGCCATTCAGCAGGTACAGTGGTTTTCCAGGATAGATTGTAGAGTTTCAGTAGTTATTGTTTTGCTGTTTTTCCAAGGTTTTTTATGAACTCTGGATGTATGTGATCTGGTCCAGGAGACTTTTTGCTTTTTAGATTATGTATTGCAATGTTCAGTTCTTGCATATTAAAATTTTGAAAAAAGATATTGCACTGAGTGTTAGGATCACATTCTCTTTCTTGTTTCAAATCTTTCTTAAATTCTTTACGTTCCTTTTTATTATTTCTTGTTACTTTATGTGAATTAGCATAATATTTATTGAATGTTTCGGCTATGACTGCATCATTTACTAACATTTTATTGTTGTGTATGTAGGTGTGCTGTTGTTTTCTTTCCTGTCCTTGACATTTTTTATGAACTTATGAGCTTTGTTACCATCTGTCCTATAATCCATTTTTTCTAAGAAATTATTAAAGTCATTCCTTTTAGCAGTATTAATTTCTTTTTTTAGTGAGACACATTTCTTTCGCCATATTTGTGTATCCAATATGTTTTTTGTTTGTTCAGCTGTATTTCTAGCTATATCCCTTTGCTTTTTCAGTTCTTCTAACTGGGGGTTCCAAAAGGGTTTGAAATTTTTAATTTTTCCACGAGGAATATGTTTTTTTTGCGGTTTCTAGGATGACTTTACAGAAATTTTTGTTCATATGATCTGGTTGGTCATGCAGCTGTGAGTTTGTTTGTTCTTTAAATTTATGTTCTAATTCACTTTTATATTTGTTCCAATCTGCTTTTTTGAAGTTCCAATACAGATTCGTAAGACCTTGACTGTTATTTGTATTCTCTAGTTTTATATCAGCAATTACTGCTCTGTGGCCAGAACTTGGATCTTCTATAACTTGTTTTTTAATTTTTGAAACAATATCTGTTGTAGCTAACAAGAGGTCTGGGTTACTGCCTGCTCCAGAGTAATGCATGCAGGTTGTGGGATCTTCTTTACTATAAATCAGTTCAAAGGTTGTGGTATTCAAAAATTCTTCCACTATCTTCCCTGTAGAATCCACTTTTTCATAACCCCATCTTTTGGAATAGGCATTGAAATCTCCAATTACGATTGTTTTATTTAATTGGTCAATAAGTGAGAGATCTGGTTCATTCCTGGGAGGATTGTAAATACTGTATAAATGTAGATGTGTTTTGTTATCCCAAAAATTTAGCTTTATTAATTCACTTTTATCTGTGTTATCCATTTCTTCAACAATTTCAAAGGAGGATTTAATATCCTTTTTGACTCCAACTAATATTCCACTACTTATCTGTCTATTTTTGGGTAATAAGTGTAGTAAAAATCCAGTAAAATTGAAGTATTTAAGTTGGTCATTTGTTAGATTTGCAAACTGAAATAGTGTTATGTAAGAAACTGTGCAGCTAAAGAATGGTGACAGAACAATTAAGATATAAATACACACTAAATTAGTCAATGGATTGCATAAAAAAAACTACAGTTAATTTATGCAGGAGAATAATTTGTGTACAAAGTGAGAAGTCCTGAGCTCAAAGAGCCAGACATTAAAGTGCAGGAAAGTTAAGTGTGACTATAAATTAAAAATCTTGCAGGAAATTCCATGTGTCTAAAGTGGGATGACATTTGAGAAACCAGTATTTTTTTGTAACTACCTCAAACACCTTCATCCTGCCTACCATACTCAGCACCAACATTACAGCTGACCAAACCGACCACGCAAGGAATGAGACATGTGAACAAAGAAGTCAGATTTGACAATGACATCGAACAAGGTAAGAGTTTGCCCTGTTGTCGAGCAGAGCTACACAGACATGCACATTGTAGATGAAGAGGTAAGGATACTGCTTCAGGGTCCACAGACTCAACATTTATTTTCAAGGATATGAGAAAATCATGGAACATTCTTTATCCAGGTAACTCAGGACCTCCTGAATAAGAGGTGGACATGCTACACTATGAATTTGGGTCCTGTGAACATTGATACAGAAAGAATACAAATGTAGAGTCCAGTTTCATGGCACAATGTATGAATGAGTCATTTGTTTTTCATACAGAACATTATATCTACCAAGCATTAGCTGCAAACATTATAACTCACTAAATACACAGCTTATTCTAATTAGTTTTATTACCATAATTGCTGTAAGTAGAATACTGGTACTTTCCTAATTTATGATAACAAAACACTGCAACTAATTAGGTAAAAGTTCCAAAGTTCTTATATTTTGCATGCATTAGAATACTTAATCAAAATCGAACCATCATGTACCAAACTTTCTTCTATCTTTAAGTACAGTGCATTTATAGATTGGCAGGAATGATCCATGGCAACACCAAACCGAGCAAGGATTGGTGCGCCTGCTGCCAGAGTTACACATAAACGACTGGCAAGTAATGAGTACAGCAATTCTGGTTTACCAAGAATCTCCATATTATTCATGAAGTTCCTCACCACGCTGAAAAAGTTGGGGTTTCGTATGCAGCATGTGCGTGTAGAATTATTGGTCCCATATTTTATGACAACAGTTGATTCACATGTTTTTGTATGTTCTATTTTAAATATATTCTTTTCGCAACTAACAAGAGATGAAAGACTGTGTAACTGGTTGCAGCAGGATTCACTTATAATGCAAACTGCTGCAAATTCTATGCATGAATTGGGAAGTGTGTATGGTGACAATAATTAGTCGAGGATTGTGGCCACCTCATTTCCCTGACCTATCTCTATATGATTTGTATTTATGGGGACATTAAAGAATAAAGTGTAAGCATCAAATTTGCACACATTAATAGAATTGAAGGGCTTGATCATTAAAAAAATTTCTCATTCATACCTACAAGAAATAGAAACAAATGCCAAAGATAAAAAATGGATTACACTACTGTCCAACTCAGATATAATCCCCCAGAGAGCAAGGAAAACAGCTGTTGCAGCCTTCCGACTATTGACAAATCACGACTGCTTAGCAAGTCATCTCTACAGAATAGGTATCTCAGCTTCACCAATATGTGTCCTGTGTAACGATCCAGCAGAAATGAATGAAGACCACTTGAAGACCTGTGAAGCATTAAGATCAGAAGAAACTACAGTTCAAAAGTATTGGAAAGCACGAATGCTAATGGCTTCATTGCCAGATGCAAGGCACTAGAAAAAAACAACAACAACAACATAGAATTGAAGGACAAAATCACAGGAGAAATACAGGTAATCAATGTGAACCTTAGCGAGTAAACCAGAATTGTTTTCGGAGGTACAGGGAATGTGTTTGCATTGAAGATCATCAATTTCAACATTCATTGTGATGCAGGTAAACCTAATGTAAGTTAGTACAGTAGTTTGGGTTCCATACCCATGACTTGCCGGTCGTTTATGCATTACTCTGATGGAGGGCATGCGGGTGCTTGCCTGGTTTGATGCAGCTGTGGGGCTGTTTGGACAATCTACGAATGCACTATATTTCTTGTTTATAGATTAGAAAGCAATAAAATGCTTGTGTTGGGAAGGCACAGTGCTGTGTTGGAGAAAAGTAAATCTAAAAGTATAGCATGATGCATTTTACTAACAACGTGTTCAGAAATTTAAGCAATAAAGGAAAATTCAAAAGTAATTTCCCAGGTAAGTGGTTTATCTAAAAATCACTGTTGAAATGAGTGGGTAAGTTTTCTAAAGGCAAAATAAAAACAAGTTATCTTGATTAGCATCAAGGCTGTTGCTAACCTCGCTAAATGAGTCTGTAAATGCAAGCTTTGCAGTCTTCAAGGCACAGCCAGATCCTAAATGAGAGAGGTAATGAGCTGTAAAACTTATATGCATTTTCAAAGCTGGTTGTGCATTTGCAGCTAAAATGCATCACCAACTATATTTGTTTTTAGGTTTAAAATTTAAATATATTAGTGACTAAAACTTTCTTATTTTAAGTGGAACACCTATATATTTTCATAGATTCAGATAGTACTCTTCAATAGCTTTTCAACAAGTACACAATAGAAAAACAAAACAAAAATAAAAACAAATGTACAGTACAGCCTTGTTTATCTGAGATAAGGACGACCGACAGTACCTTGGATAACCGAAAATTCTGAGAACATGGACTCTGTCGAAAATCAAGAGGGAAATGCATGGTAAACTGGTGAAATTAATGGAAACATTTATAAGAATACAAAATGAAGAAAAAACAGACCTACAGTACATATATACAGTATGTCCATGTTCCAGTTAAAAAAGTTATTTCTTCAAAAGTCCAAAGTGTTTATTTAATGGAACTCGCTTGCATCTTTGCCACCGTTTTATGCAACTGAAGCAGTAGGTCTGTTGAAGTCATTTCTGACTCTTGCTCTAGGTACTCGATGGTCTTTTCTATTGTTCTGCATCCTTCACTATGGCTAGAGACACTTTTATAGTGAATAAAAACTGTGAATGTCGGTATAAAAAGAAAGATCAAAGCGAGATAAAAGCAGTGAAATAAAATATCAAATATTACTGTTATAATTTACATTTCAAATGTTATATGTAGCATTTAAAATAACAAGTAAGCATGGTTTCTAAGTTCCCTGCTGTAATATTGGTTCTTTTATCTGACAAAATATTACTGTACACTGAAAAAGCTGTTTCACAATCACCATTAGAAATTATATATATGTACATAGACTGTGGTTCTCACCATACCATTCTATATAGGGCATGAAAGATAACTTAATTTTGCTCATAGGCCTCTCTGTCAAGTTTGAAGTTCTTTTACATGAAGTAAATCTATGACACAGGACCACTGGCTTTACTTCACTTCTAAAGGAAGAAATGCTAAGCATTTTTATACCTGTAAAAATTCATCGCCCTCCGCCGGGTTTGAACCTGCAACCTAGAGAACCAGAGGCTAGCATGTTACCCCTAGACCATGGAGGACGTTCGTTGCCATGGAAACTCTTTCAAGTGTATATGTGCACCTAGCTGTCAGAATGGACAATCAACAGTACAATCATATGCCTTGGTTCTACAATACATGAAACAAACTCACCATTAAACTCCCACCACTTTTGGCATTAAACTCGCACTCCCTGCTCTCTATTGCAGCCTTCTGTAAAATACAGGTGAACTTATCGTGTGTAAGTGTGTTTGCAGAGTGCAAGAAAACCATTAGAGGGTAGGGGGTGTTGTCTCCGGCACTTTGCTTCAGTGGTGGCGCCATGGCATGGAAGGGATATTATTCTATGCATTCATTGATTATCTGTTAACCTACCTTCCCTGCCGCTCTCATATAACTTTCTTGCTTATTGTAAACATAGTTGCATTTCTTCCAGCTACATGAACTTTGAACTCTTGACCATGATCTCGCATCTGACTTTCTATGTTGCAAAAAGTAAAACAGATCTTGTTTTGAGTAGGCGTAGATCTTGTTTTATTCCTGAAATACATCTTCTGACATCAGCTTTGCAGAAACATTGCAATGAAATGTTAATTTCATGTTAAATCGTAAATAAAGGTTTATTTCAAGAGGAAATATTGCAATAGATTACTAATTTTGTGTTAAATCATACTCATTTCACGAGGTGCATTAAAATTCACTTTTAATCACAAGAGTAAACATTGGTAATTATGTGGACAATTGCAATAGAATGATTCTGAAGCCTCTTTTTGCTCATTAACATATTTCATGTTTGATTGCAATCCATCAAAAAATTGTGTCCTTAACTATCGCTGTTTTTCTCACTCTCCATTTCAATGTCCTCATCATCACTTCCACTTCCTCTACATTCACTGCCTCTACTATCAATCTCGTCTGTCACTTCCAATTGTTCGTCTATGCTGATTCTCTTTGCTTGAATTTTATAATGATGTTACTTGGCACCTTCAAAGATTTTCATCACAGAACTTTGGCTTATATTGCCACATTGTAAAACTGGTGCCCGTTAAGAAAACAGTTACATGAAAGCCATTTGAAGACCTGTGAAGCATTAAGATCAGAAGAAACTACAGTTCAAAAGTATTGTAAAGCACGAATGAGAATGGCTTAATTGCCAGATGCAAGGCACTAGAAAACAACAACAACAACAACAACTTTGTCTTATATTAAATTCTCAGCCCAAGTTTTTTTTAAAAGTATTTTTGGATTTTGGATTTTGTTGCATATGAAGGAAAAGATGCAATAAAGTATTCCCATGCGTTGTACTTTTGGGTGATTGATTTTGTTAAACCTGTCATAGAAACAAAAAAGCAAACCTTTATTCCATTAAACTTACTCTTGGAATGAATTGAGCAAAATTATCTACATGGGTACGTGTTGAAAAGTATTATCCAAATCTGTAAAACCTTCTTTTAAATGTTCCATTTAAAATAGAGTTGCAGTCATTTACGGTTAAACCGGAAGTGGCAAAACATTTTTGCTATAATTTCTGAGTTCCCTGTACAAGACTATTTTAATCAGCTACATGCTTCAAAAGCTATTTGGATGGTGGGAAGCCTTTAATTAACCTGTATATACCATATTGGTGTGAAAATAAGCCACATTTTTATTCAAATTTCACTCTAGATAAGTTAGGGTGTGGTTTATATCGCCTAACTTGCCTTTTTACATATTGCTGCAAAAAAGTATGCTCATTTGCAACAATACCACCAGCATCTGTAACAGAAACTGGTGACAAGGCATTTTATTGTGCAACACTGTAACCTTTTAATTGGCATTAATATTGTGTAGGTTTAACACTGTTTTTTACTAGCTTATAATTCTATTTCGGCTGAATATCCATTATTATTGGTACCAGTATTATTCCCATGATTTTCTTCATGGATACTGATCAGAAAGTCTTATTCATGCCCATATGAACCATTAAGAGCAAAAAGCATCATCAAGCAAAGGAATTCAGCGTAGTTACAACGTAAACTTTGAACTTACAGCTGTGTATTATGCCAAAATATGGTATTGGTATGTTAGATGGCAATGTTCTTATCATAAGTTAGAATAAACGTTTACGGTAAGACATCTTACATGTAAGTACAAGAACACTTCTGGTCATTTTTCTCCTTTCAATCACTATGCAGCTTATTTTCATCCAAAATATTCTTATTTCTTCCTTGAAATTTAGGGATGTGGCTTATTTTCCAGCCAAGACACGATTTTGTTGGCTTACTGGAAAAATATGCTATCTCCATAAAAGCTACTTTCTAGACATTTGAAGTTGAAAGTTTGAAATCGCATGAAAAATCAGGAAATTATGAAAATGGATGATTTATGTTATGTTCAAGACTGTATTTTGCTGCTACACAAGGATATTGATTTGATAAATAATACATCCATTTACTAATAGAACATTGACAGAAAATGGAGTTAGCCAAGCATTTAAAAAAAAAAAAAAAGACAAAAAATGACAAAAATATTTGGTTGGGTGAAAGGCAAGAAAACATAGTACCCTCACTTAAATTTTTAAGTTGTTCACCACTAGGTGCCTCTTTTAAACTAGGATAGCAAACCACTTGGGCAACTCCTATTTCAACAAGCAGTGATGTTTCCTCAGGTGACAGAATTAATGGCAATCCAGGAAATTTCCACTGACGAGGTAAAGCAGCCATGCTGCCAATTAAAGCTCCCATGATTCGTAGCTCTTGTAACTCCTTCCAATCTGAAAGTAAGAGCAATGGAACTTGAAACTTACATTTACGAACCATTTGTTGGCAAGTCACTTCAGATACCATTTATACATTATTGTTGTTAGCTAATGCTGGATTTCTGACAATGAAGTCATTAATCCTCTTGCTCTCCAATATTTAATATATTGATAGAGCAATAGCAGTATAGTAACCGATTTTTAGAGAGCACCATATTTTTATGTTTTGGCGGTCACATCGCTCTCTCACAACCCCCAGAATGTCTGGAGGACCACACCTGTCGTTGGTTTACGGGTCTCACCGACCTGACCGGGAGAATTATCAAAATAAATTCACCGACCATATCCTCTGATTACCAACCAGAGGACGTATTACATGCCATGACAGGTCAGCATGTTAGGGGTTAAGATTTTATAGAGAAATGTAGAGGTTGGAAAAATAAAGACTCCCTAGCCCTCAGAAACCCTAATAGCATTTATACATTATACATATAGCTTATATGCACTGCAACATTTAATTTTGGAAACTTATGAATCACAAGGTCGAATTATGAGTAATGTTGCTTCAGAGGTTAGACCTGTTATGGCAGACAATATTAATGTGCAATGTTAGGCACCAACTATAGAACAGAAAAAATGCTGCAGCCATGGGAAACGGATAGAGTTGGTAGTTGCAAAATGTTATGTGTTGTAGTAGAATAACAGATGTGAAGTGCAACAGAATAAGCAAATTTAATACAACTAAAAGCACTTGTAAAGCAGTAAACAAACCTATTACAAGTGAATAACTGACATAAAGTTGTTAGCTAATGCTGGATTTCTGACAATGAAGTCATTAATCCTCTTGCTCTCCAATATTTTTCACTGATGGATAGGGCATTAGAAGTGGCCGGGCATATTTGAAGGTGGTCTCGATCCATTTCCTCTTGCAGATCACATAGAGGACAGAGTGGTGAAGAATATATCCCAATTCTGTTTAAATGTTTTGCCAGACAATCATGTCCTGTAATCAACCAGAAGGTTGCAACTGCTGTTTTTCGAGGATACTCAGGAATTACTGTTTGAATGTTTGGTAGTTCCCATCTTTTATTCTTTGATTTTTCATAGTAATATTTTTCAATAATTTTTTTAATTCAGAGTTGACATAAAAGTGTGATATGATAACTACGTTTCCATGCAGAATTGAACTTCAATTGAGTCCATGCCCATTTCATGTTGAATTCAATCTAGAAATGAGATCAATTTGGATATGCAAGGCTCAAGCACAAATAGTTCAAGGTTTTATGTTGGTGAACCTGTAAAAATGTTTTCTGCACATTTTAACAAGGTTCTGAGGTGAGTAAATGTTTTTCAGAAGAATATATTCTGACATTATAGAAACAATAAATGGGGCTTTGTTGTTTTGTTTTATTACACCACTTTTGCTAAGAAAAAATGAAGGTGTGAACCGTGTTATGAATTCAGTAGAAGTTAGCATCTTTGGCAGATTCTAATCAATTTGAATAGGTAGGTGTTTCCATGCAGCACAATTTTGATTCGATTCCACTAAATAAGCAGATCGGATCCAGTGGTTGAGCTTTGAATCTGCATTTCCATGCAATATTCAATCCAATAAAAGCATTGAAATCAACTTAAATTCACCATGGGAACATAGTACATATGGAAATGTAATACAACTAAATGATAACTGCAAAACAGTAAACAAATCTAATAGAGGGTAATTATTATTCATTTATGCCAACAAACACTGCTGGTGTTTTAAAACACAAAAGCAATGTATGGGCAATGTTTAAGAGGTGGAATAAGGACTGAAAAATTCAATGCCATAGCCAAGATTTAAACCATGGATCTTCCAGTTATCGAGTGGCTGCTCTAACAGAGGTTAATATGGGTAATAATAGACATAAAGCTCAAAGTAATAGGTAAATGTAAATAAGTATGAAGTTGGAAATAAATTCATTATAAGTGAACAATGCAAAGCAATAAGGAAGCAAAAGAAACTAAATACAACAGTAACCACACAAATAAATCCATAAAATAACAAATATAAAGCATGAAGCAATAAGGCAATGTAACAATTAATGACTGTGAAGCACTAAACAAATCTAATTGTTTATTCATCCATTTATCAGTACAATGATATTGGAGGCTCAAGTTTAATTAGGTTACTTGCCATGAACTTCCTGTAATATTGTTCTGTGTAACATAAACAATATGTGTACAGTAGGTTACCATGAATAATAGCAGATGTAGCAGTATGGAAATGTAATGCAACCAAATAAATGTGAAGCTTTAAATAAATCCACTACAAGTGAACACATAAAATACAAAACAATAGGGAACTGTAATGCAACTAAGTAATAACATAGCTATAAATAAATGCAATACAGTTAATTATGATAACAGAGCACAAGTGCCCTGAATTGAAATGAATCGCGCCAGAATACATGTACGGAAATGATGCAACAACTTTTGCGTATTTAAAAGGCCAAAATGAGTTGTACATTCCCACAATTTTAGCGTTATTTTATTTCTGCAAGGTAGCCTGCATGATGTTGCACGGTATCCGACATAACAGGCACTTTACCGAATAATGTTAGCAAACTTAATCTCAAAGCCAGATGTTCAACTGTGATGTATTATCACTTATATCGCTTTCTGTCTTACATATTAATGTTTAAATATACGTACTCTTTACCTCGATTAATGAATATTATAATTGACTGACGTATTGAATGTCCATCATTGTAAGTTTATTTTTTTAAAAAAAAAGTTAAACCAACCTTCGGTACTCCATACGAAAACTTGTCCATCATGTAAAGTTAGTTTGATCATTTTAATACCAAATCTTAAGCGTTAGCGGATCTGGCTACTGTACTAAGCAACCACAGTTTTGACCACAACCAGTGATGCCAACGTCTGAAGCTCAAACGTCCCATGCGAGTACTCAAAATGTCCCTTTTCTGCACCAAGTGTCCCACCTTAAGAAAAACATGTTTCCATAGCTTTAAACTATGGAGGGGAAAAAAGCCCATGCAGAGCGATTGAGTGCACATCTACAATGTTTCCTAGCGTCCTTGCAATACTGGGATGGATACATATAATGTAAAATCAGGACTTACGATTATTGATTGGGCGTTGAAAGCTGACTGAATTATTGGAACTTCCTATTATGAAACGCACAATAATACGTACGTATATGCTACCCAACAGCGCTATCAAATGCCTACCTCAAGTTTGACAACTACATTCAACAATAGTGTACGTTAGTAAAATGGTATAAATTTATGTGGGCCACTTATTTAGAATTTGTTATTGTACTAATATGTCTGAATATTACACAAGGTTTCATAACATCATAATTATTTAATACTTTCCTTATTCAAATGGTCTCCTTTGAAAATGTAATATAAATATATGTGCTTCATTTACTTAACCTAATTAGGCACTAAAGTTCTATCCAAAAATTCGTCTAATTAAGTCCTAACGTAAAATTAGGTCGATTTAGACTCTATAAAATGTAGAAGCTTTTATAGCTTTTTACTTTCTCTACTGGTAAGCAGGGAAAGTATTGTATTCAACTCAAAAATTCGATGCCGAGATTTCAGCGGGAATATATGTTTTGAGGCCCCCTGAATAAAAAAAAGCCATTTTTAGAAAAAGGTCCCTGTGTCTGTGTGTCAATCTGTGGACAACATAACTCAAAAACCAAAAGTTGGTTAAAAGCCAAACTTGTTATTTAAGTTTAATTAATGTCTTTCAAGGATGTGACACGAAGAGTTTTAAGAAAATAGCCCCACCCTACACTACCCTTTACATGGAAGATTTTTCGAAAATTTTCATTTTCTTGAAAATGGCTCAAACGATTTTGATTAAAATGTCATATGTTTGAGATATTTTGATGACAAATGAAATGTGTATCTTGAATTTTCTGGCTATAGCCCCTGTAGTCGTATTTACTCTGGACGACTTTTGCATAACTGGTAAACCGTTAGAGAAAGACCAAATTATACTTTACAAAAAATGTAGATCTTGCTAAAATACACAATTTATGTCAGAATAAATTTTCTTATAGTATCAACCATTTCGGAGATATTCCTTGTTATGTGTGTGAGTTTCAACGATATTTATGTACATGATTTATGTACAATTCATGCAGGCGCCGTGCCGCTGCTTAAAATACACACGCACGTACGCACGCACGCACGCACGCACACACACACACACACACACACACACACACACACACACACACACACACACACACACACACACAGTCTCTCTGACACAGCTGGCCCACAAATAGGCATGATAAGCAGTCGTAATAGTAGTAACAGTAATAATAACAGTAATAGTAGTAATAATAATAATAATAATAATAATTAATAATAATAATATTAATAATAATATTAATAATAATAACAATAATAATAATAATAATAATAATAATAATAATAATAATAATAATAATAATAATAATAATAATAATAATAATAATAATAATAATAATAATAATAATAATAATAATAATAATAATAATAATAATAATAATAATAATAATAATAATAATAATAATAATAATAATAACAATAATAACAACAACAATAACAACAATAACAATAACAACAACAGAAACAATAATAATAACAATAATAATAACAATAATAACAATAATAATAACAATAATAACAATCATAATAATAACAATAATTAAATGAATGAATAATAAATAAACAAACAAACAGGCAGGCAGGCATATAGACAAGCAGACACACAGACAAACCAACAAATAAATAAATAATTAAATCATTTGAAAAAATAAGGTTTATGATACATCAAAGAAACACCATAACTATTAGCAACAAAGAATGGAAACATTAAAAATCTGATGTGTTGCACTCACATGACTTTCTCTACCCTTGTACAATTCTTACAAACTCTCATTCCTGTATCTTCTTTGTGTTAGCTAAGATAAACATTTGTACAAATTATCTTATTGCCTATTTCCTTGTAGGTACAAGGGGAATATGGGAATACAGAAGGTTTTGAGCAATAGTCAAAAGTTTTAAAGCTTTGAGATTCCGTTCCCTTTGCACTGCTAACATAAAATGAACAACGAAGTTGCATTTGATGAAAGTTTTCCCTAAACTGACACAAATAACAAGGAATATTTCCTAAATGGTTCTACATGGGCTGTAGCCAGAAAATTCAAAATATATATTTCATTTTGTCATAAAAATATTTTAAACATATGTGATTTTAGTCAAAATCCTTAGTAATTTTGGAAAAATTTTCCATGTAAAGGGTAGTTTAGGGTGCGGCTGTTTTCTTCAAAATCTTCGTGTCGTATCCTTGAAAGAAATTAAACTGAAATACCAACTTTGGTTTTTAACCGCCTTTACGTCTTTGAGTTATGCTGTCCACATACTGACACACAGACACAGGGACCTTTTTCTAAAAATGCTTTTTTTTTGGATTCAGGGGGTCTCAAAACATATTTCCGGTGAAATCTCGACATCGAATTTTTGGGTGGAATACAAGACTTCCCCTACTTACCAGTAGAGAAAGTAAAAATACTATTAATAGTAATTATTCAAGTGTGATTTGTTGTATTTTCGTCTCTCCTTCAACAAACGCTACCATTTACTTCACATTAATCCAGATAAACGTTTGCAGATTGTTTTCTTCATATCTACTTCCTTGTAGATGCAATGTTATTCACAAACACGGTGCGCAGAGGCAACACTTTCTGTTTTTAACAATAAACGAACAAGTTGTTCAATTGCACAACACATTGGTTTGCATTCATTTGACATTAGTGTAGAAGTGATATATGGCATTATTTTACCGCGAATATCAGCGTCGCTGGTGTGCCGAAATTTCGTCCCGTAGTTGTTTTTTATGCCAGTAAATCTACTCACATGCAGTTGTCGTTTTCAGCACACTGTGATGGCCGGATTTGAACCCGCGACCTCGGGATTACTAGACCAGCGTCTAACCAACTGAGCCACGCAGACCGAATTAAGATGGTTGGGGTCAAACATACACATTCTGTGTTTCTTTGTTGACTTTGCAAGCTTAACCCCTATTCTATCATAATTTACTCTTAAACCCCCAAAAAGTGCCAGAAGTCTCTTTAAAATAAATGTATATAAGTAAAAAAATAATATATATCATAACATTTTAAAAAGATATGTAAATAATATCTATGTGATATAAAAGGTCAGTATGTTTAGAAAGTATTGATTTATGTGTCTAGCAAATTTCACACTTCTAGAATAAACAGTTTCTCTGAAACGTGGAGTTAAACTTCTTAAAATTAACATTGCAAGTAATGCTCTTTCGACCTCAGCATTTGACCACGGTAAGACCAATGACTTCGTCACGTCACGTTCGCTGCATGATATCATTATACGCAGTAAAATATTTACATGCCAGAGCAATATAGGCAATAAGATGCTAGTGTGCTACTAAAGCGCGTCTCACCCTTAAAAGACAGTACAGGTTAATTGGAGCGCAGTGTTGCAACATGTACTAGTTGCGAATCTTTCTCCGCGAGCGACTCGAGGTGGCCTGAGTCCTGTACATAGTCCTTCAATTGCTGCTTGACGAGACGGACACTTTTAACTTTGGTATCCCTCCACGCCTTTGTTACTGTATGACCTAAATTTACAAATGACTCGTCTGTATAAACAATTGATTTCCCCTGGTCCCTAAATCTTTTACGTCTTTTAGATATTTATGTCGCCATCTGATGATATCGATATCGTCTCTTTCTATTAATATGCACTTGTTACCCTTTCTTTCATATTCGAACCCCAAATCAGAGTGGCCCTTGAGAAATTTGGTAGGGTCTCATCACTGTTGAACTGTGACAAAATTATATTCAGCATGGGTGGAATATTTGCAAACAGTAAAGAATGAACAATTCGCCGCACTCCACCTTGCACTATTCAATCATATTGCGTTAACCTAGCGTTTTGTGTAGTCCCGCCCCTTTTGCTTTCTTTTTCGATGGCGTTCTTAGAGGTCCTTACATTAGTTCCTTTTTAATCATACACACTACTGCTTCTGAACACCCGATAGCCTTAGCTGTTTCTTTTACTGCCTTTACTGCCAAGCATTTTGCTTCAAAAATAATCTAACACATTCATAATTACTTGGCGTTCCTTACTTCTTAATTTACCAACATATCGTCTCTTCCTAGCTTCCCCCTCCATAACTACAAATATTTACAAAAATATTAAACAAATAACGCAATAACAGCTCACAGTTACACACACGGCTCCTTTCGAACTAATGTTAGTGCTGCTCCTTATACTATCTTCTGTGTCAGGCCTGACGCTGAATAGATGAACACCTTTTGTTTGCCTTATTGGATAAAAGAAAGAGGTTACTGCCTTTTGGTTTATTTTAAAAACTTTCTCCAACCTTCCGAAACATTTGTTCTCGCTGGTTCCCTGATGTAAACTCAATATCAAAAAAGTTTCACACTGCGTAACTTTTGCAGTGCACAGATATAAAATTTTCCGAAAACATTTAATTTAAAAAATTATAACCCTTAACTGGGTAAACATAGAGAATTCAAAGTGGGCAGGTAGTAGCACTATAGTTTACTCTACCTAAGAAAAAAATATAGATGCATTCTAGCAGTTAGTTTGTTAGTTAGTGCGTGATGAGTGTAGAAACAGCAAATATCGGACTTCTATTGAAAAAAACGTTTTCTGAAGAAATTTGGACCTATAGAAATGTATAAAGACTCTGAAAAGGATATAACCTGATAGAGAAAAAAATTCTGCGTAGGATAATGTGTTCAAACCTGAAATTTATAACAAATGAATATTTATACCATGCTATTAGGAATGTGGCAACAGAGCGAGGGTAGAAAAGGACGCGGCTAATGGCAACTTGTATGCGCTAGATAGAGACAGAGATGTCCCATTTAACTCCATACTGTCTTCTAAGAGTGAAACGCTATATAGAAGCACATATCTTGTCCTTGCTTACACGAGAAATAACAGCATAGTGTTAGCGTCCAATGTTTGTAATTGTTAGCTCTAAATAAACGATATCAGTGTATATTGCTCAACAAGAAGAAAATCAAACGCGTTCTTTTCAATGCAGTTTTCTCTTATATCCTGTCTTGCAACAGCACAAAGATTTACATCCGTTACAGTTTTTCTAAAGTAAACCAATACAACATATATTAAATGTCCCATATTGATCTCAATTTTTGCAAAAAAGTCCCTTTGTCCCTTCTTGAAAAATATTTCTCAAAATGTCCCACAATATGGGACAAATCCCACGGGTTGGCAACACTGACCACAACACCCACGGCCCCACGGCCAACCTAGCGTCCACCATAGGGGTCCCACTTGGATTGCGAAACTGGAAACACGAATCCACCAGCTCTAGTAGTTCTATCGGCACAACACAGAGTGGCGCTGGTGCCACTGCTAGACCCGTACGAAAATCTGATTGGCTGATTCAAGTTTTGAGGTTTTGTAACGAAAACAAACGTTTGGTGTTCTGGAAGGGTCAGCTATGTTGCATGTTGATATAAGTTTTTCGTCGCCAAATGATCTTCGACAGAGGTAATTATACATTTACACTGTTTCTACTTAATATGTGTGTGTGTAATATTGGTATTTACTATTAATATTGGTGAAATACGTAGCAATTAGGTGTAAGATGCTTTTAACAGGTTATAACAGTGGAAGTGTTAACATGTATTTAATTGATAATTGTATTCATTTGTATTTAATTTTCAGCCACGCAGGTAGTGGGATATGCCTACGATACATTTCTTGCAGCATTGCAGTGTAAATACCCAGTGGAAACTAAAGCTAGAATCTGAAGGTACGTTATTTATTTTCAATAAGTTTTGAGAGCTGCTTACTGTACCAGTGATATTGGATGAAGATAGTGTATTTAACAAAATGTTTATTCATAGCTTTTTACGCACATGTGGCAGTTAATTGCATCCATTTGTTGCACAGTTGTAATATACATAATTGACCTACCCTTAGAAGATGTGGAATAGTAATCAAAATTGCAGTATATTATAAGAAATATGTATTTTTAAAAAATTACACATTGGTTGTTCTGCAAAGTGATAGGCACATGATTTGACTAAGACTTTTTACTTGGCTGGAGATAATCAAGTGCCTCTGTTTGCGGTTACATATTTTAAATTATATTAATAAGCAAATGCAGCAATAACACTACCACATTAGAAAATACAAATGGATTCAACGAACTGTGGATAATAGAAATCGTGCTCATCATAACCTATTTCAACAAATACAGAATTGTCATATGAAAAAATTTTTTCACAAGTAAGTCACTGACATTGTCTTCAAGAGATGAGTGTTTTGTATTTGCCGAACCAAACCAAATTTACATAAATGAATTTATATGTACATTAACATACAAGTATATTAACATATGATTGATATTTTAATGAATGCCTATAAAACAAGATAATCATACTCTTGATATCTAACTCTCAAGTGTTATTTGCCAAACCGTTAACCGAATTATGTGTTAAATAAAGCATATTGATATTATAATAATGTGTTGGCTAAAGTTGTCACGAGTGTTAAGATTGCAAACCTGCGACTCTTGGCAGAAAATTTATTACATGCTAGATAATCATATTTACAACTGCTGAAATTGTTTATAATTAAGCTTAGTAGGTGAGCTACAAAAAGAATGAAGTTGTGCACGTTTTGTCTGAACAGCAGACAGAACTGGTTCCGCACACTGTGCACTCTGTCACATGACTACAAATGCTGATAACTTGATTCATCTTGAATGTAGCTCGACTGCTAAGTCTAATTATAATCCACCTAAAATTATCTATATTTTAAATGTAAATTGTATAATGGCCTAGCCCTTCTTTACACAGGTCTCTTTCATTACTTAAACTTTAGTTATACATAAATGTTGCTATTCGTTGCATTGTTTTTTGTTTATTTCTAGGATATGTATGGTGGAAAGTTGGAGTTAAAGGCATTCCTGTGATTGTGGGTGTATAACTTTGCAAGCTGTGCCTTTTTGGTGTCCAGTGCTGGTGCTGAATATAGTGAAATGGTGTGAAATGAAGTGAAACTGTTAAGAGGACATTTGTTGTCAGGCTAATAATGATCTAGTGAATGACAAAACAGGTGTTCGCATATGGAGCAATACAGTGTTGTATATAATATATGTAGAAGAAGCCTCTTTGTGAGGTTATTTGTGCTTGTTACGCAAATATGTCAAATTTTGTTATGCTAGAAGGAATAAATAAAAGTGTCAAACTTGTGTAATTGTTCCCATTTCCCTGTCAAATACCACATCCTACTGTTTGGTTGCATTGAGGTAGCTCATTAAAGTAGAAAATATGTTACTTTATGCCATGCATAGTAATTAGTGGCAGCGTCAGAATTGAAAAAAAAACATCTTGTTGCTATTAAGAAAACTAGTCATTTGAACCTGCAACCATTACAGAACTCATTAATATTTCATAAAAGCTATTGATGTACAGACTATTGGACAATTTTAATAAAAAGAAATTATAACAAATAAACTGCTTTTACACCTGCTAACCTGTCAGTTTCAGCTGATTGTGTGCCCTAATGCCATATTTCTACCGCTGACGCATCAAGTTTAATATGTGAGCCTCCATAGTTGTGATTACAGTTTTTAAGAGTGCCGAATTTATTAAAGCACATAAAAGTTAATTTGCGTGAGCTTTTAATATGCAGCACCCTTAAAAACTGTAATCACAACTATGGAGACTCACGTGTTAAACTTCACGTGTCAGCGGTAGAAATATGGCATTAGGACATACAATCAGCTGAAACTGACACGTAGGCAAGTATGAAAAATCCTGTAAGAGCTACCGGCAGCGTGAGCATTCGGGAGCGCGATTTTTCATACTTTAGTTCCAACTCGCCGCACTTGGAGCGCTGTTTTGTTGACAAAGATTTAACACGTAGTTTCCCTTCTTACTACTAGGTGTTCTGTGGCGTCCACTGACGGGAGTGTGAAAACAAAACACGGTTGCAGGGCGACGGGAGGGAGGTACATACAAAAGAAGGTTTTGTAGCTTCATCTGCATGAGTGTTATAAATCAAAACAAAGCCTTACAAATAGGAATGGGAATCGAAAAGGTACCAGAAGGAACACAAAATGATAGCTTATAGAGTAAATTTAGTATACCAGAGATAGAAAGACAGCAGGCTCTGCAGAATTAAGGCCCAAGAAAAGAAATTGTTGAAATTCTCTACGTGACCACATACGCACGTGTTGGATTAATCACGTGGATCCAATGTAAATGCACCGGGGTCAAAGTCACATTTTCTATAACGTGGACATCATTTTACTTAATTTTATTTTTTATATAACCCGAAGTTTATGAATGTGTATTGCAAAGTGTTGTTGTTAGCTAATGCTGGATTTCTGACAATGAAGTCATTAATCCTCTTGCTCTCCAATATTTTTCACTGATGGATGGGGCATTAGAAGTGGCCGGGCATATTTGAAGATGGTCTCGATCCATTTCCTCTTGCAGATCACATAGAGGACAGAGTGGTGAAGAATATATCCCAATTCTGTATTGCAAAGTGTATGAATGTGTATTATATCCATAGGCAGAAGCGAGGTCGAATCAGATATTTGTATAGAGGAATGGAACAATCAGGAGCGTCTGTTAATGAGAGCATATACATAAATCTGCTTCTAGAGGCAGCAAACGTCGCAATACATTCAATTTTACTTTCAATTAGGTTAGATTAGATTAGATTGCGTTCAGCGAGTTCACAATGCACTAAGCTTACCGTTCACTACTAGGTGTTCTGTGCCGTTCAGTTTAGTTTTTATTGTCCTATCTTTGTACTTACACAAAATTACCAACATTGTGATATATTTCTCCATGCTTCAAAGTAAAATTCGAACATTTGTAAGCATTCATTTAAAGCAATTGCTGTTTCTGGCAGAAGTGTTGTGATGTTGGCATTCCTGAAACTAGACTAGTGCATTGGCGGTATTTTTAACTCGGGTTTTGTCGTGCGAATTGATCAATCGTTTTCACAATATACATAGCGAACAAGCATGCACAGTAGTTCTTGGAAAAGTGAAAATTTATTCCTCTATTTCATAGGAAGCAAGGATACCGATGTTACTGCAAGCAAAAGTTACTAAAAGAAACTGCAACACTCACAGCAACAGAAATAAAAATCTGACGTGTTGTACTCACATGACTCTCCACTCTTGTACTAACCATTTTTACAAACCGTTATTCCTATATCTTCTGCATGTTAATTGAGGTAAACATTTGCAGAAATTATCGTATTATCTTGTACATACAAGGAGAATATGGGAATACAGTAGACTTGAGCGAAAGTAAAATCTTTCAAAGCTTTCAAATTCCGTTCTCTTAGCACAGTTAACATATAAAAAATGCATAACGATGTTCAATTTGACAGAAGTATAAGTTCTCCAAAACTTAGACAGATAACAAGACCTAACTCCGAAATGGTTCACTCTACAAAAAATTTATTGAGACGTAAATTACGCATTTTAGCAAGATCTACATCAATGACAGGTGTGGTCCTCCAGACATTCTGGGGGTTGTGAGAGAGTGATGTGACTGCCAAAACATAAAAATGTGGTGCTCTCTAAAAGTGGTTACATTTACTGCTAAATCTCTTCGAATATGCCCGGGCACTTCTAGTGCCCCATCCATCAGTGAAAAATATTGGAGAGCAAGAGGATTAATGACTTCATTGTCAGAAATCCAGCATTAGCTAAAAACAACATTTTTTGTAGAGTAAGATTTTGTCTATCTCTTACGGTTACCTGTTATGCAACAAGTAATATACAACTACAAGTAGTGTACGACTATAGCCAGAAAATTCAAGATATACATTTCATTTGTCATAAAAGTTTCTCGAACGTATGACATTTTAATCAAAATCGTTAGAGCCATTTTCAAGAGAATCAAAATTTTTGAAAAATTGTCCATATAAAGGGTAGTTTAGGATGTAGCAATTTTCTTCAAAATCTAAGTGTCGCATCCTTGAAAGACATTAAACTTAAATATCAGCTTTGGTTTTTTATTGATTTTTCGTTTTTGAGTTATGCTGCCCACAGGCGACAGACACACAGGCACACACGCACACAGATCGTTCTCTAAACATGCTTTTTTTTTTATTTATGGGGCCTCTAAACATATATTTCCGGTGAAATCTTGACATCACAGTTTTGGGTGGAATATAACACTTTCTCTACTTTACTATACATAGTAGAGAAAGTAAAACTGAATAATGATGTTCCATTTGACAGAAGTATAAGTTCTCTAAAACTTGGGCTATAGCCAGAAAATTCAAGATATGCATTTCATTTGTCATAAAAATATGTCAAACATATGGCATTTTAATCAAAATCGTTTGAGCTATGTTCAAGAAAATCAAAATCTTCAAAAAAATTTCCATAGAAAGGGTAATTTAGCATAGAGGAATTTTCTTCAAAATCTTTGTATCACATTCCTGAAAGACATTAAATTTAAATAACAACTTTGGTTTTTAACTGACTTCGTTTTTAATTATGCTGTCCACAGACTGACACAAACACACACACTCTCTCTCTCTCTCAAACACACACACATAGACCTTTTTATAAAAATGCTTTTTTTTGCATTCAGGAGACCTCAAAACATATTTCCAGTGAAGTCTCAACATCGAATTTTTGGGTGGAATACAATACTTCCTCTACTTTACTATACATAATAGAGAAAGTAAACATGGCATTCAAAAAATTGTCATACTGTCCATGGGCCTTTGATAAAGTCAAACAAATTTTTAAAGTACATTACATTCAGCTAGCACCAGTGAATCATTATTCTATAAAAAATCGATTGAACTCAAAGATCAAAGATGCCATCCCACCTAATAAAGTATGGCCTATATAAAATTGAATGCAGTGACTGCAATAAAGCCTATATAGGAAAAATCAAAAGAAATTTAGAAGTAGGATCCAAGGAAAGCTTCAGAAATACAAGAAACAAACAGACAAATCAGGAGGATCGTGTTACCCTGATGATGCCAAGTGCAGTACTTGGCGAAACGTTGGTATCTACCATGCCTTGTAGATCACAGCCTACAAGCCCGGAAGAACTAAACATTTCGAATAATCAAGACAAATCAGCATTTGCCACTCACGTTTGGACAAAAAATCACAACATAAATCCAGAATCAAAACTTCTCGATCACGTAACAGGAAAAGAAGATTTAAGAGGTGGAATCAGGACTGAAAAATTCAATGCCATAGCTGGGATTTGAACCACGGATCTTCCGCTTATCGAATGGCTGCTTTAACCACTAAGCTACCATGGCCAACTTGCCAGTATGACATTAAATTCCCCAGCTGATTCGTACTTTTCCCTGTTAGACCACAAGGAAATCTCACATTAGAGATAAATACCCCAAGGGCGACTTACAATTGTAAGTACTTAATGGCAATAATAATTACCATTTAAAGGTTACTTAAAACCCGGGACATGAAGTACTTACAATTGTAAGTCGCCCTTGGGGTATTTACCTCTGATGTGAGATTCCTTTGTGGTCTAACGGGGAAAAGGACGAATCAGCTGGAGAATTTAATGTTGTACTGGCAAGTTAGCCATGGTAACTTAGCGGTTAAAGCAGCTGCTCGATAAGCAAAAGATCCGTGGTTCAAATCCCGGCTATGGCATTTAATTTTTCAGTCCTAATTCCACCTCTTAAACATTGCCCACACACAGCTTGTGTGTTTAAAAACACCAGCAGTAAGCTTGTTGGCATAAATTAATAATAATTACCAGGAAAACAAGAGTTGTCCACATGGGAACAAATCTTCAGTTTGAAAAATAGAAACAAAGTATTCAATTTCGACATCCCTCAGAAAGATATTTTCAGCAAGTTCTTTGAACCTCATCCAGAGAAGACCTCAGAAGAAACATTGCCAGCCACATCACAGAGAACCAGTCAATGTCCGTTTGATAATGAAGGAAAATTGACCTCCAAAACCTGTTCCTAGAAATCCTAAAGTATGTGTTGTTTATTGTTATTAATCAACTCACCTTTGAATTTAATTGATTATAGCAACATATTTTAAACACTTCCAAGAAGGAACATAATCACTGTAAATATTTTGATTTCTCTTGTCTACACCATGTAAATACTACATTTTACACACCTGACATGTCCAGTACCATGTATTTGATCACTAAGGATGACTAAATTGAGTTGATTTGATTTTACCTATTATCAAGAAAATGTTTCTGTCCATTTTGCTTTCTCTACCATATACATAGTAGGTAGAGAAGATTCCACCTAAAAGTTTGATACCAATATTTTAGTGGAACGATATATTTTGAGGTTCCCTAAATCCAAAACAAGCTTTTAAGAAAAAGCTTTGTGAGTGTGTGTGTGTGTGTGTGTGTGTGTGTGTGTGTGTGTGTGTGTGTGTGTGTGTGTGAGAGTGCGTGTGTTTGTGTCTCTCTGTGTGTCTGTGAACAGCTTAACTCAAACACACATGTTGGTTAAATACCAAACTTGATATTTAATTTCAGCATTTTCTAAGGGTACTACACAAAGATTTTCAAGCAAATCATCCCCATCTGGGCAACCTTTTATATAAAACATCTTTCGAAAATTTTTATTTTCTCAAAAATGGCTCTAATGAATTTGATTAAAATACCATGTGCCTAAGATATTTTTATGATAAATGAAATTTATGTCTTAAATTTTTGGAAATTTCCTCAGAAGTCCTCTTCATTTTGGATGACTTTTGCATAACTGGTAAACCATAAGATATAGAGCAAATCTTACTGCACCAAAAATGTGGACCTTGTTAAAACACACTTTATTTTTCCCAAATGGGAAGTTAGTCACTTTTACCTCTTGGCCATGCAAAGAGATTAAAATGTCAAAGCCATCATAAGCAATCAGCGTTAAAAGCTTTCACAGTTTCTTAAAGCCTACTGTGTTCCCATATTTCTTATGCGCTTATGAGAAAATTACCAGTAAGATAAATTTTGTAAATGTTCATCTTGATTAACTTGAAGTAGAGGAATAAGCGTTTGTAAGAATAGTTTGTACAAAAGTTGAGAAGGTCATGTGAGTACAACGCATGAGCTTTTTTACTTTCTCTACTGGTAACTAGACTCCCTGAATCCAAAAAAAGCATTTTTAGAAAAAGGTCCATGTATGTCTGTCAGTCTGTGGACAGCATAACTCAAAAACAAAAAGTCAGTTAAAAACCAAAGTTGGTATTTAAGTTTAATGTCTTTCAAGGATGCAACGCAAAGATTTTGGAGAAAATAGCCCCACCCTAAACTACTCTTTATGTGGAAAATTTTTCAAAAATTTTGATTTTCTTGAAAATGGCTCTAACAATTTTGATTAAAATGCCATATGTTTGAGATATTTTTAAGAGAAATGAAATGTATATTTTGAATTTTCTGGCTGTAGCCTATGTAGTCCTGTTTATTCTGGATGGCTTTTGAATAACTCGTAAACTGTAAGAGATAGAAAATATCTTACTATACAAAAAACGTAGATCTCGCTAAAACATACAATTTATGTCTGAATAAACTTTTTTGTAGAGTGAACCGTTATTTGTGTCCATTTCAAAAAACTTAAAACTTTCATGAAATGGAAATAGAAGTTTTTTATATGTATGTTAAGCGTGCAAACAGAATGGGATCTAAAAGCTTTAAAACATTTGACTGTCGCTTAAAGCCTACTGTATTCTAATATTCCCCTTGCACCTACAAGGAAACAAGCAATAAGATAATTTGTAGAGATGTTTATCTCAACTATCATGAAGATATAGGAATAAGAGTTTGTTGTTTGTTTAATGGTTAGTACAAGAGTAGAGAAAGTCATGTGAGCGCAGCACATCAGATTTTTAATATCAAGCAATTTATATTTACCTTTCATCATGCATTATACAGTGTGTTCAAAAAACTGTTGCGCACTTATACTATGGATGTGGATGACAAAGGAAGTTCAAACTGAAGTAAGATGTTTTCTATCTTTTTTTCTTTTGTTTTTGTTTTCTACAATAGAATCTTAACAAAAGTTGGTGTCATGATTTTTCATGGAAGCATGATTATTTTTTACTTCATTCCATTGTTGCACAACAATTATATGTATAATTAAATTATCAGTTTAGAAAAGTTAATCAAATCAGTACATCTAGTGTTTAGATATTTGATTTAATTTTAAATTATGATCCTTTTAATTGAGACATGTATTTCGACAAGGCAATATAAACTTAGATTTAGTGCAGGAGCCTTGTGTTAACAAAGTCCCAAAAATAACTATACCTCATCGTAATGCAGTTTGCAAATTTATTGGAAATTTTGAGAGACAGGCTCATTGTTAAATGCTGATTAAACTATAAGATAATATAAATTAAATGCATTATTGATCCTTTATTTTTTGATATAACTTTGAATGATGTTGTTTAATGATCAAGATTTTATTGGCCAACTTGAGAGAGAAGAAATCAAGTGCACATGATGGCATTACTGTGCATACAGCTCACAACACTATAGGAATTCTGCCATCTGTAAATATTCTTAGTCCCCTCGCTCGTCAGACCTTACTCCACTGGATCTTTTTTCTTGGGGCCGGGGAGGAGAGGAGAGCAGCAAATTCCTAGTATATTGCAGTGGCCCATGTTTGCTTTGACCTTAAAACCGAAGGGTAGATCAAATATAAACAAGACTTCTTCCTCTGAGCACGTAATTTTGAATAAAGTGCTCTGCGACATCAACATGGTTTGGGTGGGGATATCAGGAGTGGGGATGAGCATGAGTTAGCCATCGCAGATCAATTTGTTAGTTCTGCTCACTACTCTCTATTGTACTTCCCTTGCCATTCACAATGACCGAGCAACAGGTACATGCTTGAACTTTTGCAATGCATCATCATCAAATTCTTTACTTGTGAAGACGTGAAACTGGCAGAAATTTTAGAGACTGTTAGTGCAGTTCGGTGAGCATGCACCTTCAAGGGCTTGTGTGTTTGCTTGGCATAAGGTGATCATTGAAGTCCATAAATGACTTGAAAATGAGAGACATGAAAGTCAAGCAAGCACAAACATTATGAGGAAAACATTGAAGCCATTCATAACCTTATTCAAGAGGTTATTGACGCTTGATGGTTGCAGAAATTTCTCACTGAGTTGGAATAAGTTATTGGAGCTGTCAAGTCATCATTACAAACAGTTCGACATGGCCACTTGCCTTAAATTGGCAAAATAGAAATGAACAGCATTTAATCACCCTCCCTACAGCTCAGACTTATCACCTTACAATTTGCATCTCTTTGGACCACTCAAGGAGGCTCTGGGAGGCCAAAGATTTGAGAATGTTGCTGGTGTGGAAGGCTTCGCGCACAATTGGGGCTGATGACATAACCCCGCTCTTTTAAATGCTGATGGCATCAAGAAGCTGCCAATATGCTGGGCTAAGTGCATTTCCAAATCAGGAGACATTTACACATCAAATATATGTATAAGTCTAAACCCAATCGTTTGAGAATAAATATCCCAATATGTGTCACTCTAGAACAACATTAAGTGTAAAAGCTTTTCAAACTTGAAAGATTGCTGCTGAACCTAAGAGCTCTAATCTTACAATATAATTATGTATTCACCAGTAAGAGTAAGAAGCATATAGTAACAATGGGGCTCAGCGCTACAAATAATCAGTACGAGTACTTTTTGTAATATAAACACTTGCCTGCTGTTTGCTAGATTATACCAGAAGATTACTCTCTATTTATGATAGGGAATGAAAGTAGACAAATTATGGCTTTTGTAAGGTGTGAGGGTGAATGAATAAAGATGAGAATGTTTATTTTTGTGTTTTTTACTCATAAAATACACTAGTTTTGGTCCAGATTGATGTGGTCTTTTTCAAAGTATTCTCCATTTTTCCCAATGCTTCTATTAGTTCTGGAATACATGTTGGAAGCCAACTTTTGACATCTTTATAACTGCCTCAGCCTTCTTCAGGCGGCCTCCAAAGTAGCAAAATGCTTTCCCCGTAGTTCCTTTTTCAGACAGGGAAAGTGTCTATGATTTTCTATAATTTCTCCTATAGGGCTCATCCTTAAATCTTTTCTTATTTCTTCATTAGTTATTCTATTGTATTATATGACAGTCTTGATTGACGACTAAAAAATTTCATCTCTACTCTCTGAATATGACTTATCTTCTTTTCTTTTCTTTCTTTTTTTTTCTTTACCTGATTACCCTCCCCTTATGTAGAACTTACAAGCCAGTGCATAGGGTCAGACACTTGTTGGAGAGCACAGGCATCTATGGACCGGACAGAGTGAAGACCTGGAAGCATTTGGTCAGCCAAGCACTGGGTATGATAGTGAGGAAGAGGATGATCTGAAATGCAGGCAAAATGGATGATTGGAAAGGTGATAATGGAGCAATTGGTGGAATGAGTGGCGGGAGAAATCAGAGAACCCTGATAAAACCCGCTCTGATACCATTTTGTCCACCACAAATACCACATGTTAGGCAAATGCTCTAACATGGCTCTTATCTTCCTGTCTTAAACTCCAACTTTTACTTCCATAAAGTATTACTTGGACAACCATGAATGTATAAAATTGAAGTTGCAATTCCTTTCTTGTGTTTTTTTAAAATTCTTCTTACACTTCCATGCATAGTTCATTGCCAATGAAAATATTGATGGAGAAAGAAAAAATCATGCAAATTATGAATATTAAACATATTTTTAATAAAAAATGTAGAATTTATAAATTATGAAGTGCATTATATGAAATATAAATATTTTATCAAAATATTATCAAATGTAACCTTTATAACATGCAAAATAGATTCTTCATGCTGAAAATCCTAAAAATTATTTTGTTTCATTGACAGCTTTGGTTTGGAACATGAAAGTTTATAATGATAAATGTACATCAAGAGTAAACCTATTTTAAAACATATTCAAGATGTTCTTGGGCTTCGAGCCAGGTGTAGTGATGAAGAGCCAAAGACGTTTTGAGAGTGTACATCACTCCCATCATCAGGATGATGAATGAGAAGGGACCAGTATATGTACTGTCCGCTAGTACGTACCGAGTAGAAAACACCCAGTCTAATGTGGAGGTGGTTCAATGCTCTGTTGGAACCTGTGTTTCCTGAACTGGTTGATTTCCAGCTTTAAGGCTGGTTTCCAGGAGTGTCTAAACTGCTATCCAGCGTCCCAGTTCAGTGTATTTTCTCTAGGAGATGGACAGAGCCTCCTTAACCCTCCATTCCCAGAAACCACTACATTTTGCCACAATCATCATTTCTTTGAAGTTAGCCCTGTGGCCGTTTTCAAAGCAGTGCTCCGCCAGCACTGTCTGCATTAAGCTTATGGACCGTTCGTGCTCCTTGACTCTGGTGGAAATGGTCCTGCCTGTTTGCCCTATGTATGGTGCCCTGCATTCACAGGGGATACGGTATACCCCTGATACATTAAGGTCCAGTTTGTCCTTTACCAGTCTCACTAGGTGTTTGATCTTCAAAGGCAGTTTGTGGATGGTTCTGATATTGTGTTTTGCGAGAATTCTACTAATTCTGCCGGATAGATTGCCAGTATATGGGATGCAGGCAGTGGCGGTCGGCTTATCTGTTGTTTGCTGAGATTGTTACTTTCGTCTCTTGGCCTTGGAGATTGAGGATTGAGTATCGTCTATGGAGTAGTCGTTTTGGCGGAGAGTGTGTCTCAGGTGCTGTAGTTCTTGCTTTAGGTGGCTGGGATCAGAGACAGACAGCTCTGTGGGCCAGAGTGTGTATTTTAAAACTTCTATGTAAAAAAATATCATCACATTATGTGCTCATTTCGTAAGCATTACAGTGTACTTCTGATGAATTAGGACACCATTGTTTTGAATTTAATTGCAATATGTAAAAGCTTTCTGCATGTTCTATGGAATGAAACAAAGGTGAGATAAAAAAAGCTATGTTTATCGGGCCTAGTGATGATAAGGTATTGCATATACTCTCTAGCTATTGGTGGTTTAGTTTTCTTTCTATCCAATAAAATTAATGAATTTATCTTGTTATTAGGTAATGAATATCCAAGAGCAAGGCATAATGCCTTTGGGTAAAACCTTGCATTACTCAAGATGGCATGAGTTTATCAAATTATTTGATTACAAATTCCTTTAAATAGAGCAGGGTTAAGTATTGCTCTAGCAGAGGCTCTTACTCTGAAGTGTACTTCAACAGTTCCACATAATTGCCCTGCAAAGTTCTCTTTAATCTGAATTAATTTTTATAATTTTATTTGTTTGGTAAATCGTAAGACATAGTTAATTTTCTACACAAGAAAATTTAGATCTCATTAATGAACACAATTTGTTAAATTAATCATTTCCGATATATTCTTTGTTATTGATTGTTAATGATTTGAATTTTAAAATACTTGAGCACTTCTTAAGTGATAAGTACACAAGTACTTATTATTTATTTATGCCAACAAACTTACTGTTGGTGTTTTTAAACACACAAGCCGTGTGTGGGCAAAGTTCCAGTTCTACCTCTTACACAAGTACTTGTTTTCTTGTGGTCAAGTAAAGAATTTCAAGTCATCAGTTTAAAGTGACTCTTTAAAGATCTGACTGTGGCAGCTACCCACAGTATCACTCCAGTATTCTGAAATGAAAGAACTTTTGCAAACATTTATCTCCAGTAAAAAAACTTCAAGGTGATTTCGAATACTCCAAGATAGACCTTAAAGACTAACAACTGGACATTGGTATTCCCATACACTAACACTAGGATGGCAGGAAATAAGATTTAACTATTATTGAACTATAGGTAAGAATAGTGCATGTAACAAACATGGACATGTTTCATCATGTTCTCAAAGGCTAATGCTGTTTTTCCAGAAAACTTATTGCATTAATAAACCTTTTAAGGATTCGCTGTCCTGTCTTGCATTTTTCATTTTATAAATATTTTTCATTTTTACTTTATCTAGTACATATAGTAAGTAGGGGCAGTAGTGCATTCCATCCAAAAACTTGATACCAAGATTTCACCAGAAATATATGTTTTAAGAACCCTTGAATGAAAAAGAGCAGTTTTAGGAAAAGCTCCCTGTGTGTGTTTGCAAAGAGCATAACTCAAACATGTGAAGTCAGTTAAATACCAAACTTATTACTTAGTTCATCTTCCAAGGGTGCAACATGAAAGGTTTTAAACAAAGCTTCCCCCCTCCATACCTACATAAAAAATTTTGATTTTCTCAAAATGGCTCAAATAATTTTGATTAAAGTACCATATGTTTAAAATATTTTCATAAAAAAATGAAATGTGTACTTGAAATTTTCAAGAAATGGCCTCTGAATTCAAAATAATTAATCACTTAAAAGACATGGAGGAATACTCCAAGCAGCTTTTTCAGACGTGCAGTAAGTCTACAACGTTGTGTTGAGGTTGGTCAGGGAGTTGAACTGGTTTGTGGATGTAAACAGGTCAAGCATTTCGTCTAATGTTTAGGGAGCTAACACTTGTGATTGGCCTACACTCATGCAGTAAACATGGTAGGACAAGGCAGGGTATGTGTTTGTGTTCTCAAGACGCACCATTACTATGTTTGTTTATGTACTGAGCAAGAGACAGTGACACCCACACAACCTGCAGTGTTGCCAGCTTGTTTTTGACAAAATAAAAATATCACCATAGGAAATGGTCAGAGACAAAAACGTAAGATACAAAATGTGTTCCAAATACAGAGATCTATCACTGGTTTAAATTAATGTAATGACTTCCCTTCCACCAGGTATATCATATGTCATTTGCTTTTTGAGTAGAATGCTCATAACACTATAATATTTCAAATCCTATTAGGGATTTCTTCTGCCTGAGATAGCACTTAATGCTCATTGTAATCTTATTATTAATCCTATAAAAATATTTTTTCTTCTCCTTTTGACTAAGTAAATATTTAAAGGTTCAGATGGTAGTGATTGTCATAGTTTGAGGTAAATTGTAATTTCATTTTTATAAGAAAGAATTTAATCAATAACTGGAAAGCATAATTTAGAATTACTCATTCTCCTTTTATTATTTATTTTTGTTAGCAGGAATTCGTGTATGGTCAAGGATATTTTAGGGTTTTATTAATTGCTTGTGGCATTTTCCCATAATGATTTTACTTTTAAATTCAACAATCTTCTGTGTTTGTAAATCGAATTCCCTGGTGATTACTCCTGGAACGTTATGCTTTTGGTCCTTCACAAGCAGCAACTCATTAATTTGTGGTTCTCATTATTTTGTGTTTATATAGTTGCCTTTTCTGCTTTATCCTCTGCTTTGACCTTTATCCTTTGGTTAGCTATGTTGCATATTTTGTAACTTTGTTAACTTGTTTTCATAGTGCAGCAAAGCTCTCGGCAGGTTCTTTATGGCAGGCCTTGGGTCATCAGTTCAATTTGCATCATTAAGCCTATCGGGAACATTTTGCAGTGAGGTTAATCCAATTATTATTATCTACTGAATAAATGGGTCTTTGTGATTTTATGGCACAAAAGATGGAAATATAAGACACAAAGCTGACGCAACTAAAGCTTGCCAATCTACAGGATGCACAAAAGACTTTTCGTAAAGGTATCGTACAATAATGTCATGCCTGTTGCAGGGCGACATAGCTCTATTACGGACTTACGGACTTACGGACTTCTATTTACTTAACCTTATAATGCACACCGGCCCAGCGGCGAAGAAAGCCGAAGTGTTGGAGTCACGTGACATGTATCACGTAACTAGAAAGTTGAGCGGGAAAGGTAAGAAATACGCGCAAGTGATTGCAAGACTTAACCTTATATTGCACACCGGTCCAGCGGCGAAGAAAGCCGAAATGTTGGAGTCACGTGACTAACATGGCTGGGCGTCACGTGACACTTGCTGCAAATATGGCTGTCAGTTTGTTATTGAAGGAGCTGTGGCTTGTTTACTGCATTTTTAATGAAAGAAGGTAAGCTATAATTTTTTTGAGATTTGAAATAACCTGTATTTCTTACAAATGCTATCACCAGGTGACCTATTTCTGTTGTTTCAGAGCCGCAGAGCTGTTGTGTTGTGGCTGCAAGTCAAATTATAACGTTATTAGCTCAAAGAAGATGCACACCAACTATCCTTGAGAACCAACCGAAATATTTCAGCACAGCATTAGCATCAATTCAGAAGGATCCTGGGGAAAGGTGATAGCAGAGACTTCAGGAAGAGGCAGCTTTCAGAGAATGGTGTCAAAACAAGAAGATTTTGTCATTTGGGAACTTTTAAAAACGGCGTTCTCTCCATTTGTTATGATTGAAAGTGAAAACTACATAATAATATAATAATATATAACATAATATATAATAATATGAAAGTGATTTTATGGCAGTGCTTGAGCACATTGTAGGTTTCAAAGTGTCAGTTTCTTTAGAAGTTAAAGTGTTTTAAAAAGGTGTGTGTATAACAAGTGTCTTTCAATCTCAGTAATGATTGGACTTAATTTGAAAATCTGGTGAGTCATTTAAGTCAGTATAAACTATTCGTATGTGATCAGGTAGAGTATATTGCACATGAAATGCAGAGTAAAACCCACTGTGTAACAGGAAGAAGATAAACATGTGTGTACAGCTTCTGTTAATGAAACAAAAATATACCCTTGTGATTCAGTTATATGTTCATGCACTGTTTTTTTTTACTTATCCTGCTGCTTAAAGTGGTGACCCTAGTTTACCTCATCCTTCTCACTTCAGAAGAATTGTTGCTGGTGTAGGAAGTAACAAATGATGGATTGCCAAAATGTATACTTAAAACAGACACACAGGTTTGTGTAACTAACATCACATAATGGTCAGTCACACCAACTTGATTTATAGGCAAGCAATCACTGCATAATAAAATAAAGATTTTTCAACGTCTGGAATATTAAAGATAACATGCCATCACTGCTATCTGTTCAGTTTACCAGAGAAAGTAGAGTATTTAGCGTATTGTAATATATTCTTGAATGTTGATGCCATCAGTTTGCAAACTGCCAAGATGGTGAAGTAAGAAATGTCGCTAAACTAGTAATTGTATTACGTTTCGTTCATTGTAATCCCGGAATCACTCCTGTTATTGTACACTAGCTACTGAAAGTTATCACAGCTGCTCATATATAATTTATTCTTTGCAAAATGGTTACGCTGTATATTTTTACTTTATGAAGAAAGTATGAACAACTTTTTCCCCATTTAATAAACAACACTTTATTTATGTAGTGTTACATAGGTAATTTACAAGTCCTAAACTTCTGAATACACACTTTTATAAATTTACATCACAAAATAATTGACATTGAACACACATTACTCCTTTAGAATACCAACACTTTTTTGAGTTACATCACAAAATAATTGGGTTCTGAACTCATAACTTCCTCTGAATATTAACAGTTTTAACATTTTATGTCGGAAAATTATGAAAATGTAACATACATAACTCCTGAATACCAACATTTTAAAAGTTTACATCACAAAATAATTTATATTGAACATACATAACTCCTAAATCCGACACTGTTATAAGTTCACATCACAAAATAATAAGTATAGGCTCGTTCAACACCATCAGTGAGAGCAACGATAACCAGAACGAGAAAGTGTGGCAAGTATGCGATGAAATACAGTACTGGACGCCAACTGCTTGTTAGTTTTACCCCCACAATCACAACTCCAGCTTCCCACTGTGTATGTCCTAGAAATAAATAAAAATACAATGCAATAGCAGTATTTTATGTAGCCTAAGTAATGAGTGTGCCTAGGGGCTAGGTCATATCTATTTTCACTTAAAATATAGACAATTTTAAATGGATTATAATCAATTTCAGTGGTTGTAAAAAGTATTTAGGTAGCAAGTTTACAATCTTATTACTCTCGTTATCAGCTTTGTTCTGTGTATGGCATATGTGAAGAACAATTAACATTGATTGATCTAAACTAGTTTAACTATAGAGTATGAGTGACTTTTTATGGATTCTCTAACTGCTATGGTTCTCAGCACCCCATTCTACAGAGAGATCCAAATACATGTGAACCGTACGCTGTGTTTTTCCACTGTGCACACAGAAACTCGTCACCAGCAGCTGATATACACAAGGTCATGAGTATCACTTGTTTTTCTCTGCTGACAATCAGTATTGAGTTAACACGATATCGTGTGGCTGTATTACTACTAGTGTGCTTTATTATTTACTCCTGTACTTAGTTACAAAGTGTATTATAGCTCAGTAATTGTTTTCTACTGCACGATGTGTATTTGTTTATGATTAGTATGTGTTAACTCAGTCAGCTCGCCAGGTGTATGGTGCATCATTAGTGGAGAAACAGTTTGAGGCTGAATTTTTTTGAGTCAACAGTTGATGCCCATACATATGTGAATACAATTTTGCCCCATTTCTTTTAGAGAACTGACAGGGAAACCGCCTCCGTAGCACAGTTGGTAGCGCGCTTGCCTCTGGTGCAGAGGACCCGAGTTCGATCCCCGGTACCAGCATAGGGATTTTATCCCCTCTGGGAGGCCTGGCTCGGGGTGCACTCAAATAGAATATACCAATATTACACACAGATATATTTTTCTCAGTTAAACCGTCACTCTCAGGTACTGTTAGCTGCAATTTTAATTTTAGTAAATAGTATAATTTAAAATAACTCACATTAGCACTTATTCATGCGAGTTCTCTTGCAGCAAAGATACTGCAATGCTCAGTGTCTCTGCTACCTCTGCCGCCTCAGTTCCTTCTTTCCAACTCTTGAAGTCTCCAAATGATGAGAATTCCAGTTCATCCAATTTTACACGTCTATCCTGTATCACTTCCAAGTGTTCGTATAAATTACTTTCTGATCTTCCTTCAAAGTTGCAACGGTTGCACTTAAACTGAAGTTTTTGGAGAGGTGCAATGGCATTCACTCTCCCCGGGTGAGCTGTGGAAGCGTGACGTCGCAAATGTCTCTGCTTGTACCACCTCCCACACTCAGCGCACATAAATTGTTTTTTTGGCTCACTTCAATCACTTCCATATTGCACTTGCAATCACTTGCGCGTATTTCTTACCTTTCCCGCTCAACTTTATAGTCACGTGATGCATGTCACGTGACGCCCAGCCATGTTAGTCACGTGACTCCAACACTTCGGCTTTCTTCGCCGCTGGACCGGTGTGCAATATAAGGTGAAGTATTAACAACAGATTAGTCGTATATGAGCCTTTGCAATAGCTTGCACTTACTTCATACAAATTAAGCTCTTCTTTACAAGATTCGGTGCCGCTTGTGTAGTTTCTGCTTTTAGGGGACTATACTCCATTTGATTAGCTGTCTTCTCTAAAATGTATGACAGTTGTGACCCACTGTCTCTCAGCAAGGTAACTAGAGAAAGAAGGTAGGCCACTCCGGCACAATTCCTGCCATTGGTTGCCGGCAAGATACGTCACACGGAGGTCTCAGAGCGCGCGCAGTTCAGACGGCAATAGAAAGTGAGCGCTTCAAACCCGTTTCGACATACACCATTTATAGCATTGACTGACAGTTCCAGTGCGTAAACACTTAAGCAATAATTAATAAAGTGTAGAAAAATACAGTGATATGTGATAGAAAAGATACCTTAACTGAAAACACATTAGAAACGTTCACCAACACATTCTACTAATTACAAACCAATTTTACCACCGCCACCGAAACTACAATCAAAATAATAAGTAACAAATTATTGTTTGATCTTAAAACTAGACTCACATTTGCTCATGTTGCAGAAGAAGTAGCTGACGCCCACTGCTGACACTTCCTCGTGTTCGTTTTTGTCATACTTACAGCTTTTAGTTTGTTATTTAAATGCCGTATCCTAATGAAAGTGCGGGTCCTGACGTATAGGGAAACAATTCTTTCATCCAATTCAGGAAATTTAGATCAAATCATGCCAGTAAGCGCTTTCATCACTCCAGCACATTTTGAAACATTAAAGCCATGGAATCTCGCAAATATAACTTCAAATTCCTTCACTTTTTGGTACCACTGTTCAGTCGGCCGAACAAGTTCGCCCTTTGAAATAACTGTAATCCAGTCCTGTGGCACTTGCTTTGGCAAATTATAGTCACTGTCTTTGCTTCCCAAAGTACTGTCAAAAGGCCGGCATTTGTATGCAATGTAACCCGCAAGATACTTTATAGCGTCTGTGTTAAAATCTCCCATTTCAGAAGTATCGCTTATACTCGTATCTTCTAGTAGTATTGCCTCCTCATATTCAGTGGGTGCCGAAATTTCTTTAGCAACGTCCATGCACAGCTCGGTAGAAATGAAATCTAAGAACTGAGTGTCACAATCGAAGCCTTGTTTAGACTGGTTTGTCTGATTAATCGCCTCCACTGATGCTCCATTGGAAATTGGAATTTTGTTGTTGCCTGTAAGAAGCAGTAGGCGTATTCTGTTTCTTACTTCAAAGGGTGAAGGATTGTTATAAAATATACCCAGTCCTCGAATGAGGGAGAAAAAGTTTTCCAGGCAGTCTTGGTTAAGCCTAGAGGTCAATATATATATGATATGTTTAACTTTTTCATTTCTCCATGTAAACCCAAAAGAGACTTTATGGATGTAATGAAGCCCTTCTGAAATTGGACTAATCCTTTATGACGCCCAATTCTAATTCCGCTCACGATATCCATAAACCGGAGCAGAGTATTCTCCTGGCTTCTTAAATTCAGCCCATATCCACTTCTGAGCATTGTTTTCTCGTCCTTCGGAATCCTAGAATTCAGAACATCGAAGGCATCATTTACTAGCTGAAAGAAATTGCCTTCTCTTTCCTTATTAAGGCAGTATTTTATTGCCTGAGCTGTTCTTTTAGAAAATAACTGGGCCGCCATTCTGACATTCTGTCTGGATCTGCCAGTTAAACTTAAATGTGCTGGAGTGATATGATAGCTTATAGATAGATCCTCTGTTTTAAGTTCTAAAAGATCTTCTATAAGATTCTTGTTCATTTGAGTTCCATCCGCTAACCGCAAACCATCATCCAGAAAATGGTTTCGCAGTAACTTTAAAAGGTGAGGAACATCAAAGAAAACCCACACCTTCCTGGCTTTATCTTTTGGATTAGTGAAAATAGTGAAACGAGTAAGAAATGATACCCTTAATACATTTAAAGTTATTACCGGAAATATAAGTTTTTATTGCAAAACCAAACGAGAAACAAGAGAAGGATATGTATATGCTCTTAGTGAGACACATTCATATATTACTTTCAGTAAACATACCCAAATAAACAATTACGTTTTGACATTGCATACCTTTTCATTAGTTTGGCTGGTGCTTGTGCTGTTTTCTGAGCTCGAACCCGGGAGCGTGTCACCATGCCAGTTGGGAATCAGCAAACACGGCACCGCATCGGCACGTAAAATTTTCCTTGTAGGTAATCCTAATAATTCATTCCGTAAGTCCCGTTGATAATCCTCAGGACGAAAATGCACGGAGCACACTCGAGCATTGTTGGCGTTGAACTTATCGCTCCGCTTGCAACGAGATATCCACGTACGTCTCACTTTGTCATTTTTTGGAAATCTGTGATACATCACTCCCGAAGTTTTTGTCCCTCTATTGCTACACTGAGCAACAGCACAGTTAAGCTTGCTTTTAGAAACATTCATTTTTAACACGAATTCACACACTTGTATTTCCAAACATGTAGCATCAACAAAGACTAACTACATACTAGGTGATCGAAAATAGCATTGTTTGTAACTGTCCTGGAGCGCGAAATTGGGGCACCTGATTGGTCAGTATAGTGAATCACATAAATATATTATTTAAAATATTGTCCTGTGATTTGTCGAAATAATTGCATAGGCGTGACTTCAAGATGTGTTTTCCACAAAATACGAAATTTTCTGTCTTAGAAATTAGTGCGTTAACACGTACCACAAAATGCATCTCATAGGGCAATTCGGCACGTTTTATTATTCTACTTCGTGCCATTTTAAATGCGCTCGGGAATGACTCCAACCCTTTTAAGATAAACAGAAAGATAAAGGGAAGCGAAATACAATGACCTTTGTTTTGTCAAAGGGTGTGCACCGCCTTATCCCAAACCGTACTGAAATTCAGGTATAACATGAACGAAAGGCTAATGACCCTTCCTGTATAGCTATGCAGTGCTTCTTTCACATTCGGGAAATACGGACAATATTTTCTTTCCCATTTTAAAGAAAAGGAGCAAGAAGCTGGAATTACCTTGCAATTATACAATACGTTGATGATATTTCACAAATAAACGTAATTTGCAATTAATCACATTATTTTACAGCCTCAAATCAGATTTTCTCTAGTTTTGATCACTGAGGTCATCTATGAAAACACGCAGTATGTATAACTAAAATTATTTATAGTTGTTTAATGTATTAAAATATGCACAGCATATATTTCCATGATAAAAATCTGATGTGCTATATACAAATTATTTTCTTTGCTCACTCTTGCGCAAAGTATTCTTACAAAGGCTTGTCCTTCTATATATTCATGTTAACATAGATAAAATTTCATTATACATTATAAAGGATTCATAGATGAAAGTGATAGACAAAACTTCTCCCCCCCCCCCTCTCTCTCCGTTTCAAGTATATTGGTATTTTCAAAAATGATAGCTCTCGTAATTGTGTTATTTATTTCATTTTCCTCTGCACTGCATTTTCATATTGCTGAAAAAGAGTGGCCACACAGCTATTCTTAGAAGAACAGCTCAGTCAATAAAATACTGTCTTAATAGGGAAAGAATGTCAGTGTCACATTCTGTTTTCGTTTATTACATTATTAAAAGGCCTTTTAGTAAGGGCTGCGTTGCAAATATAACCTTAATCCTAAAGAAAGTGAAAAAAGCGTGTTGAAAGCTCTTAACAAAGTAATAACTGCACGATTATGTGGCACACGGTTGTTCCTTCCACCTACAGATAATTTTCATTTCTGTTTTACAAAATATAACAGAATGAGAGCTTTGTTTTGTTCAATTAAAACGCCTGCGTTGACATTTCATGTCAGAAAACAAGGAAAGTAGAGTAGAGATACTTAGTACGATGGGATTTGAATTATATCGTAAAATGTAAGCTGCACGTGTGAATATCGGCACTGCGAGACTCCCGTGTGACGTCATCAGCAGACAGCCGAGGCTTGCGTGAATCTCAGGCTATGGCCCGGGCCGATCAGCTGATAGCCGGGAACCGGGTATGCTAACAAACATGGCTACCAGTGTGGAATGTTATGGGGCAACACGTGCTAGTTTTGTTTAATTGAAAGTGAATTAGTGGCGGTATATGTTGTTTCAGTGATTGTGTTTATTCGTAAATATTGTAAATTAATCAAAATTAGTTTTTCAGTAGTTTTCTTGTTGTAGTACGAGAATTATAACATATGTTCTTCGCTGCAATTTTTAACGGTTTCTTTTGAGCAACTGAACAGTTTTTCGCCTGGTTTTCGTAAGTTCTACTTGTTATAGTTTAACTATTAAACTAAAATGATTATTTTCATTTATAGTGTGTAATTTTAAGTGATTTAAGAAATAGTTAATTCTTCAGTGAAGTTATTCAAGAGTCCATAACCTATATTGTAACATGGTGATACCGGTACTGAAAGGTATGTAATTCTACTTTTGTTTTAGATGTCGAATTGAACAATATGGGTCGACGTTGTAGTGTGTATCGATGTAAAACTAGTTAGGACAGTTTATATATATATATATAAATGAAACACTTTGAAAGGACAAATCTACACCAAAAACTGTTGAACTAAAGATGTTATGGGTTGGTTTTTGTTAAACCATTCTGGCAACAGTTAAATGCAATGAATGTTAACAAAACATTTACCAAGTTAATCAATAAATTTAGAAAACAGGCAGTAGCTAGGTCATTTACATTTTTCCCACCTACATCAAAAAGGGAAAACTATTATACTTGTGTCAAATTTTGTCCTCTGTCTTTACTCACACATGATGGAACTATGTAGGCAATGACACCTAGGTTAATGTGTACCTATATGAACAGGATGACAGAGTCTTGTGTTATCAAAATTTAGCCTGTGTTATCAGAGGCAGCATCCACACCTGCCATCAATAATAATATGCAACCCTAACCTAACTTTATAACATATCTCAACTCTTTCTCCACTTTTACAAATTCACACAGGTATCACAGCTTAGCCTATTGTTGATAATTGCTATTTATGTGCAAATTTGCCAAACCAGCATGGTAAATGTTGATAGACTGAGTTTAATTAGTATTTTGCTTCAATTTCTGGGATGCCTATCTAAAGGACAAATCCACACCCAAAAACTTCTTGGTATGGTCACCGTATGGGTTTTGTTAAACCCAAAAACAGTAAACTTTGTAAATATTTACAATTGTAAGTTAATGTTAATTTTAGCCTGTAAGCCGGGTCCTTTGTAACGGCACCAGGCCAAACTTTCAATAAACAAAACTGAAACTGAGAAAACTATATATGCCCCGCTGATAATAAATTAATATTTATAGATTCCATCATTAATAAATATTATGTAAGGTAAGTGGATACATTGGTAACTACTTTATACAAGTGCTATTGAAAAATAAGTCTTCCAGCTTCTCCGGGGTAGGCAACATATCAATATTACCATTATTTTGATATGATTGACTAGTTATAATAATATATCGGTTAGTCACAATGGGCCATTAAAAATCAAAATATTGAGGATGGAATATTTCCATTTACATGTATATATTCAGATTTAGTGGAATTAAGTTTGGCAATAATCACGTGCCTCATGCTTAAACTTTGATGATAATAACAGCAACTATTGAGATAGATAATTAATCTTTATTATATTGATATGTGATTTATTATTTATGTAACGTATTATAATATTGTGCAGGTATTTTTGTTACGTGTTTTTATTTTCAATAATGAGTGACAATTCAATGGATATCACTTCCTTACGCTGTTCCTCCAAACGGAGAAGTCATATTCACGTTCGGCTTCGGTCGGTTCCCTTCGATCAGCTGTTTCAAAGATGACGCAATCGGACCGTAGCCTGTATTTCGCGCGAGCCACGCAGACAGCTCTAGGAAGGGCGATTGCGCGGGAAGCGGGAAGAGGCCCCCCTGGTCTGTCAGTGCTCGGAGTATTTTTTCTTTACCTTTATTTCAATTTCACACACAAGGTTTACACAGAATTTATTTTGCAGCACTGTGAATGTTCCAGGGTATATCACTTTCCACTTTCTCTTGGGCCTTGGTTTCCCATATTTATTGTGCCTTCTGTGTTTTCATCTGTGGACACGTATTCATAGCGTGCTCTCTTTTGCACAACTGGCATATCAGGCTTCTTTAAAATTCTTAGCTCAATGACCTAAGCTCAAACATAGAAAACAGTACTTTTCTTTTACTGCCTTACTACCACAGAACACTCTAGTAGGCTTACTACGCTTTTCTTCTAAGCTCACTGATGCACGACATGAGACTTTACTCTGTATCCACTGCTAAAAATGTCTTGTTTTGTTCCATTAGACTTACCGGCGAACAGACAATTGGCAGTGGGTACATTTTCGTCTTCAGAATCTCTTCTTTTGTGCCTTTCCTGCTTTATTTTTATACGGTCTAGTCAGCTTGAGGAATTCCTTCTTCTCCCGAGGACGTTGATTAAAAAAGCAAAAGAAAAATTTATATTTCCTAAGAAAATCAAGAATTTCTGACCGATCATTTCGTGCATTATCTGGATCAGAATTGGTGAATGGTCGGTTCCTACCGTTCTTATAACGTTTTAGGGAGATAGGATTCAAGCAGAGGAAATCACTTACATCTATGTTTATCTCTTGTTACACCTATAGATTCCAAAGCCCTCAGCTGGCATTCCAGCTATCATATAATGTAGTGATTCGTAGCTTGTCACTCTTAAGGGTTGTGTTCTGTATCACTAGGTTAATGTTCCTTAGTATACTACTCAATCAAAAGATCTTTACGCTCAAACTGCTTAGTCAAAGGTTCCATTAGCTTTCGGCAATTCTCTGCAGTGGCTGGGAAGCTGTTGTTCACAGAACACATGTTGATCACTCCCTAATTCTACAGCTCCAGAATATCAACAAATCCTTGACCAAAGTGGTTAGTTCTAACCAGTTCTAACTTTGGTAATTACAAATTCCTCTTTTGTGCGGTGGAGGAAACTACGGATACACATGATGAATCGATAAATCAATCGAAAACCGTATCTCACCTTGCGAGTATATGAATCACCAAGCTGAGTAATTATTACTCTATGGTGTCAATAAACGAGTAGAACGAGGTGAGATGAGAGGTTAGGTAAACACGATAAGCTAGAATACATTTACTTAACGGAATAAATACAAAATATATTTATTTAAATATCTAAGTTTCCGTTTAACTGAATTTTGTTTACTTATTGAAATATTTACAGCGTACGGGGTGCAAAGACACAAGGAAAATGCGTTTTAGGGGCGTGTAGGAGGTTATATTTGTTTATTTCAAGTCTCAAAACATAGACCTTGTACCGACTCATCAGTAATTGCTATGGGTACTCATCATACATTTTATTACATTATTGGGATAAAGTTTGATACTTTCCGCCAAATGCTGATTTTGTTTCCGAAATCCTTTCGCCGGTAGATATAGAGGGCAGTTCATGGATTTGAGGGTCCTGTGGTATCCAAACAGCATTAAGCTCTCATATCCTTTGATTTGCCTCCAAATGCAAGTCTGAGTTCTAGTTGCCAACATATGATAATTGCCTTAGCTTACTCTTCCTCTCGGTAAAGTTCGGTACATAATTCCATTAAGAGTGTGAAAATCAATTCTCAAAGTTTGTTTTTCTCCGTTTCAGCTTGATTTACTACAGCAACATGAGCTCTAAATGCTGCAAAGTATATTTATTAAAAGCTGAGCAAATACAGTAGTGTCTTTTGCTAAAGGAATATCTGCAATCTTAAAACTGTACTTTCTTTTACCACATACATAGTACAGTTTGATTATTTAGACCTGACCCTGCTTAGCTGTATGTGCAGTAGTTGGACTAGTCCACTATCTTCTGGGAGGGGTTTTGGTCGGCAGTAGCAGAGTTCTGAGCATGTGCACAATGCGGGTAACAAAAGCAGGTAAGGAGGATACTGCCAGCTTTTGTCCCCCACCCAAGACTAACTTCTCCTCCTCTGTGTTTCTGCAGGGTCAGGTCTAAATAATCAAGCTGTACGTAGAGAAGGTATTACATTCCAAAGTTCAATCTGAGGATTTTACTGGAAATATCCGTTTTGAGGTTCCCTGAATATTTTTAGAAATATGTCCAAAATAGGTCCAGGTGAGAGTGCATGCATGCAGGATTGAAAAAACAGCATTACTCAAAAATGAAAAGTTAGCTAAACAACATACTTGGTATTTTCTTCTTTCTCTGCTTATTTAACGACACCTTTTAAATTTCTCAATTCCTCATAGCATCCATAGACCTATTGTATTCATTGAAAATTAGGACCAATGCCTAGTTAAGTACTCTTTAATCCTTTTTAACCTAAATTTTCATTTTACATTTTTTGAAATGTAAAACTATTCTACAGTTTTTTGAGATGAGATAATTGAAAGATTTAACAGTTTAATCGGCCTGGGGAAGCTTAACTTATAACATTTATTTTTGCATCCAAAAATCATATGTTCAAATATTCGTAAGTTTCTGTAGCTACACAAGTCATCATTTACTTGACTATTTTTTGTTGTTGGTAAAAGTCAGTGATTTTCCAATACTAAGTCGTAATCTAAATATGGTAGGAACGTCAGCTCCATTTATTTTCAATTTATTCAACCAAGGTGAATACTCTGAGTACCTATGGTATTGTAATCCCCATTCTATGTTCCATTTTGAATGTGTGTGGTTGGAGAAAAGAAATAAAAATAATGCTACCAAAACTTAGCTCTGCTGCATTGCTTAAAAAATTTAGAGAAGGTGCTCAATGAAAATGCTTTAGGAACAGCATATTTTGCCCAGTTTCACACCCTTTTGAGATATGGAATCATCATCTAGGGTAATTCAGCAAGCAAGTGTTTATATTACAGAAGGGTCATTATTTGTGGCATTGAACCCCGCCATTCCTGTACGCCATTATTTGTAAAACCCAAAAAATTCTTACTCTTGCTGGTGAATGTATATATTTTCTATTAAACTATCTTATAGATAACAAACCTTGCTCAGGCCCTAATGACCTAGTTGTCGACGGGCCCTTAAACCCAACTCACTCGCTTGCTCACTCACTCACTCACTCACTCACTCACTCACTCACTCAATCACAAACTTTGCTGTACATGACCTTAATACAAGGCATGCAGGAGAATTGCATAGACTAGCAAATAGCTTGAAACTGTTCCAGAAAGGATGTTACTATTCACAATAAAAATGTATAATAACCTTCCATGTTACCTAAGACTATTAGGCAATCCTAGTAAACAAAATCTGGTCATTCTTATATATTCGCTTCCCACATACTGTGGAAGAGTTCTTCAATATCTTGTCAACAGATAAATATTTACTGCTTAAGACATTGCATGTGATGGTGATTTGCACTATTGTGATGCATGTTATGAAATTTACTCTTGAAATGGTGGTGGCTAACAAAAGTTCACTTTTTTTCTTATATAAAGTAAGATAGAGGGAAATAACAGTATTATTGGTGGTTGGTGTTCAATGATCCTTAGTTCTGCTTGCAATGGGACCTAATGAACAAACAAACGAACAAACAATAATTCACTGTATAGCTATAAAGTTGTCTCATAAGTTTGTTCGTTTCTTGTTATGTTTCACTCACTAAGAACATCTGGGAACACATCTCACCTGTAATTGATGACCTAAATCAATATTACAACTTTAGCACTTCTGTTTCTCGCACTATTCATCTGAAAGTTCATCATCTTCCTTAACTGTTGCAGCATTATACAAATTTGTTGTTGAGATAAACTATAACATCTCAGTGGCTTGCAGATTTCCGGACCCATCACATTCTTTCATAAGCTGAGACGACCAAATAAGTCCATTTACTGTGTCTAGTGCCAATCTGTGTCTAATTCTTGTTTTTATTACACCTGATTTAGAAAAAGCTCTTTCACAAGAAATGTTTCTATGGGGCAACAAAATCACTGATAATGCTACCTCTGCCAGTTCTCTGAAATCAGTATTTCCGCCAAGGTGACATGTCTTTAACAACACTCCAGAAACTGCCAAGTTCAGGAATGTTCATTTCACACGGAATATCACTTATTCTGAGTTTTCTCCATTGATCATCATTTTTTTGAACCGTGCCTTCTGGGCACACTGGCAATAAGAGGATAGAAGGTAGGAGGTTTAGTAGGGTATGAAATTGTTGCCTTAGAGGAGTGGAGACAGGCCATGAGGGCAAAAGTGGTGTAGCTATTTACAATTAATTTCATTTTGCTGATGTGACAAACCACTGGTATCGAACTGTCATACATTCATATTATCCTACACCCCCCATAACTATCGTACGGGTTGGCACCCTGCTTCATATGGAGAATTTTTCGAAAATGGCTCTAACGATTTTGATAAAAGTGCCTTAAGTTTGAGTTATTTTTATGGTAAATGAAATGTATATTTTTAATTTTCTTGCTCGTCATGTACATCTTGTGCATTATTTACTTATTTTACTTAAAATTGTCTGGTATAGAATACCCATACCACATTCCAACAGAAAAACCAGCATTATAGTCAAACTCACCTTTCTTGTTACCAAGGCGCAAAGGTTATTACTTCTCACACATTTGCTTATACTGCACAGTTTTACAAGTTTTTGTTTAACAATCTTAATTTTGTCCCTTTATGATATTGCTGACATGTTTGTGTATTGTTTTTTAGGCAATTTTCACATCCCATGTCAACATTTTAAATTTCCAGTTTGTATTTCATAAATTCTCCTTTAAATCTTGTATTTTGGGAGGAAAGGTTAATTTTTATAGCTGGAGTAATTTCCGAAATGTTTTCGTGTTTTGTAAATTAAATTAACAAATTAAGTATTTAAATCAAGTCTTACAGACATACTTTACAAATGTTTACAATCACATGCAATTATGCATCCAGAAACAATATTTCTTTTTTTACTTTTTGAAGTTCCAAGTCTCTGGATGTTGCGACCCACATTCACTTTCACTGTTAGTATTTTGGGTTATGTTTGATATGTTATTTTGAGCTTCTCTTCAGTATTGGGTGCTCCCTGTATACCCTTGAACAAGTCTTCATTCACCATTCCAGATTTTCCTGTAGTGTGAGTTTGTCTCCGTGTTACCTAAGTTCATTTGAAATTGTGCTTAGGCGTCAAACGAGACAAATATAAAACCTGAACTTGTAAGCTAGCACTACTTTTCATATTTTTGTAGTGTTAGAAGGTTCAGAACAGTGAAATATTTAGTGCAATCTAATGAAAGAATGAAAATATCAGCCTTGTTTTCAGATAGTATATGGGTACAATATAACCTAATGTTAATAATCCTTGGTGAAACAATCTTGCAATGGCAAATTAAACATATATTCATAAATTTTGTTTGGAAGATATATACATTATGTTTTTATTTATATATATATTCACATATTCCCTAGACGGAGGTCTCCGTCTAGGGAATATGTGAATAGCGACCACAAGGTACCCAAGCTGAGCAGAACATTACTTCCACTTACTGGTGTTTTGCTCCTCACTGTAACTTTTCTATCTGACCTTACCTTGGTCATCTCTTGTTCTCTTCTGACCCCGATGCTATTAGGGTTCCCGAGGGCTAGGGAGTCTTTTTTTTTTTTCCAACCTCTCCATTTCTATAATTTCTCTATAAAATCTTAACCCCTAACATGCTGACCTGTCATGGCATGTAATACGTCCTCTGATTGGTAATCAGAGGATATGGTCGGTGAATTTATTTTGATAAGTCTCCCGGTCAGGTTGGTGAGACCCATAAACCAACGACAGGTGTGGTCCTCCAGATATTCTGGGGGTTGTGAGAGAGTGATGTGACCGCCAAAACATAAAAATATGGTGCTCTCTAAAAAGCGGTTACTAGTACTGCTATTGCTCTCTTCAATATCATCAGTAAAAAATATTGGAGAGCAAGAGGATTAATGACTTCATTGTCAGAAATCCAGCATTAGCTAACAACAACAATTTTCTTGCTATAGTCCATATGGTCCTGGTTACTCTTGATGACTTACAGAAATGGTAAACTGTAAGAGATAGACCAAATCTAACTATACAAAAAAAATGTAGATCTCGTTAAAACACACAATTTATATCCAAATGCATTTTTTTGTGGAGTGAACCATTTTGAAGATATTCCTTGTTATTTGTGTGAGTTCTGCATACTTAAACTTTTCTCAACTGGAAGGTCGTTACACACCTTTTTATCTCCTGGCTGTGTAAAGAGAACAGAATTTCAAAGCCTTCATTTAGTGACCAGCTTTAGATAAAGTCATGTGAGTGTAATGCATCACATTTTTTAAAATCATTTATTTCAAGTCATAATTGAGCCAGGAAGTTTACTTTTTTGATGTTATTGATGGATTCATTATTGTATTTAATTAACTTCTTGTAACTTACTGATGCATATAATAATAGGTCATCTGCAAATGATATGCATATAAAATCCCCAAAAACATTCCTACATAAATTTGAAATATAAATGACATAACATGTAGGACTAATGGTAGAACCAGTGAAGTTCCTCATTTTCCATTATAACTCAAATTAGGGTGAAGCATACAAACTATCAAATTATAGTTTGTAAATAATACAATTGTAATAATTTGTGTTGGAATTTCTAAATTATTAAGTTTTCTATTAAGATGGATAAGTTGTAAGCTTTTAAAATATCCAGACTAATTCCTTGAATCACTTCATTCATCTTGAAGGCTGTTTGAAATTCAGTTGAAAGAACTGCTAGATTATTTGTTGCACTAAACTCTGGACAAAAACCATACTGATTGGAAAGTCATAATCCATATCTTTCTAGGAAGAAATATAGCTTGTTTGCTTCAATTTTTTTCCAAAACCTTCCTAAAAAATTATGTTAGAGCTGTAGGTGTGTAACTGTTTTCACACCTGGTCCTTTCCTGCTTTGATAATCACATATATTTGAAATTTTTCAATTTTTTAGGAATCATAATATCCCTAAGTATGTGATCATATTCTTCAGTTAAGAATGGTAAAACATTTTCAGGCAGGTTTTTGAGTATCTTGTGATCTCATGCAGTCCCGAACTGGGTCTTCATGGCTTGAGAATGTATTAATTTATTCAGTTTTGATTGGAGAGATTAGAAACTGGTTTATGTTTTTTGTTACTCTTGTTTTTTTCTTGTAATTTTCAATGACTAAGTGTTTAGAATAATCAGGGGATAATTCATGGAAAACAATTTTTGGAAGCGCACTTTTGTCATAAATAAAATTCTTTTTTCTTGTTTAAGAAAAACTGGACTTCTTTCCAAATTTGAGGCAGTGATTAACATTCTAAATTTATCTTCTCATAGTATTCAATCCATACATTTTTTTTAATTGTTCCATTTATATACCGCTTTTAACCCCAAAGGTCATATCGGCGGCCTCTCCTGTCTAAGATATTGCCAATCCACAAGGTGTTACTGGTTAAACAGTGGGTTTTTGATCTTAAGGGTTTTCACTCTTATTCATACTTTCACACTCTGGGGAGGATAATCTTGGTTCATCTTGGTTAGAGAATAATTCCCACTTCTCAACCAGGAATTGGACCCAGGATCCCTTGTACAGCAGGCAGGTGCTCTGCCAACTGAGCTACAGGGCCAGGCTCCATTCATTTTGTAATGCTAAATTGAATACGCTTCTAGAGTTTGCAAACTGTGTTTTCACATTTACATAATCATCCAAGGATCTTCACTTTTGAAAGCTTGTAATACATTTTTTCCTATTTTCCAAAGCATTATAAAGATTTTAATTTCACCAAATCGGTTTATATTTATGTGTATAGTTAATATGTTTAGGATGGAATTTATGAAGATGTTATGTAAGTAATTGAAACAAATATTCAAAAGTTTCAGCTAAACCTTCAATTTCTTTATATGAATATTGTGACTGCATATATGATGCTCCTCTATTTTAGTTTTTATTTCTTGGCTGTTTAAGGAACCACAATCCATTTGTATATTGATGGGGAAATGATCACTACTTAATTAACCATGGTTTTGTTTAACAAGTAATTTTGAGGCAAAAATTAAGTCAAGCACAGAATCTATTTGATTCAATCTTCCTATTCTCATTAAGAGTATATTTGATATTTGATTTTGAAAACCAGGTGACAAATGAATTATGAAAAAGTTTTATAAAATTATGATCTGTATGAGTACTATTAAAATCATCACACATCAAAATGTCTTCTTTGTATTTATTGTAAGTGAATTTTTCCAAAACTCTAAAGATGCAGCAGAATTCAGAGTTTTATAAATTAGCATTATTTTAAATTTCCAAGTTTCAATGATATTCTTTCAACCATATTATTAATAAAGATTCACTGCACAAATCATGCACAACGTTAACAAGCTTGAGTACAAAAGTTCATGATGGATGATCCCCGGTTTTGACATGTGATAACATGATATCGATTGCATTGTTCAATACACAGCTTGCACACACAAGTTTCGTCTGTGTCATGGAAGTATTCAGTGTTGCACAGTTTATGGTGATACCCATGTACTGCCATTGAGTTGACAAAGTGTCGCATGTCTTGGTTAGTGTCTGTCCATGTCCTATTTATCATGGCCTCCGTTGAGTAGAACTCGAGCCAGATTTCTTCCCTGTTGTTCACTCTGTCCTGTATTAGTTTTTCGTAAGCATCTGTAGATGGTAGCCCTCGCTTCATTCGGAGGTCCTCAATGAAGAAGGTCTCATTTGCAAGTTCATATGCTAGTCTAGATTTTGTGTATTTTGATATTCCTAAGGTAGCTTTCAGGAAGTGTGACTTGATTGCTTCTAGTGTCCTCAGACCAGCCAGGGACAGCTTTTCCCATATGATGTCTAGTCTGTATGTGGCAATGGGTGCAATTTTCGAATCAAATAGTCTCATCGCGGTTTTTAGTGAGCGCTTTGTAATTGTTTTAATGTCATATATGGCTGTGGTGGCCGCTGTTGCTCTAGACTTTGTGTGAATTCTGTAGCTTTTTGTTGTTGTTTGCATGGTCAGTCCGAGATAGTTGAATGTATTTAAGTCTTGAGGGTTGTCAATCCTAGATTTATCCTGTCTCTTGCAGCCTCTCGGCCGCCTTTTCGAAATGTCATTTTCACTGTTTTCTCTGTGTTGATTTTCATCTTGTTATCTTTGCCCATCTGTCTAGATTATCTATGGCTTTTTGTTCTGTATGCAGGGAACTTGATCCAATGACCATGTCATCAGTGTATAAGTATATCTTCAAATCCTTTGTTCCTTGCTTAGTTGCCTTTACCACATCGTACATCGCAGTGTTAAACAGCAAGGGGCTTAGTGGATCACCTTGCAGCACTCCATTGGTTTGCATTATCAATTTCGAAGTCGCAACTTGGTCATCAATTTGTATGTAGTTTGTCTTCAGTATATTGCTTATCAGTGTCAGGTTGTTCTTCTTTTCCATTATGGCTTCTAGTTTCACGATTATTAGTGGTCTGCTTAACTTGTCAAAGGCTTTTGCATAATCAACAAGTACTACATGGAATTTGCCTCCTTGATGCCTTAGGGTTTCTTCAATGTCTTTGATGAGGTTGTTAATGGCATGGAGGGTGTTCCTTCCTTTACGGAATCCAAGCTGTTCTTCTGGGAGTTTGTGTTCTACAGCTTCTGTGATCCTTTTGGTTAGAAGTTTTGTCAATATCTTCAGCATGTTCTTTTCTATAGCTATCCCTCTGTATGAGTTCGGATCTGACTGGTCACCTTTTCCCTTGTACATCACCTTGATAGTTGAGGTTCTCCAAGATGTTGGGATGTTACATACTTGTAGACAGAGGTTCATTAGGTCTGACATTGCCGGTAGTAGCATCTCTGTTGAGTCTTTTATGTGCTCATTGCATATGCCATCGAGTCCTATGGCCTTCTTATTTTTTAGTGACATTTTCAACCATATTACTAACATGATTTACTTCCTCATGGTTAATTAATGAAAGGCCGTTTCCTATTCCTACTAACATACTTCCTCTCTTAGAAGGTCTGTCAAATTTCATAATCTTGTATTTCTAATACAAACATTCTGATTAGGTTTTAACCAAGATTCAGTAATTAGAACATCATACTGTTCTTTATTTAACAGTATTTTAAATTCTTCTTTTTATTAGAAATATTTTAACATTCTGTAGTAGGAATTTAAGTCTGAGTTATTTTTTGAGAAATTTCCCATATAAATTAGAACTGTACTGGTGTGCTACCTTTTCCACTGCTTCTATTTGAAGTACGGGTAGCTTTGTTCTTTCTAAAGGGATTTTATCAGAATAATTTCTTTCAGAAGTGATCATTTCTTCCTTGTTACTTAAGAAAGGAAATATGCTATCCAGAGAAACTTCAGAGGGTTTTATTCTCTGGTTTAATGAAGATTCTTCTCTTAGACGTTTATCTGCTTCTAATTTTGATTTTTTACTTTGCTATTAGGGAGTTTGCTATTTGGAACAATCAAAGCATCCTTACGACTAGATTTCATTTTTTCAGAATTTGAATCCCTGGTATTTAAATCTGCATTCTTCCTCTTTTTTAGTGGCTACAAGAGATTTAATTAAAGTTTCTGAATATAAATGTCTGGGAGCTTTTAATTTCTCTTTAAGACACATTAACGTTGGGATGCAATGTGACATAAGTTATTTAGAGAAGAATGTTTGTTATTAAATATCAACTTACTCTAGTAGTATTCCTACTTTGTGAGGCTTGGTTGGTTTTGGGTCCCATTCTACTCCTAAGAATTCCTCTCTTTTATAGTTCTGACTGCTTCCCCTCTTAAGATTCTCTGACTCCTTACCTTATCCAAAACCTCATCTTCAAATTTATATGCGGAATAAAGTTTATAACTGCTTTGTGAGAGTCATTACAGTAAAAACATTTTAATGTTTTACATGTGCATAATGAATAATGGTGATCTGAACAGTTAATAAAATTTGGTTCATTAGTGCAGTATTTTTCAACATGATCAAACAAGCAAGTATTTTTTTTACAGTGTAAGGGTTTCTCTTTAAATTCTTCAACTTTGACACAGGGCACTCCATATAAAAATACTCTGTGAAGAAGTAACTGATATGAAGGCCACTACAACAGTTTGACTAGGTATAAATACATAATCCTCCAAATCTATGAGCTTTCAAAATGTCATAATTACCCTCCACTTTGGACATTTCAGTTTCTTTTTCATCAATTTCTGTGTTAATCCCTCTTAACAATACCTTTGGCAGGAAAATTGTATATAAGTATGAACGATTTTACATTATTTTTGAGTAAAATTCAGAATTTAAGAGTCCATTTGTTCCCATGAAAGTATGACATTTTATTTCTATTTAATTTATGTCTACATTTATGATTTCTTGTATTTTGAAGTTCTGTTTCTAGATCATTTGCCAAATTTCATAGGGTGTATTTTAGAAATATTTTCATTTAAGCTAGTCACATTAACTATAAATGAACCACTGTTTGTATAATTTTTCTCTTTTTTTTTAATATTTTCTGCAGATTCTTCAGATTCCATTTCAATATCATGACTACTTATACTACTTTCATTAAGTGAATAATAATCATCTCTTACATTTTTAGTGGAATTATTACACTTACCTGGGCTTATTGTAACATCTTCCTTTCACAGAAGTTTGAAAACAGCGTTGTTGTAATTAATTTAATTTAAACGGTGAGTTAATTAATAAGTAAGTTAATTGTAAGTGTTGTTCAGTGTTGTTAATTAACTCACCTTTTAAATTAAATTTATTGTAACATATTTGTTTCCCTAAAGGGAAGCTATCTGTTTTATTGTTTACTTCAAATTAAATTTATATGAATATATCAAATGCCAAAATTTCTGAACTTTGATTTAAAGAATATAAATTACCTCTAACAAGTACTTAGCTGAATGTTGAATAAATTATAAGGCACAAGAAAATTAGCTGCAATTATTCAAAATCCAACCGGAAGTCAAGACTTGATATTTTAGTTCAATATCTTCCTAGGATGCAACATGAAGATAAACAACAAAATCCTGCCCTGTCAAAGAACCCTTTACATGGAGCATTTTTCAAAATATTTATTTTCTCAAAAATGGCTATAATGATTTTGATTAAAATAGCTATATTTAAGATATTTTCATGATAAATGAAATGTATATATCAAATTTTCTGGGAATAGCATCTGAAGCCCTCTTCATTCTGAGTGACTTTTGCATAGCTGGTAACCCCTAAAAGATGTTGCTACAACATTTTACTACACAAAAATGTAGATCTTAGTAAAGCTCAGAATTTATGTCAAATGTATTCTTTTGTGGCATTAATCATTTCCAAGACATTCCTTGTTATTCATTTGCATTTTCAACTAACTAGGCTTTTCTCAAATAGGAAGTCATTATTTGCCCTTTTATCTCTCAGCCATTTTATCTCTTTTACTTCTTGAACATTGAACAAAGCTCCAGCTGTTACATAAAAGCTTCAGTGTAAACAATGTGTATATTTGTATTTATCTCTGCAATTTAAAACCGTGTATTATTTTCAGAAATCTGAATGGAGACATTCTCACAAGATACTTTCAATGAATAAATAATTACTGAATGTTCTTTTACTCTCAACACACTGCTTGACACCTGTGGTCAAAGGCTGATCATGAATGAATGCTGACAGCCAAGTGAGCAACTACATTAACAACACTCAAGTACTTAGGAATTATATTATAACTTTTGAATAATGCAAATATAATGTACCATTGATGTGTTCTATTACTGCATGAGTAAAACAGCATTTAATGTTACCAGCATGTCTTAAAATACATTTCTTAATATTATAATATAATATTATACTATTTATATTATAATATAAAAAGGATCTGAGAGTTATGAAATACATAGAAACACTTAGTAAATTCCATATATTGTGTAAGGTTTATGAGTAAAACCTAATATTTCATAAACAGGGTCACTACGGTGCGGAGCTACTTAGGATCCCCACTGGAGCAGGTCGGCCTTTCTAGGGGTGGAACTAGTGCCAGTTTCTTGGCTAAACAATGGCCTGTTTGGAACAAAAGCCATTGTGTGCCACTTTTCGCTCTGACTGTTTCTGCCAGTTTTCTCTTCCAGAATATTTTTCGGCTCATCTTTAGAAAGTGTCCTGTAGCACTTGCTGGTCAAATTCTAAGTCCAAAGGTATTTACTGCACATGCACCGACAGTCATTAGCAGAATCGCCACTAGGTTGCGCTTCATGCACCAGCTGTCATTCATTAGCAGACGATTTTTACATCTGCCAACATTGCTTTTTCAACCACACTAGTTTTTGTTGTCAACACACCAAACACAAATGCACTCGCGCGTTGGCTAATCTATTTTTCACATCATGCCACCACAGATATATCGCCAGCCATATCTTTTTAATTATAATTACATTTCGGATAATATAGAATGCCAGTATGATAAGACTAGTTGTGGGTACCCATTTCCAATATACATTTTCATCTGTAACCTTTAGCACAAGGGACGTCACATGCATATTAAATATGAAGCTCCCAAATTTATGTGAAATTATTTCTTTATGGGGGGTTGAGCGTGTTTTAGCATATTGCACAAGAGAATGTTTTTTTTTTCCCCCGTACCTACCACCCCTTTTCCTTGGCCTCTGCCCGAAATCTCGGAGCATGACTCCGAAAACTATTCAGGATGACCCCGCCTGCAGGAAAACGGCTGGAATTTTCGACCCCTTTTTGTAAGGAGGTAATAAAACCCATTGAAGCCATTTGTAATGGGGTGTAGCACCGCATCACATTCCCTGCATAGCATTCGGGTAGTGCATTCAGGTTCTCAGCAGGCCCTCGTCGTAGAGGAATTGCATACATTCTTCCTCATTATAGCACAAAGGCGCTAAATCTACTATGCTAATGAAGCAAGTCATGGCACTCTCACAACTTGCTTCTAACACGTTCACTAGCATACTGCCGGGTTCCGTTAAAACATTCACATTTCAGATTGGCAAAAAATTAATGGAGAAATAGTGATGTTGGCAACACTGAATTAACACTGCAATAACACAGCAACTTCGGCAACTTTTGTAAGAATTTGTGCACACTGCCGATTGGGACTTACACAAAGTTCTCACGGGACACTTTCTAAAGAATATCCTATTTTTCCTTGTGTCCTGTATAAGGGGTTGACCACTGCCTAGCAGACAGTCTAGTTCATAGATGGGGAAAAGCGATTCAATGTGCCATTTCCCCCATATTGTAGTTTTAACCCTGTCCACTCTGCCACACATGGTTAGTTATCAAGCCCACAGTCGACGGGCCTTAAACCCCACTCACTCACTCACTCACTCACTCACTCACTCACTCACTCACTCACTCACTCACTCACTCACTCACTCACTCACTCACTCACTCAAGCCCACTGTTATTTACCTCAGAGAACCAGTCAGATCCTCAAATTGTGTCAGTGGTGGAATTACGCTGCGTAACAAGTTAAAAAGATACTTCAAAGCCTAATGGGAACATAGGTACTTTTGTGTTCCTAGTAAAAAAAAAAAAAAAAAGAGGTGTTGCACTCACACGACTTTCTCTACTTTTGTACTAACTACCAACAAACTCTTATTCCTCTATCTTCTTCATGTTAGTCAAAAAAAATATTTGCAGAAATTACCTAACTGCTAATTTTCTTGTAGGTGCAAGAGGAATACAGTAGGTAGGCATTGAGCGATATTGAAATCTTTTAAAGCTTCTTGCTGTGAGAAGGCTTTGAAATTTCATTCTCTTTGCACAGCCAAGAGATAAAAAAGTGAATTACGACCTAAGTATTGGAAAACTCATACAAATAACAAGGAATATCTCCCAAATTGTTCATTCCACAAAAAATACATTTGGACATAACTTGTGTGTTTTAACGAGCTCTACATTTTTTGTGTAATAAGATTTGGTCTACCTCTTACCATTTACCACGACCCGGAATCTGTAGCTAAGACTCTACAGTTCGTCACCGATATTGGCTTCGATAAACAGGTCTGACATGTGTTTTTAGCCTTTTAAGATATCTTTTACATGTTTTAACGTCTTGACTTCTTAAACCTCAGACTTGTTTTTCTTTTTAATTTATGATGGATTTTATATTTTTGAAGTTTTATGATATTTTAGACCTTTATACCTCACATTTTACTGCGTTAGTTTAGCATTTTACCCATCTCTTTTAATTTTAATGTTAACTATGTGAGTGTGTTTTAGACTTTCTGTTTAACTGTGGGCCCAAATGACCTCGTCGTCAGGCTGTTAAACCCCACACACTCACTCACTCACTCACTCACTCACTCACTCACTCACTCACTCACTCACTCACTCACTCACTCACTCACTCACTCACTCACTCACTCACTCAGCAGTTTCTGAGATATTCGTTATTAATGGTTTGAAGTGCTGTAATACTCAGTTCTTCCTCAGAATGTGTTTTCTCTCGTTCTTTCCTTATTTCTTTCTTTCGTTCTTTCCGTATCGATTTTGGTAAGGAAGTGTAAGGTTTCTTTTATCTTGGTGGAAATAGACTTTTAGGATGTTTCACTGGTGTTTTTACCTTTTTTAACAGTGTAACCAGTTTGTTTTTCATAATATAAGTTTTTATCAGTTTTTAATTTTCCTTTTTTTACCTTTTTAACTCTGTTTTTAGCGGTTTTAACATTCATCTTTGGGTATTTTGACTTTCACTTTTTAGCTTTAAAGGGGTGATGTTTTATTTCTTTGATTGTTTTTATTTTGGACTTCGGGCCCTAATGACCTAGTTGTCGTCAGGCCCGTAAACCCCACTACTCACTCTTACCATTTACCAGTTATACAAAAGTCATCAAGAGTAAACAGGACTGCATAGGCTATAGCCAGAAAATTCAAAATGTAAATTTCATTTGCCATAAAAATATCTGAAACATGTGGCATTTTAATCAAAATCATTAGAGCCATTTTTGAGAAAGTCAAAATTATTGAAACATTTTCCACGTAAAGGGTAGTTTAGGGTGGAGTAATTTTCTTCGAAGAACTAAACATTGCAATAAATAATCTAAAAAACAAAAAGTCTCCTGGACCTGATCACATACATCCAGAGTTCATAAAAAACCTTGGAAAAACAGCAAAACAACAACTACTGAAACTCTACAATCTATCCTGGAAAACCACTCTACCTGCTGAATGGTGAAAGGCAATAATTGTCCCACTCTTGAAGAAAGACAAAACAGCGTCCGAAATAAAAAATTATAGACCAATAGCTCTTACTAGCATAATAGCAAAAGTGATGGAAAGAATGGTGTCAAACAGGTTAAATTGGTTTCTAGAATAAAAAAATTTAATTTCCCCATGTCAAGCTGGATTTAGAGAGTTCCACTCTACAAATGAACGAGTCTTACTTCTCAGTCAAGAAATCAAAGACTCCTTCAATAGAAAAGAAGATAATTTATCAGGTTTTATTGATTTCCAAAGTGCATATGATTCTATATGCAGAACAAAACTACTAAAGAAAGTAAAAAAAATGGGGATACAAGGTCCAATGTTTTCATGGCTATGTCATTTCCTAACACAATGCTTTATTGCAACCAGATATGGAAGAAACATATCTAAATACAAACAAGTACACCGTGGCTTACCACAAGGCTCAGTACTCAGCACAACACTTTTTAATATATTTATTAACGATCTGCCACAACAAATACAAGAATCAGGTGTGAAGTGTGCACTATTTGCTGATGACTTGGTAATGTGGACTTCAAAACCAAAAAGCAAAAGTACAGAACGAAAGCGCGTTCCACCCTTAGAAGACAGTACACGTTAAATGGAGTGCAGTGTTGCAACATGTACTAGTTGCGAATCTTTCTCCGCGAGCGACTCGAGGTGGCCGAGTCCTGTACTTAGTCCTCCAATTGCTGCTTGACAAGATGGGCACTTTTAACTTTGGTATCCCTGCACGCCTTTGTTACTGTATGACCTAAATTTACAAATGACTCGTCTGTATAAACAATTGATTTCCCCTTGTCCCTAAACCTTTTTACGTCTTTTAGATATTTATGTCGCCATCTGATGATATTGATATCGTCTCTTTCTATTAATATGCACTTGTTACCCTTCTTTCATATTCGAACCCCAAATCATGTAAGAACCGACTAAGAGTGGCCCTTGAGAAACTTGGTAGGGTCTCATCACTGTTGACCCGTGACAAAATTATATTCAGCGTGGGTGGAATATTTACAAACTGTAAAGAATGAACAATTTGCCGCACTCCACCTTGCACTATTCAATCATATTGCGTTAACCTAGCGTTTTGTGTAGTCCCGCCCTTTTTGCTTTCTTTTTTGATGGCGTTCTTAGAGGCCCTTTCATTAGTTCCTTTTTAATCATACACACTACTGCTTCTGAACACCCGATAGCCTTAGCTGTTTCTTTTACTGCCTTACTGCATGCATTTTACTTCAAAAATAATCTAACACATTCATAATTATTTGGCGTTCCTTACTTCTTAATTTAGCAATATATCGTCTCTTCCTACTACAAATATTTACAAAAATATTAAACAAATAACACAATAACAGCTCACAGTTACACACACGGTTTCTTTCGAACTAATCCTAGTGCTGCTCCTTATACTATCTTCTGTGTCAGGCCTGGCGCAAGAATTCGCTGAATAGATTAATACCTTTTGTTTGCCTTACTGGATAAAAGAAAGAGGTTACTGCCTTTTGGTTTATTTTAAAAACTTTCTCCAACCTTCCTCAACATTTGTTCTCGCTGGTTCCCTGATGTAAACTCAATAACAAAAAAGTTTCACACTGCGTAACTTTTGCAGTGCACAGATATAAAATTTTCCGAAAACTTTTAATTTAAAAAATTATAACACTTAACTGGGTAAACATAGAGAATTCAAAGTAGGCAGATAGTAGCACTATGGTTTACTCTACCTAAGAAAAAAATATAGATGCATTCTAGCAGTTAGTTTGTTAGTTAGTGCGTGATGAGTATAGAAACAGCAAATATCGGACTTCTATTGAAAAAAACGTTTTCTGAAGAAATTTGGGCCTATAGAAATGTATAATGACTCTGAAAAGGATATAACCTGATAGAGAAAAAAATTCTGCATAGGATAATGTGTTCAAACCTGAAATTTATAACAAATGAATATTTATACCATGCTATTAGGAATCTGGCAACAGCGCGAGGGTAGAAAAGGATGACAACTTGTATGCGCTGGATAGAGACACAGATGTCCCATTTAACTCCATACTGTCTTCTAAGAGTGCAACGCTATATACAAAAAACCATGCAACAATCCTTAACCAAATTACAAAGGTGGAGCAAAGAAAATTTAATGACTGTTAATACAACAAAATCAAACTACCAAATCTTTTCACTAAGAAAAAAGCCACTAAAAAAAAAACTAAATTTTGAGCGTCAACAATTACCAGAAACAAAGGAAGCAAAGTATTTAGGAGTTACATTTGATACTAAACTTGCATGGACCAAACAAATAGAAAATGTAATACAAAGAGCAGAGAGGCGCCTTTCACTGTTAAAACGTCTAACAGGAATGAAGTGGGGATGTTCCAGAGCAACTCTTAACACAACGTACAATGTGTATATAAAGCCATTATTTACTTACTGCAGCGAAGTTCTTGTAACAGCAAACACAAAAAAGATTCAAATCTTTCAAAACCAAAGTCTGAGATTAATTACAGGTGCTATCAAAACCACACCAATAGCAGCTATGGAAATACTAACCAACCAATGCCCCATTGAATATGAAATAGAAAAAGCGGCTCTTATTCAACACGAAAAGTTGATCAGACTCCCATTCAATACATGGCACAAGAGAAATTTTATACATACACTAAAGACTCAGGAGAGCTTTCTTTCCAAAATTCAAGACATCAAGAAGAATGTATACCTTCCTAATTCAAAGGAAAACTTCATATCTAAAGTCAATCCGACACAAACATTAGACATCACATATTATTTACACCTGACAGAAGAAGTTAAGAAAAGTGATACTCCAACTAGTGTTCTAAAATTATTGGCATTAGAGACAATCCATACTAGATTTTCAGAACACGAATGGCTCTATATTTATACTGATGGATCATTAATATCAAACCAAGATGGAGCAGGTGCTGGAGTCACATGTCACCTCTTTTCCTATTACAAATCTTTAAGTTATGGAACTACAAACTTTGATGGAGAAATTGAAGCAATTTGAATGGCCCTACAAAATCTTTTGTACAGAATTTCACATTTTCAGCAAGCAGTTATTCTCTCAGATTCCAGGGCAGCAATTATAGCAATTACTTCCAAGTTGTCACCAAAAAACCAAACAATTATAAAATGTAGGAAAATGCTTAGCCATCTAACAGCGCTTCAAAAACACCTAGTCTTCCAATGGATACCAGCTCACTGTGGACTGAGTGGTAATGAGAAAGCTGATTTTCTTGCAAAAAAGGGTACTGGCAATGTGCAGAAATCAATAATCTACCATTTTATGCAGCTAAAAGATTAGTCAACTCTGAATTCAAAAAAATTATTGCAAAATATTACTATGAAAAATCAAAAAATAAAAGATGGGAACTACCAAACATTCAAACAGTAATTCCTGAGTATCCTCGAAAAACAGCAGTTGCAACCTTCAGGTTGATTACAGGACATGATTGTCTGGCAAAACATTTAAACAGAATCGGAATATATTCTTCACCACTCTGTCCTCTATGTGATCTGCAAGAGGAAATGGATCGAGACCACCTTCAAATATGCCCGGCCACTTCTAGCACCCATCCATCAGTGAAAAATATTGGAGAGCAAGAGGATTAATGACTTCATTGTCAGAAATCCAGCATTAGCTAACAACAACAATTTTCTTCTAAATCTTCGTGTCACATCTGTGAAATATATTATGTTTTAACTTTCCATTTTTGAGTTATGTAGTTCACAGATGCACGCGTGCGCACACACACACCACCAAACCAGACCTTTCTCTTAAAATCCTTTTTCTTTTTTTTTTAATTCAGGGCATCTCAAAACGTATATTTCTGGTGAAATCTCGACATTGAAACTTTGGATCAAATACAGTACTTCCCCTACTTACTATACATAGTAGAGAAAGTAATAAAGCTTTGTGTTTGCTATGTCAGAAGGAAATGTACGTAGCGTAATCACAAAACCTACACATATTTCTATTTAGTTCTGCCACTGCACGCTTTGAAACTTACTTTGTTTGTAAAGTTGTGTGAGTACGTAAACAAACGACCAGAAAGTGGAGAGGGTAAATATTTGATTTCGTTCCTGTCACCCTTCTTCACCATGCCTGGTCTAGTTGGTCAAGTTGAGTCGGACAGTGATAGTTCATGTGAGTGAACAGTACCAAATGCACTTTAGTGTGAGTTGTGGTTCAGCAGTTCAGTTGTGATTTTATGGATCACTTGTGTTTTGTTCTGAGTGTGTGCAACAGTGTTACAAGTGTAATGTTTGGGCTATGCTAAGTGCCTAGCTGATAAATAGTGTTTAGCAGCAACTGAGGCTTTGATTTGTTAAATTAAGTTAAAACTATCTTTATTTTTAAATATAATTTCTCTCCATATTTTCTTATCAAATCATTTTGCAAGTTGGATAGGAAGAAACTTTATTTCTGGCCATACTTCATTTCTGAATTGATTGCTTTTGTATGTTATAATAACAGCCACTTTTAGTTCTATCAAAATACAACATATTTGTCATGCATATACCGTATTTTATCGCATAAGGCCCCCCCTCGCATATTTCCCTCCCCTATGATTTTTTATCACTAAAAATTATTTACCTGTTAAACATCGCATAATTCCCTCTCCTGGTTCGTTCTTATTAAAGTGGCCTTCAAATGAGTTGATAATGGACAACAATCGATGCAGCGGGGCCTGTCACGAACAACAATGGACGCAGTGCTTGCCACAAAAATACTCATATTGCCATTGTCACAACCTATCGTAAAATTGAAATGTGAAGTTTCAGACATGTTTCTAAGTCAGTTTGTTACAAGCCGTCATATTGTTAAGAAGAGTTTAAAAAAAACTGGTATTTCTTGTGCCATTAATGGTTCTGATGCCATGTTGTGGAATAGTGAATATGAAGATGTGTTATCTGAGCCAGATGTAAATGAAAATAGTGATGATAGTGACGAAAGTGAGACCGCAGAATAGTCAGAGAAAAGAAACAATGAAACAATACATTATAGGCCCAATGAAACCTTGGTATGTATCAAGTTCATTCACATATTACTGTATACTGCATAACTTTTACATAATACTACATGGTTTCAATTCCTTTCTGAATTCCTAGAAGCACCGCTCGCATAATTCCCTCCCCAGTGTTTTCAAGCAAATTTTTCGAGAAAGAAAAGGGGGGGGGGGGGATTACGCGATAAAATACGGTATTACCTGCACCATTTTATACTTTATATGAAAGTAAACTATCTGTTCTCAAAATGGTTGTTCCCAGGATTTTGGTTCGTCCTACACATTGCAACATGCAGAATTCTTGTTTCATTGTTGCATTCAGACTGTATCCTAATTTGTCCGTTCTCAGCAGAGAAGATAGAGAAACTTCTAGCATACACTAAGAGCAAGGTTGTTTTTAAACCTATATTTTAATGGACTCTGAAATTTCTTTAAAAAAGTATAGGGGTCTCCATACATGGTAGATGAAGGTCAAACCACACAAATCCTTTAAGTAAACACTCCTGAGTTCTATGTGTATTACAAATTGCTTTTATTCTATCTGCTGTTATGCAGTAGAGAAAAACTATGTGAGTTCTACCACAACCCTGAGTTTGGGCATCAGACATATAATTTTATTTTTTCAGCATGGCTTGGGCAGCTTTATCACAACGTAGAGCAAAGCTGCAGAATATCTCACAACTACTCAAATCAGTGGCATGTATCACCACAAATATGAAACCAGGGAAGCATAATGATGAAATGGTTGAGCCAGTGCTGTTCAATAGAAATCCACGCAATTTGGAAATTTTAAGGATAGCCTGGAAACCCCAAGGTTATTCTGTTGACAAGCCTGGAAAATCATTTTGGCACAAGTAAGTGGAGTTAATTTACATTAGTTTCAAGTAATTCCAGAAGGAAACACAGAAACTCATTTTCACTTGACCGCCAAACACCATGTTGGTGAATACAAATAGTTTAGCGATTTTTGATAGCAGTTGGTTGTTGTTGTAGTGTTTAACGCCCACTTTTACTACTATGGCACCGGAGGCGGTGACACTGATGACACATGGAATGAAGATGGAGCACCGGTGGAATGAGATGGCAGTGGAAACCGGAGCACCCGGAGAAAACCCGCTCTGACGCCGCTTCGTCCACCACGAATACCACATGCGGGTTCCTGGGATCGAACCTGGGCCACCTAGGTGGTAGGCGAGCGCGCTAACCGCTCGACCACGGCGCCGCCGATAGCATTTGGTAACATATGGCTGTAGCTTTCAGGTTTTCTTTTGTTTTGTTGGTTGCTAAGAAAATTTACACAGAGTTTTTTACATAAAATGGCCGCCCTTGTAACAAAACTAATGCGATTGTACTAGACAAAAATAAAGTATCTTTCTTAAAACTGCTTTGATTCCATCCCGAAACATTTAGCGACTGCGACAGGACGAGATGGATAATTTGAAGAAAGAAAGATCGAATATGAAAAGATTGTTTACGTGAGTGGCGAACGCATTAGAAGAGAAATTAGCGAAGAGCAGTTCCACAAGGCACAATATTGCAGCAGCTTTAAAATACTAGAAGATAAAGCTGAGCGACTTTTTAGAAGTGATGAGTTACTGCAAGAAGAGTATCGTCAGATAGAGAGAAGTGAAGACGAAGAAATACAAGATTTGGATGAGACAGATGGTTATCGTGAACGATGGTTGATTTTAATAAGCAATCACGAAGAAATGTTGAAAAGAGACGCGGACATGGTGAGCATTGTAAATACAAACATAAATAGCATGAATGTAGGTGCTAGGAAAAGCCTAAAACTGCCCAAGTTAGAGCTTAAAAAATTTGACGGCAATGTCAAGAACTGGATAGCATTTTGGGCACAGTTTAAATGCATCCATGAAGACGAAAGTATAGAACCAGAAGATAAGTTTCAACATAAGATGAGGTTTGCACCTGTCAAACTTTTAATCGATATTTACGTGAGAGAGTTGCTACAGTTAGTACTGCAAAAGGTTTCAACACAAGAAGTAAACCTATGCAGCTTTTATGATAAGCTCGAAACTCAGCTGAGAGCACAGGAAATCTTAGGGGTAACAGCTAACAAATATGCAGCAATACTGTATCCCGTAGTTGAGTCTGCACTACCAGATGACACTTTGAAAGCCTGGGGAAGATTACAACCTAAGAAAAACGAGACCATTCTGGTAATCTGGAAGCATTGCTGACATTTTTATGCCAAGAAGTCGAGCAGGAAGAACGACTGCATATAGCTCATACTAGTTTTTCCTATGGTGAACCCCATGTTGCTGTGAATCAAAATAAAATACCCACGGCAGCAATTTTACATACAGCAGGAAACAAGGAAGTGGTGAAAATGTGTATTTGGTGCACAAAGGGTTCTCATGCTTTGTATGATTGCTTTAAAGCAAAGAAAATTAATCATGGTAATGAGACAGAATATTAGAAGACCCCAAAAGAAAATCGTTTATGTGAATATTTGTTAAAAGTGTAATTTGTTTTTTGATGTTGGTATGAGTTGGTTAAATGACGAAAATGTGTTGCAAATGTTCATTGTTACGAACAACTAAGTTAGTTTAAAGACGTCATAAATATTTCCATATTTGATTTTAATATATATGTATAAATATTAGAATTATATGTGTTCCATAATAAAAGTAAGGGAGGATGGTTAGGGATCGCTTCCCTAACAAGAAAGAAGTATTTGATGGACGCATACGCGGATTTATACGAAAAAGGCGGTGTCACGTGAGGTGACGCCATAATCTTCCCACTAGCGTGTGTATATTGAAGGTGAAAGGACATGTTTAGGTAGTGCGAGCATCGTAGAACATTTACCAGACTTTCATCAAGCTTTAGTTCCGCTTAAAATAAAAAAGTGAAAAGATTTAAATCATTTAGAACAGTGCTAAGAGGAATTATTTAATGTAAAATATCGAAAAAGTGTTAATAAAATAATACATTGTGGTGAAGAAACATCGTGTGATTTTTCATTCGATCCGTTACCACGACCCGAGATCACAAAGATTTCAAAGGCTCAAAGACCCAACGAAGCTTAATTATAAAAACTGCACCACATACTAAATGATTTTCAACACGGTTTTAGGAATAAACTGTCTGCCATTACGGCTATAGCGGAATACGCTCATGATTTACTGGAATTAAAAGACACTCATAAAAATACAGCAGGAATATATACCTAGACCTTTCTAAAGCTTTTGACTCTGTGTCTCATGACCACCTAATTGCTAAACTAGAACACTACGGGTTCAGAGGACACATGAATAAACTGTTAGCATCATATCTCAAAACCCGGATGCAGTGTACAGAGATAAACTGGAAAAAAGGGAACACCATATACACCATCAAATCGGAATTTAGCTTAGTAAAGTCAGGGGTACCGCAAGGATCGGTGCTGGGCCCCATGCTCTTCTTGCTATACATAAATAACCTGCCTGTGCCGGAAAACAGCAAGGTGATCTATGCCGACGATACATCTATGATATGTTGTAGTCAAGATAATGAAAGCCTAGAAGAAAAAGCGGCAAGGGCAATTCGGGAAATATCGGAATACTTCACAAACAATGGGTTGAAATTAAACTTAGCAAAAACAAAATTCATGACATTTCAGAGCACTAATATAAATATTAATATCGACAATACATCCTTAGAACAGGTTAGAAATTTTAATTTCTTGGGAGTACACATAGACGAGACATTATCTTATAACACACGCATAGAAACAATCTGTAAAAAAATAAGCTCAGGACTATACGTGCTAAGACAGTTAGCAAAATATAAGAACATCAATATCCTTAACACAGCATATTATGGTAATCTTCCCACATTTATCGTATGGCATAGAAATATGGGGTGGGACAAGCAAAACCAATATGAATAGGCTATTAAAATACAAAAAAATGCATAAGAAGTATGTACAGCCTTCGACCTAGACAATCCTGCCGAGAAACTCTTATAACACATAACATCCTAACTGTAGTCTCATTATACATACTAAAAACTGTTATGCTAGTTAAAGAAAAAACACAGTTTAATACACTTAATAAATATTGCCACACATATAACACTAGGAGTGCAAATGATTAACATAGAGTGAGTACAAATAAAGCTCAAACCAACAAGGACCCATACAAAGTAGGAGCAATATTATACAATAAACTACCATTGACAATTAAACAAACTAATGCATCAAAATTTAAACATGTTTTTAAGGCATTTTTAATAGAGATGTGTTTATATGGTATAAGTGAACTGTAAAGAATGGATATATAAGTTCATCCTAAAATTGTAAAGGACAAAATTACATTATTTATAGAAATAGCTTTTTTTATTATATGATTGATACTGCTTTTGCTATCTAATACTTATGTAGGGGAGAGTGGGCGAATTCTGCGCACTTAAGGTCGAGCAGCCATACTGACTAACAGAAATGTTATTAAGTTCCAGACTTTGTTTCACCTGTAACTTCATTAAATAAGCTCTCGAAATAGTGCAATTCCAAAGGCATCTTACACTTTTGAAAGGACGTTAGGTATTAAAAACTGAAAGTATACAATGCGCAGAATTAACCTACCTGGATGGGTAATTGTGCGCCCCGTATATGCTTGAAATGAACTTGAATATATGTCATAATTATCTTTAATGATAAACTAAATGCTACAGAATATTATATCAATTGCTAACTCCTACTACAGACTCAAATCAACTGTCCAGATGTTTCACTTAAACTGCTTTTTAGTTTGTTTTTGTTTTCTGAGGCAGAGATCACAGAAGTTATCTTCTGCTGAATCCCATGCGCTACATTCTTCGCGGACCACCTGCCATAATCTACACATCTGTACCACATCTCATTATCACTTCCAAACTCATCACACGTCATAGTTTAGGTATTGGAGCGACATCATCATTTTCATTTTCATTATCACCACACAGTTGTTTTTCACTGAATTCATCGGCATCAGATTCGCTATCTGATAAATCCAACTGTCGTTTACAGGACAGCAGCCGCTGGAATATTATGTCGATAATCTTCTTTCCGAGTCTCCTCCTCAACTACTTCTACTTGCAGATCCAAATTGTCAGAGGAAGGATAGAAGTTCGTTTCTGGTGCTACTAGTATTTAAATACACGAGGGACAATTCTGCGCGCTGCGCAAATTTGCCCGCCATAATAAGCGCAGAATTACCCAACACGGCATACATTCTTCCATCTACCGTGGATACTTCAAAACATGCTTATTTCAAGCAGTTTTGTAGACATATCAAGCATAAACAATTCTAATTTAATAGTATTAGATAGATGAGAGCAATTACACCATACCCATGCCATGCCTAACTTGCTCTTTAATGCAAATCTGTAACAAGAAATATATGCCCGAAGTGTTGCAGCTCATTGACTGCAGACGAGTAGCTGTAATGGCGTCTTCCTCAACACACTAGTTAGTCAAACTGTTGAGCAGATGGCGACACTGGACAGAACTAGGAATTCAGAGCAGGACCAGAGAAACATAGCAGCGCAGAATTACCCTCCTGTGCAGAATTTGCCCACCTTCCCCTATATACATATTTTGACAATTCCATATTCATAATCAAAGGACGCAATAAATGTAATATTTTGTTTTAGAAACCTGATATATCCAACATCATGTATTTGATCTAAGGATGAATAAATTGAATTGAACGTGCAGACTGGCCAACTCCTTCTCCTGTCTCTTTGTATGAGCAGTCAGCTGATGAACAGCTTCAATCTGTGTTCGTTCCACTTCATACTTTGCTGCCAGAGATCTCTTCAAGAGTTCCACTTCCCACTTCCTCACTTAGGACATCTAGCTGTTCCTTTCGCCTCTTTATTGTGTTATTATTCTCCACTTTGTTTACCTCATCTTCATGTTCTTTGGGCTGGTCTAATCCAGGACACATAATGGTTTGATGCTTCTTGAAGCATAATTACCATTTCACCGCAGCTCTGCAGTCCTTTGATCTATGCCCCATCTTAAGACAAATAAAGCAAGCCCCTTTTTTCTTTAAAATGTCAATTTTCTTCATCTTACTGGTGCAGTTTTTATAATTATGCTTTGTTGGGTCTTTGAGCTATTGAAATCTTTGTGATCTCAGGGCGTGGTAACGGACGGAATGAAAAATCACACGATGTTTCTTCACCACAATGTATTATTTTATTGACACTTTTTCTATATTTTACATTAAAATAAATCCTCCTAGCACCGTTTTAAATGATTTAAAACGTTTCCACTTTTTCATTTAGTGGAACTAATGCTTGATGAAAGTCTGGTGAAAGTTCTACAATGTTCACACGTTACATCAACACGTCCTTACGCCTTGAATACACACATGCTAGTGGGAAGATTATGGCATCACCTCACGTGACACCGCCTTTTTCGTATAAATCCGCGTATGCGTCCATCAAATACTTCTTTCTTGTTAGGGAAGCGATCCCTAACCATCCTCCCTTACTTTTATTATGGAACACATATAATTCTAATATTTGTACATATATATTAAAATCAAATATGGAAATATTCATGACGTCTTTAAACTAACTTAGTTGTTCGTAACAATGAACATTTGCAACACGTTTTCGTCATTTAACCAACTCATACCAACATCAAAAAACAAATTGCACTTTTAACAAATATTCACATAAACGATTTTCTTTCGGGGTCTTCTAATATTCTGTCTCACATGCCCCTTGTTTTGTTTTTCAAGTTGTCACCTATATTTACAATCTTGAAACACAATACAATACTTCTCCCTATTTCTCTGATACAATCACTTTGTACAATACTTTTTTTTTTTTTCTTTACAGTCTTCTTCGCTGTTTGTTTTTGTCTTTTGTTTTGGCATGACACAGCACGTCTATAAATTTCACATATTCATTTACTACACAATACACGTTCAGTTATTATACATCACATATTCAGTTATTATACAATGCATATTCAGTTATTGTACAACACATTCAGTTGTTATACAACATATCCAGTTATTATACAACATATGTTCAGTTATTATACACCACATATTCAGTTATTATACAACACATATTCCTAAGATTTGACATTTGACATTGACACAAATATAATTTAAGTGTATCATGATTTATTGTGTGGCTTTTGACTTATGTTCCTTGTTATGAGGAGAGAAAAACAGGATACAAATTTTGAGCTAATGATTATGATCATATTTATGGCAATATTTTATTCAGTTCTTTGCCTTCTTTGTCTTGTAAGCTTATTATGTATAGGCAGGTCATTGAGTCAATTCTTAAACTCTGATGTTACTAATGGTACCATTTTTTTTTTTTTTAATTGGGTTCTTATTCATCTTTGTTTAGTTCAACATTTCTTCACCTTCTTTTATTTTGATTTAATTATGTAACAGACATTTGGCCATTATTCTGACTGCCTTAGGAATTTCCTGTTCGTCTTTCTGGGTTTTCTTAAGAAGTCTTATTTTTTGGCGTTTATTTTCCTTCTGACCGAAAGTTCTACACTTGTTATGCCGAAAGAAACTGACATTTGTTCTCATGTAAAATATTTAAATTGTGCCGCGAAGGAGTTGCAGTCATGCGGGTATTCAACTTATTTAGCCGTTTCAATATTTTGTATCTTGTGGTCGGTGAATTTATTTTAATAATTCTCCCGGTCAGGTCGGTGAGACCCATAAACCAACGACAGGTGTGGTCCTCCAGACATTCTGGGGGTTGTGAGAGAGCGATGTGACCGCCAAAACATAAAAATGTGGTGCTCTCTAAAAAGCGGTTACTCTTACTGCTATTGCTCTCTTCTGTGAAAAATATTGGAGAGCAAGAGGATTAATGACTTCATTGTCAGAAATCCAGCATTAGCTAACAACAACAACAACAACATTTCTTCAAGCTTAGCATTGGCTATATCCATCTTAATTCATAGGCATTGCTTTTCTGACTATGGTTTTTCTTATTTCACTAATTGTCACCTCTTTATCTCTTATCTCTATAAGAGAAAACTTCTATACTTACAATTATTCTGCAATTGTATTATTTTTCTTCTCAATTCACCCTCGACACCTTTGTGTCATAAATATTTTATCTTTGTCATCACAATTGATTCCTTTTTATTTTTGTCCCTGACATCCTTATGTCAAAAACACATTATTTTCCATCGCTATTCACTTCTTTAATGACAATCAGTGTCCTCATCTGTCTTTGTTGACAATGCTCTTGGTGGTCAATATAGCCAATGACTATGTTGATTTTCTTTCTTGTTGTATTTTCCAATCTGAACATAATCTTCTATAAGTAACCCATTAAAAATTATTATTTTCCATTATCTCTACTATTCCTGCCTTACATGTTTGTTGGCAAAGACTATTTGGTCCTTTCTTTGTATGGTTTTAATTTATTTTTATGATATCTTCCTACCAACTTGCCATTTGTATTCTGTAGCTCATACGTATGGTCACCCAGCTGTTTTGTTATGACCAGTGGTCCAGTGTACAGTTGTTCCATTTTCTCTTTGTGTGGCCATCATGGTGTCGATGTCAATTGTCAATTGCTTAGGTTTGTGTTGTTGGTCATCCACTCAGTTGGGACGAACTTAGTGGTGGTAGTTTCCCTGAGTGTTGGTGGTGGTTGTTGTTTCTGTATTCTGTGCAACATCGGCCCTATTTAGCACATTTTCATCTACTTCCTGCTGTCTTATGTTGCCAGTGTATCATTGGTTTCTGCCCCTTTGGTGCGAACCCCTATTGTATGACGACCTTTGGCTGTTCAAGTATTCCCTACAGAATCGTATGTGATTCACTTGATGGGTACGGTCTCCAGGTCTCCCCCGATCATATGTATATGTTTGGTATCTCGATTCACCCCTTGGTATCGTGTCGTGGTACCGCTGTCTTGTGTTCTCCATCCTTTCGCCATGATTGTGGGGTTGTGGGAAATGGTGTGCCCCTCTCCCTCTGTCATGGGTGCTCCTAGTATTTCTATCTTCTTCCTCATTCTGGTTGTTCGTAGCTGTGCTCCTGTTTAAGATAGGTGAGTATGGGTGACCGTTCATATGTCTATGCTCATTAGGCCGACCATTTTGTGTTTCGAAGGCTGTCAGTAATTCTATCATGTCTGCAAAATCTACCGGCCTCGCAACAATTAACCCTGTTCTCACTGTGTCTGGGAAATGTCTTGTTATGCTGGTAATTAACTCTCCTTCTGACAGGTTAGGGTCTAATAGCTTTCCTTTGTTGGCTACTTTCATAAAATAATCGACTAGCGATAACCCTTTGGTTGGATCATATCTACCTGTCGCTAGCTCTACCCTAGTTTGGTTTTGCTTAGCTGGGCCCCAATACCTTGATAGGAATAGATTTCTGAATGAGCTATACGATTCATGACTGGCTAGTGTTAACCTAAGCCATTCTAATGCCTTGTTTTTTAAGCTTTTCTTAACTATCATCCTGAGCTCATTTGGTATCCTTTTCACTTTAAAATACTCTTCCATCTCTTTAACAAAGAGTTTTGGATCGTCTCCCTTCTCCTCGTCAAATGTAGGTGGTGTGATTTCATGTAGTATGCTGTTGGTGTAGCATGTGTTGTGTGTTGTGTCATTGTTTGATTGTGCACCTCTTTCTCTGTATGGTGAGTCAACATTTTGTACATCATTCAAATAACTCTCATCTTGTTCATTACTTACATCTAAATCATCTTGCCTTTGTAGTGCATTTACAACATCATTTACATTAGCTAAACTTTCTTTTCCTTTTTTCATTTCTTCACAAATTGATTTTAAATCATTCTTTATTTCTAAGTGACTTTGTTTCATATCATTCATAGCATCCTGTTGCGACTGCACCACATTAGCCATAGTCTTAATTTTAGGAATTACAATTTGTTCTACAGTTTCATTAATAATTCCTTTCTTTACTACCTCAATTTCTTTCCTTAATTCCTCAGTTATTTCTGCTTTTACATTTGTAATCTTAGTCTACACTTGCATTACATTCTGTTATTTCATCTCTACATCTAGCAATTTCTTCTTCTAATACAATCTTATTTTCTCTCATTTCCGATTCAATTTTTCCCATCCTATCTCCTATGATTTCTATCCTAGCTTCTAAGGCTTCCTTTGTCTCATTTAAGTTCTTATGTGCTAATTTTAAATTAGTTTCCATTATTTTCATATTTCCTTTACACTCCTGTCTTCCTAATTCTATTTTCTGTTCTAAGTTCTGTCTTCCTAATTCTATTTTCTGTTCTAAGTTCTGTCTTCCTAATTCTATTTTCTGCTCTAAGTCCTTTCTCACTTCCTCCACTTTCTGACCTATATCTGTTTTATTTTGTTCTAAATCCTGTCTCATCTCTTTTTTATTATTTTCTAAGTCCTGCTTTAATTCTACCTTATTTTGTTCCATTCTCTGACCTAAACTTTGTGCTATGTCCTGTTTTAATTCTACCTTATTTTGTTCCATTTTCTGACCTAAACGTTGTTCTAGTCTTTCAAACATGATCATTAGTAACCTTTGGTCTTTTCCTATTGCTACCTGTTCCTCACTTTCTGGTTCTATCTGATAACTAGGCCTATCTGCCCCTTACCCTACTCCTGTTACTAGATCTCTCTCTTTTTGCGACATTTTAGTTTCTTTATTCAGTTCACTTTGGCTTAAAAGTCCTACTATTTTGCCGCTTCGCAGTAACATAAAAATAAACTGGATGTAAAAATAAAAAGTTTTGGTCCTACTTTTTTCTCGTTGATTTGTCCAGTTACATGCGTCTCCTGGGCAGTTGGCTTCGCTAGACGATCTCTGGTGTTTTCCCGTGTTGATTATCCGTTCATCGGTGTTCTGATATGGTATATTTCAAACGATGGTCTAATGGCGTCTTCTTTCTTTTTGGCGCGAAGATATGGCGTCTCTTGGTATTTCGCGTAAGTTCATTTCCCTTAATTTCCATTCCATCCAAAATTCGTGTTCCACGTTGGGCAAGCCATTTGGTGCAGTTTTTATAATTAAGCTTCGTTGGGTCTTTGAGCCTTTGAAATCTTTGTAATCTCGGGTCGTGGTAACGGATAGGATGAAAAATCACACGATGTTTCTTCACCACAATGTATTATTTTATTAACACTTTTTCGATATTTTACATTAAATAATTCCTCTTAGCACTGTTCTAAATGATTTAAATCTTTTCAGTTTTTTATTTAAAGTGGAACAAAAGCTTGATGAAAGTCTGGTAAATGTTGTACGATGTTCGCACTACCTAAACATGTCCTTTCACCTTCAATATACACACGCTAGTGGGAAGATTATGGCGTCACCTCACGTGACACCGCCTTTTTTGTATACATCCGCGTATGCGTCCATCAAATAGTTCTTTCTTGTTAGGGAAGCGATCCCTAACCATCCTCCCTTACTTTTATTATGGAACACATAATTCTAATATTCATACATAATAATAATAAGAATAAGAAAATAAAAATAAGAGAATAAGAATAAGAGAATAGGAATAATCAGCATCAGCATCAGCATCATCTTTATTAGCTTATAGACTTTGTTACAAGTTTCAAGCCTCGTCAGAGATATACAAACAAGGTTTACAATCTATATACAAGCAGTTTTATACAATCTAGTATTTCAGTTACAAATTATTTACAGTTCATCTATTCTATACAAGCATTTTTTAATTAAGTATGTTTTAAGCTCTTTTTGAAATACATTACCACTTAACACTTTTAATTCATTTGGTAGTTTATTGTACAAGATTTTACCCATTATTAAGGGATCCTTCTCTGTGGATTTTTTATTTACATTTCCTCTGTAATAATTGTGTTGTATTCTAGTACCATACTTATGACTGTCTTTTATTTGTAGAGGATTCTTATTTACTACAAACATTATTACCTTATAGACATACAGTGACACTACAGTTTGTATTCTGGCTTTTACAAAACTATCTTTACACGATTCTCTATTCTGTAGATTGAATATACATCTTATACATCTCTTCTGCAATTTCAATACTCTATTTACATTTGTGATACTTGAGTTATCCCAGACCTCGATTCCATATTGCAAATGTGGATGAATTAGACCATAATAAACTGATTTTAAGTAGTCTGGATTTAGATATTTTGATAGATTTCTTAGTATATATAAATAGGAACTAATTTTATTGCAGATATAATCTATATGCATTTTGAATGTCATATTTTCGTCCAAGATTATTCCTAAAAATTTGGTGCTTTCTATTTGTTGAATGCTTTCATTGTTTATCCTTACACTGAGAACATTTCTGGACCTATTATTTCGGTGTTTGAACATGATTATATTGGTTTTTTGAGGATTTACTTTCAGCTTGTTGCATTTTAGGTAATTATAAATATTATTTGTTTCAACATTTATTACTCTGTTTAAATTATTTTTGTCTTTATTGGCAAATACAACTGAGGTATCATCTGCATATGTTATTATTTTGTAATTTGTAGATTTTGGAAGGTCATTTACATATAGTATAAATAAGAGAGGCCCGAGTACTGATCCTTGAGGGACGCCAACTTTCACTTGTTCATAACATGATTTAACTGATTTTAGTGTACATCTCTCTTGATAGCGGATTTCAGTGCATTGTGCCCAATTTTTTAGAAAGGATTTTATAATTTCAATGCATTTACCTCGAATGCTGTATTTCTCTAACTTCTCTAGTAGCAATACATGCGCCACACTATCAAACGCCTTAGATAAGTCAAGAAATATTCCAGCTGTTTTGCCAGAGTTTTCAAGTTCTTGTAATATTACATCATACAGCTCAGCTATAGCAGTAGTTGTGGAGAATTTCTTCCTAAAACCATGTTGCGATGAGTAAAACAAGTTAAATTTATTAAGGAATTCTATTAATCTACTACTTAATATACTCTCAAATACTTTAGCAAATACTGAGGTCAGTGTTATAGGCCTGTAGTTTCCAATTTGATATTTATCTCCCTTCTTGAATATTTGTCTAACTATACTAAGTTTTAAGGCTTCAGGAAATTGTTCATCATTTAACGATGCATTTATTAAATGGGTTAGGATACCAGCTAATGTATCCCTACAATATTTTAGTGTTCAAGTTGAGATTTCATCCCACCCACAAGATGCTTTATTTTTTAGTTTATTTATAATCTTTTTCACTTCTTCTGTTGTTTCTTCCAAGAAAATGGTTGGAACCATCCCAATATTAACAGATGGTGCACCATCAACCTTAGGTTCATCTTTTGCTACATTTAGAAAATATTTGTTAAAGAGTTGACATATTTTCTGTGGATTATCAATCACTTGATCATTCTCTTTTAAGGTTATATTGTCAATTATTATTTATTTATGCCAACAAACTTACTGTTGGTGTTTTTAAACACACAAGCCGTGTGTGGGCAAAGTTTAAGAGGTAGAACTGGAACTTAAAAATCCCAGTTGTGGCATTGAATTTTTAAGTTCCAGTTCTACCTCTTATATTGTAAATCTTATTTTTACTTATACTGCTTTCATTTACAATCTCCCATACCGTCTTAACTTTATTATTTGAGTTTACTATTTTCACTCCGTATTGTTGCTTTTTTAGGTTAGTCAATGCGCTTGAGTACTGTTTTTTTAAGTTTATGTATCTGTTTTTATAGGCTACGAGATTTGTAGATTTGTAAAAAATGTAACAATCTTTCATTTTCTCTCTCAGTTCTTTTAATTCCAAAGGAAGTTTAATCTTCTGTTCACCCCGTTTAGTTATTTTACTCTTTTGTATCGGACATGCTATGTTTAGATGCGTATTTAATATTTTTAAAAAATTGTCCCATTTTCTGTTACTGTTTAGCTCACTATATACTAACCTCCAATCTTCTTGGTTTAGGCTTTCCTGAAGCCACATTAGGTTATTTTCATTAGTTTGTCGTTTTGTTATATATATATTTTTTTTTCCGGGATTATATTTCTTCCTGATATTGTCAATATTTGAGCACAATGATCCGAAATACAAAACTCCTCTACTTTCACTTTATAACTGTCCTGCGCTAGATTGCTAATTACATAATCTATAGCAGTGGATGAAGTAGGTGTGATTCTTGTTGGCTGTCTAACGGCATCATGTAGGTTATAGCTTCTTAATATATCATTTAAACTTTTATAGTCCCCTGTATTTTCACAAGAATTTATGTTTGTCACCCATAATTATTATGTTTTTCTTATTTATACAGGTTCTGTTTAGAAAATTATCCAGGCTCTTGAAGCTAATATTATCGTTCTACGCTTCTCGTTTTCGCCAGATGATGCTTAAATGTCGTTGGTGACGTGGTGTTGCCCGTTGATGTGGTTTGCTCCGGCTAGTCAGCTTGAGATCTCTTACTTTTATCTCGGGTCTGCGTAGATGTGATGGACAACCCAAGGAAAAACTTTTGCATATATTATTTATTGCATCTTAAATATTTTCGGGAGCTATGCCGATTGTATATGTAGAGGAATCGCACTCACGTCCGCACAGCACAACCTGCCGTACTGGTCTCTGGTTGAGTAGTGACCAGACGCTTTCTCTCTTACCCACGCTAAGAAAACCGTTCTCTTCCAATTTGAATGTCATGACGTCATCCAAGAAAGCCTCGTATCCAAAATGCTATTTCCTTTTCCCGCAATTTAGAAATGTCCCTTTCTATTATAACATGTTCTTTTATGAATTTCGAATATATAATTACCTTTTTAGGATTAAACGATGTTTACTTTATATTTTATTAAATATATCGCGCGACTTTTAAGGTTTTCAGACCTGACTTTCGAACGTGTATTTAAACTATGTAGTATGACGTCATGACTCGCTAATTTCAAACCAATAATGTGTTTATCCTACAAATTTAACGACTATTATTTACTCATATCTTGCTCACCTTACAACACTTCCTGCTCTATCATCTATTTATGTTATTACTTAACACTTATCGCAAATCTCACATCCGGCACTTAAATTAAAACGTGTCTTTATCAAGCCCATTCGATTGGAAATCTAAATTTCGGTATCACTCTTTATGAACTCATTAACCTTAGTACTTGGCGACCTATATAGTCCAATAATCAGATATGATTCATCTTTTATTTGTATTTTTATTCCTGCTACCTCAAACACCATTTCTGATTGGAAATCCTCAACCCAGTCAAGTACTGTGAAATTTATCCCACTTTTTATGTAGATTGCTACCCCACCACCCTTATGAGATTGCCTACTATAGCTTGCTGCTAGCTCATAGTTTACTAACTTAGAGTACTTAATCTGATTTTTATTAAACCCATGTTCTGTCAACACCAAAATATTAGGTTTACATTCACTTAACATAATTTCAAGTTCCCTTATTTTGTTGGATGCATACTGAGCATTTTGATGCATTAGGTAAAAGTTACCATTTTCCCTGTTTTTATATTTTTTACCATCCACCACTTTTTTCTCTAGTTTCCCTTTAAGAGAGAATAGATAACATCACACATTAAATTTCCAAATTTTTGTGACCCCTTTCTATTTAAGTGTACACCATCTCTACCAATATCATTGTCACTTAACCAAAAATTACCATCTACAAACAAACATTTTTTTTTCTCGCATAACCAGTTTAACTCTCTATTTATTCTAACTATTCTACCCACGCTCACATTTCTCCTACGTAGTACTCCACGTATAATTATTTTAGTTTCAGGTGTTTGGGATTTAACTTTATTTATCATATCCATAGTTTCCCCCATAATTTCTTTAGCACTAGTACCCCTGCCGATGTTATTGGTGCCCGCATGTATTAGCACTACATCAGGCTTTGCTTTCTTCAATTGAAAGTCATTTACCTTACCTTATAGTTCGTCCATTTTTATGCCTGGAAAACATCGTACTTCAAAACCCTCTTCCTTGCACTCTTCACCCGCAAATTTTAACATTGAGTCCCCTACTATTAACACACGCTTACGCTTTCCAGCTGGTTTTGGATTGTATCTCTTTTCAATATTCACAGCACTTTCCACTATTTCTTCTTCCATGTCAAGAACTTGATATCTGTTGAAGCTCGCAAAATTTGCATCTTGTCTTGGCTTGCATTCGGCTCTCCCTTTCTTGGTTACCATAGTATACGCAGGTTTTTCAGCTTCAGTCTTTAGATTCTTTTTGAGGTCCTCATTTTCTGATTTTAATGTAGCGATTTCTTGTTTTGCTAACTGAAGTTCTCTATTTAGTAAATTTATCACTACATGTAGCGATGCAATTATCTCTGGTTCCCGCTCTTGGCGTCCTGTAGTGTGTTGATGGCCAGCCCTATCTCCATTCACTCTGGATTCATGATTTACGTCCTTCTCCGAGTTACCTTCATTTTCTACACTTTTGCTTCTGATATATGTTTCATCTATGCTGTAGGTTTCTTCACTACCATCTCCCTTTCCATTTAATTTCGATAATTGATGTTTACTGGATCGCGTTAACATACCGACCGGTGCCATCTTGAAATCCCCATATATATATATGTATTAAAATAAAATATGGAAATATTTATGACGTCTTTAAACTAACTTAGTTGTTCGTAACAATGAACATTGCAACACGTTTTCGTCATTTAACCAACTCATACCAACATCAAAAAACAAATTACACTTTTAACAAATATTTACATAAACGATTTTCTTTTGGGGTCTTCTAATATTCTGTCTCATATGTTATTAGATTTTAGAAAATTATTAATTATAGCCATAAGTATCTTCTCAAACACTTTGGTGAATACAGATATTAGAGTGATTGGCCTATAATTGCTAACATCTGTGTTTGAACCTTTTTTATAGACTGGCCGTACTGTGCTGATCTTTCGTGTTTCTGGGAATATTCCACCATTTATTGAGTAATTTATTAAATACACCAGTATGTTAAGTAGTTCTTGTTTTCAGTGTTTTAATACTATAGGTGATATGCTATCCCATCCGGAGGATTGCTGATTTTTTAGGCTGCTTATTACTCTATTTCTTCAGGATTCGTTTCATGCAAGTACATGCTATTCGTAATTGTTTTCTTGTTTTGTGTGTCCTTAATTGTAAGGGTGACATTAGTGTTTATAAAGGAATGGTTGAATAATTTGCAAATTTCCAAAGGGTCGTTTAGTGTTTGTCCATCTCGGGTTAGGTTTATGTTTATGTTCTAAAGTAAGAACAAATTAGAAACTAAAAACTTCATTTATCTTAGTAATGTTGCAAGTTAGTTTTTTCAAACACTGACTCGAGTTTCGAGATGACTCCAACTCATTGAGAATGAGTTGCAGTCAACTCGAAACTCGAGTCAGTGTTTGAAAAAATAACTTGCAACATTACTAAGATAAGTGAAGTTTTTTAGTTTCTAATTTGTTTTTACTTTAGAATCTAGTTGCTTCAATGTTAATAGCTTCAATTTCCTTAATTATGTTTATGTGCTCATCACCTGGGGTTTTCTTTGCTTATTTATAATACTCCACACTGTTTTTGTAGTATTGTTAGAGCTCGCTAATTTTTTCTCTACTTGATCTGCGTTTAGGATTAGTAACGCTTTCCTATATTGTTTTTATACTTGTTGTAGGTGCTGTAATAAGAGTTTAGTCTGGTGGTTTGAAAAAATTCGTACATGGATTTCATTTTATTTTTTAAGTGTTTGAGCTCAGGCGGCAAAGTTAATTTTGCAGTTGCTTCATATCTGACTGCCCTTTTTAACAGGGGGCAAGTTTTATCAAAGGGGAGCATAAGTTTTTGTATAAAAGTCTTCCATTTATCATGTGTATTGCATGCAGTATACACCTCCCCCCATTCCTCTTTAGCTAGTATTCCTTTTAGCTTATCTCGGTTGCACTTTTGTGTATCTCTAACATATCTGTATGTACTGTCCTTCGATTGGCAAAAATCATTGTATATATCAATTATTTGTCCCCTATTGTCTGATATGTGGAACTCATTATTTATAGTGGAGAGCCTGTCTTCATCTACATTTGTTATTATGTGGTCAATTGTGCTGGATGAGCGCTCTGTGATTCTAGTGGGGCCTCTGGAGACAATTTTTAGGCTGAAACTGTGAAGGATATCTAAAAGATCTACATTATCTGCTTCCACATTGGTGCGGGTTTTATTAAAAGATCGTCAACACATATCAGCGTGAATATAGCAGCAGGAATAATGTTTTTACTGAATGATGAAATGTGTGATAGCAGACGCTACTCTTATCTTCAGGGTCAATGGTTACAGAATGGAATGCATAAATCAACGTTCCTTTTATCACAACATATTTATTCGTTAATTTACACTTTTAGCACCATATTAATTAATCAACAATCTTCACAGTTTGGTAGAATCTACACTGTATAAAGGTTTGGGTGAAAGTTACATGTTCACGCGCTATCAAAAAAAACACATCCTTTCAACTTGAGCTCACAGACGCCAATGAAAAAAGAGTCCCTGGCGTCTCTCTGACGTAACACCGCCATTCTTTTGTATTCGTCCGCGCAATAGTTTTCATTGGTTGAACACAAAGTGACGAGAAAACATTGGCTATCTTGAATATTAAAAAATAAGTCCCTGATACACCCAAATTAAAAGAATTAGAAATTTACACACTCTTACAAAAATATTTACATGAACGACCCTCCATTGGTCAATATTCTGTCTCATATGCCCCTTGTTTTGTTTTTCAAGTTGTCACCTTATTTACAATCTTGAAACACAATACAATACTTCTCCCTACTCCTATGATTCAATCACTTTGTACAATATTTTTTTTTTTTTTTTCTTTACAGTCTTCTTCACTGTTTGTCTTTGTCTTTTGTTTTGACATGATACAGCATGTCTTTATAAATTTCACATATTCGGTTACTACACAATACATTCAGTTATTATACAATACATATCCAGTTATTGTATAACACATTTAGTTATTATACAACATGTCCAATTATTATACAATACATATTCAGTTGTTGTACAACACATTTAGTTATTACACAACATGTCCAATTATTATACAATACATATTCAGTCATTGTATAATATACCCAGTTATCATATCACATATGTTGTTATTATACAATACACATTCAGTTATTATACAATACATATTCAGTTATTGTACAACACATTTGGTTACTACACAACATGTTCAGTTATTACACAATATATCCAGTTATCATACAATATATATTCAGTTATTGTACAACACATATTCAGTTCTTATACAACACATATTCAGTTATTGTACATTTGACATTGACACAAATATAATTTAAGTGTATCATGGTTTATTATGTGGTTTTTGACTTGTATTCATTGCTATGAGGAGAGAAAAACAGGATACAAATTTTGAGCTAATGATTATGATCATGTTTATGGCAATATTTTATTCAGTTCTTTGTCTTCTTTGTCTTATAAGCTTATTATGTACAGGCAGGTTGTTGAGTCGGTTCTTAAACTCTGATGTTACTAATGGTACCAATTTTCTTAATTGGGTTATTATTCATTGTTGTTTGGTTCAACATTTCTTCGAGCTTAGCATTGGCTATATTCATCTTAATTCATGGGCATTGTTTTTCTGATTATGGTTTTCCTCACTTCACTAATTGTCATTTCTTTGTCTCTTATTTCTATAAGAGAAAACTTCTATACTTACAATTATTCTGTAATTGTATTATTTTTCTTCTCAATTTACCCTCGACATCTTTGTGTCGAAATATTATATCTTTTTCATCATAATTGATTCATTTTTATTTTTGTCCCTGACATCCTTATGTCAAAAACATATTATCTTCCGTCGCTATGATTAATTTCTTTAATGACAATCAGTGTCCTCGTCTGTTTTTGTTGACAATGCTCTTTGTGGTCGATATGAATGAATGAATGAATGAATGAATGAATGAATTTTGTACCAATTCTTTTACATAACTTTTACAATTATCCTACTCTAACCTAAACTACATACAAATTTTACATAACCTTATTGCTACCTTGGTTTGCATGGCACCCAGGCCATTTGCCTCCCAGGTAGCTCTGATCAATCTATTCCATCTTATATTAATTAATTGTCCCTCTCCCCCACTCTGCCTTCTTCATTTACACTCTTTACTTTTCTTGCCCATTTTTCTCTTACTTTCTTCAAAAACTCACCTATACTTCTAGCCTTCCTTTCCTCTTTCACTGTTAACATTTTTATGGCTACCATTTTCCCCTCTATTTTTTCCCATTTTTTCTCCCAAACCTTTTTCCTCCATAATGCTAATTCCTTACATTCTGTCAAATAATGTTCTATACTTTCTTTCTCACCGCACATTTCACATATTCCTATTTTACCGCTTCTTGTCCCTCTTAAAAATATTGCTCCTGTTCTCATCCACGCTAGTCCTTCTTTTTCCTGTCTGTTACAATAATCCACATATGGTTCTCGCCCCCATCCTCTTTTTATTTGCTTGTAGAATTGTAATGATTTCTTGTTTTCTAAACTTCCCCATATCTCTTGCCTTTCTATGTCTTCTACCCTACACTTTACTAGTTTATCTACATTACTTTCATTTCTTTCTTCAAGTTTCCATATATCTCCCATTCCTATTTTCTCCATAATTTTTCCAACCCCTGCCCACCAACTGTTTTCATTCTCTAGATTTTTTTGTTGCTTCATACACAATTTTAAAATTTCTCCATCTTCTTTAACCAAACATCTATACCAAAATTTTATTATTCTCTCCATTATTATTCCTTTCCTTCTTGTTTTCCCAAGCTCTACCAAGGCCACTTCTCTTGGCGCCGATCTCGGTAGTCCCAATAATTCTTTGCAGAACATTCTATACATATGATCTACCTTCTTGTTTATATCTGTGGCCCCCCAGATCTCTACTGCATAAAGCATTTTTGATTCCACTACTGCCTCATACATCCTTTCCAGCCACTTGGTTGTCATCTCTAACTTGTATTTGCAAATTCTGACTCCTGACATTGCAGCTCTCCCTTTTGCTTCTATCTTTCTTCCATGTGCCTCCCACTCTCCTCTGTTATTTAGCCTCACTCCCAAGTATTCAAAATCTTTGACCACTTCTAATCTTTTCCCATTTAATACCCACCTCTCCTCTTTTCTCAATTTAAATCCCTTTTTGAAAACCATGACCTTGGACTTGTTTATATTTATCTTTATTCCCCATTCCTCACAAAATTTTTGCACCTAATTTATTGCCCTTTGTAATCCTACAATTGTTATAGATCCTACCATTAAATCATCAGCATATAGCAATCCTGGTATTTCCTTATTCGCTATTACAGGACAGTGTTTGTTCGCTTTTTGGATTTTATCTTTTATATCGTCTATGAATAAATTAAATAATATTGGACTAAGTTTACATCCTTGCCTCAAACCAATTGCTTGTTCCGTCGTTTCTGTGATTTCATTCTTTCCCCATCTTATACAAAACTTTATCCCATTATATATTTTTTCTACTTCCTTTATAAAATTTTCGCTCACCCCCTTTCTTCTTAATTTCCATGAAAGAGCTCTCCTGTTTATTGTATCAAATGCCTTCTCAAAATCTGCAAAAAACATGTATACTCTTCCTCTCTTTTTACTAAGGTATTTATCTATTATTGTTTTTATTATAAACACATTATCTACTGTTTGCCTCCCTTTTCTAAAGCCTGCTTGAAATTCTGTCAGCTTCCTTTCCTGTTCTGCCCAGTTTTTTAATCTTTCTGCCAGTATCCCGGTGTAAATTTTTCCTAAAATAGATAGCAGACTTATTCCTCTGTAGTTTTCTGGCTTGTTTGGTCCCCCCTTCCCTTTATATATAGGTACTATCATACTTATTTTCCAACTTTCCGGAATAGCCTCACTTTCTTTTATTTTGTTTAATACCTTTGTCATTATTTCTAAACCCTTTTCTGTTTCTCCATATGTTTTCCAAAATTCCCCTGGTATTCCATCATACCCTACTGCCTTTTCTTTTTTTATACCTTTTATTTGCTGGTAGACCTCTTGCACTGTAAATTTATCATCTAATTTGTCATTTGTTGTATCTATTTTTCCTATTTCGGTTATTTCTAGTTTTGTATTTTTTCTTTCCCCAATCAAATCTCTAAAATATCTCCGCCATTCATTTGGTGTAATCTCATTTTTGACCTCCCCCTTCTTGCTGGTCCTTCTTACTACCTCCCAAACTTTTTTACTGTCTTTTCCCTCTATAGCCTCCTTAATAATTTTCCCCATATTTTCCTGCCATTCTTTCCTCTTCACCTCTAGAAGATTTTTATATCCCCATTTCTTAATCATCAGATTTTTTCTATCTGCTTCCTCTCCTGTTCTCCTCCATCTAGTAAGTTCTTTGAGCACTTCCTTTTTTTCTGCCTGACACTCTTCATCGAACCACCCCCTATTTTTTTGTTTCCTATTCTGCCTTACTTCCATTTCTCTCCCTGCTCTTGTTACTAGTAATTCTAATAGCTGTAATGCTTTTTCTGCATTTTCTTCCCCTATATTTACCACTATTCCTCTTTCTAAGATTTGCCCTACCGTCGATTTTATATCTTGTACGAAACCTTCTCTTTGTTCCTCCCTCCATTTAAATGTTTTTACCCTAATCACTTGTGTGTTTTCCTTTTCTTGCACCTGCTGCTCTACATTTACTCTCATAAGTATGTCAATTAATAGTGGAAAATGACCACTGTTCGTACATAAATTTGTGACCCTAAAGTTCGTTACCATATAATTAATATTATTCGACCACAAAACGTAGTCAATCACACTTTGACCATTTATATTTATAAAAGTATACTCCCCTTGCTCATCCTCCCCATATTTCCCGTTTAAGATATCTAGTTCATTTAACTCACAAAACTCAATAAATTTTCCGCTTCCCCTATCCCCCGTTTTGTCCTTGCTGTGCCTTAGACTGTCTCTTTTTTGTAACACTTCGTTTACGCCCCACTCCTCCGTTAGATTTACATGCTTTTCCCCTATTCTTACGTTGAAATCACCCATTATTACAAACTCAATGTGTGTGTATTTGTCCCTTATACTCCCTATATCTTTATCTAAAGCATTATACAAGTCTGGATTGTGGAACTGTGAGGTAACTGGCGGGTTATAAACTATACCCACACCTATGTTCCCGTCATCTATCTGTTTATCTTGGATTATGACCCATAATACTTCCTTTGACCTGGACCACGTTTCTTTAACAGTTGCTCTCAAGGAGCTTTTTATGTAAAAGCCTAACCCTCCCGATACTCTCCCTTTTTTGGCTAGCATTTCTCCCTTTCTCCCCACGTATTTGTATCCGTTTATTTCTACATCGTCCTCTTTTATCCAGGTTTCCACCACTGCCAGATAGTCTAGCTTCTCCAGTAAATATTGTAAACTCCCCGTATAAATTTTGTTTTTTAAACCTTCACAGTTCCAAAAACCCCAGCATCTTTTTTCTGCTATTGCGATCCTATTCTGTCCCTGAAAGACCTAAACTTTTCTAGGTTTTGTTTACTTCTCAGTCTGTATCCTTCCATAGATTTTTGAGAGTCTTTCTGTAACACCAAAATACTTCCGTGCGGGGATGATATAATATCTTCCTCCTCTTCCCTCTCCAACACCAAGCCGTGGCTCAAACGCTGCTCCCTTCTTTCTCTCCCCACCTCCTCTTCCTCACTGGACACTTCACTACACTGACGCCACGCCTCCTTCCCCCTCTCTGCTAGATCTCGCGCTGCATCCCTCTCTTCCCTCCTTGGCGTCACAATCTTCTTTGGTGATGACGCATCTTGTGACGTCACCGGTGATATATCGGTTCTCTCTTTCATAACAGCTGTTGTCTCCTGCGACTGATGTGACGCATCCTCAGCTGGTGCGATTTCAGCGTTTTCCTTTCGTATTGTTTTTGATACCTCTCCATCCATTAACTCCATGCTAGACTTTGCCCTTCCTCTGCCTGTTGCTAATGTTGAATCAGTTTGTTCACTTCTTTTTTGCTGACTTGTTTCCGTCCGAGCTGTTCCTTTCATCCATATGCCGCTCTTCCTCAAATGTGTTACATCTACTCCGTCTATCCAGAGTTGTAAATTTCGTATAAACGCTTGTTTGCCTTCTGATCTTGCTTCTTTCATCTTCTTAATTAAGTCCTTTTTTACCTCTCTTTGTGTTATTGTCAGGTCCTTATTTATAAATATATTGCTTCCTTTCAGCTTCTTTGTTCTTCTTAAAATTTTATAAATTAGGTCTGCTGTTGCAAATCTTACTATAATTGGCCTTTTCCTGCTTAGTCTGCCTACTCGGTATGCCTCCACAATCTCCCATCCAGCCAACTCCATTTCAAGCTTGTCCACCAGAATTTTCTTTATTTCTTCTGCTGGCCAGATACCTCTTCTCTCTTCTACACCTGTAAATACCAAATTTAGTCTTCTTCTCTTCACATCCATCCTCTCCATCTTTTCCATTATTCCATCTACATCCCTTCTTATTCCTTGTACTTCTTTACCAATATCCTCCTTTATTTCGCTAGCTACTTGCTTCAAGTTGTCTCTTATTCTTTCTTCCATGCCATCCATTTTATTTAATTTTCCTTCCAGTTTCTTCAACATTCTTTCAATTCCATCAGGTCCTGGGTTTAATTCAATCCCTCCTATCATTAATAGCATCAATATTATGCTTCCTATTATTATCCAGTTTATCATATTTTCCTCTGTTTTTCCTTTCCTTACTTTCAGTATCCCAAATAGCCCTATTCTCATTCTGTAAACTGTGATTGTGGTCGATATAGCCAATGACTATGTTGATTTTCTTCCTTGTTGTAATTCCTAATCTGAACATAATTTTCTATAAGTAACCCATTAAAAATTGTTATCTTCTTTCATCTCTACTACTCCTGCCTTACACATTCGTTGGCAAAGACTATTTGGTCCTTTCTTTGTATGGCTTCAATTTATTTTTATGGTATCTTCCTACCAACTTGCCATTTGTATTCTGTAGCTCATACGTGTGGTCACCCAGCTGTTTTGTTATGACCAGTGGTTCCATCTCTCTCTTCGTGTAGCCATCATGGTGTCGATGTCAATTGTAAGTTACTGAGATTTTGTTGTTTGTCATCCAGCCAGTTGGGACGAACTTAGTTGTTGTAATTTCCCTGAGTGTCGGTGGTGGTTGTCGTTTCTGTATTCTGTGCAGTATCTGCCCTATTTGGCACATCTTCTTCTACTTCCTGCTGTCTTATGTTGCCAGTGTACCATTGGTCTTTGCCCCTTTGGCGTGAACCTCTGTCATATGACGGTCTGTGGTTGTTCAAGTGTTCCCTACTGAATCGTATGTGATTCACTTGATGGGTATGGTCTCCTGGTCTTCCACGATCATATGTATATGTTCTGTATCTCGATTCACCATTCGGTATCGTGTCGTGGTACCGCTGTCTTGTGTTCTCCATCCTCTCGCCATGATTATGTGGTTGTGGGAAATGGTGTGCCCCTCTCCCCCTTTCAAGGGTACTCCTAGTATTTCTATGTTCTCCCTCACTCTGGTTGTTCGTAGCCGTGTTCCGGTTTAGGATGGGTGAGTTTGGGTGACCGTTCCTATGTCTATGCTCATTAGGCCGACCATTTTGTGTTTCGAAGGCCGTCAGCAATTCTATCATATCTGCAAAATCTACTGGCCTCGCAACAATTAACCCTGTTCTCACTGTGTCTGGGAAATGTCTTGTTATACTGGCAATTAGTTCTGCCTCCGATAAGTTGGGGTCTAATAGCTTTCCTTTGTTGGCTGCTTTCATAAAATAATCGATTAACGACAACTCTTTGGTTGGATCGTATCTACCTGTCGCTAGCTCTACCCTAGTTTGGTTTTGTTTAGCTGGGCCCCAATACCTTGATAGGAATAAATTTCTGAATGAGCTATAAGACTCATGACCAGCTAGTGTTAACCTGAGCCATTCTAATGCCTTGTTTTTTAAGCTTTTCTTAACTATCATCATCCTAAGCTCGTTTGGTATCCTTTTCACTTTAAAATATTCTTCCATCTCTTTAACAAAGAGTTTTGGATCGTCTCCCTTCTCCTCGTCAAATGTAGGTGGTGTGATTTCATGTAATATGCTGTTGGTGTAACATGTGTTATGTGTTGAGTCATTGTTTGGTTGTGAACCTCTTTCTCTGTATGGTGATTCAACATTTTGTACATTATTCAAATAACTCTCATCTTGTACATTACTTACATCTAAATCATCTTGTCTTTGTAATGCCTTCACAACATCATTTACATTAGCCAAACTTTCTTTCCCTTTTTTCATTTCTTCACAAATTGATTTTAAATCATTCTTTATTTCTAAGTGGCTTTGTTTCATATCATTCATAGCATCCTGTTGTGAAAGCATCACATCATTCATTGTCTTTATTTTAGGAATTACAATTTGTTCTACAGTTTCATTAATAATGTCTTTCTTTACTACCTCAATCTCTTTCCTTAATTCCTCAGTTATTTCTGCTTTTACATTTGTAATCTTACAGTCTACACTTGTATTACATTCTGTTATTTCATCCCTACATCTAGCAATTTCTCCTTCTAACACAATCTTATTCTCTCTCATTTCTGATTCTATTTTTCCCATCCTATCTCCTACAATTTCTATCCTAGCTTCTAAGGCTTCCTTTGTTTTATTTAAGTTTTTATGTACTAATTTTAAATTAGTTTCCATTACTTTCATATTTTCTTTACACTCCTGTCTTCCTAATTCTATTTTCTGTTCTAGGTTCTGTCTACCTAATTCCATTTTCTGTTCTAAGTTCTGTCTCACTTCCTCCATTTTCTGACCTATTTCTTTTTTATTATTTTCCAAGTCCTCTCTCACTCCCTCTATTTTCTGACCTATACTCTGACCTAAACTTTGTTCTATGTCATGTTTTAATTCTGCCTTATTCTGTTCCATCTTTTGTTCTAGTCTTTCAAACATCATCATCATTAACCGTTGGTCTTTGCTTATTTCCACCTGTTCCTCACTTTCTAATTCTACCTGATAATTAGGCCTATCTGCCCCTTCCCCCACTCCTGTTTCTATCTCTTTTCGCGACATTTTAGTTTCTTTGTTTAATTCACTTAAGGTTAAAAGTCCCACTATTTTGCCACTTCTTAGTAGCATAAAAAATGGAAATAAAATGTATGTAAAAACAAAAATTTTGGATCCTACTTTCTTTTCCGTTGGTTCTTCGTCCAGTTATTTACGTCTCCTGGGTAGTTGGCTTCGCTAGATGATCTCCGGTGTTTTTCCTTTCCAACGTTGATTCTCCGTGTATCGATGATATCAAATGATAGTCTAATGGCGTCTTTTTCCTGCGCGATGGGATGGCGTCATTTGATGTTAACACTTCGTACTCGTAATTTTGCATTCCATTCTAAATTCGTGCTCCACGTTGGGTAAGCCATTTTGGTGCGGGATTTATTAATAGGTCTTTACCTAGCAGCGGGAATATAGCAGCAGGAATAATGTTTTTACTGAATGATGAAATGTGTGATAGCAGACGCTACTCTTATCTTCAGGGTCGATGGTTACAGAATGGAATGCATAAATCAACGTTCCTTTTATCACAACATATTTATTCGTTAATTTACACTTTTAGCACCATATTAATTAATCAACAATCTTCACAGTTTGGTAGAATCTACACTGTATAAAGGTTTGGGTGAAAGTTACATGTTCACGCGCTATCAAAAAAAACACATCCTTTCAACTTGAGCTCACAGACGCCAATGAAAAAAGAGTCCCTGGCGTCTCTCTGACGTAACACCGCCATTCTTTTGTATTCATCCGCGCAATAGTTTTCATTGGTTGAACACAAAGTGACGAGAAAACATTGGCTATCTTGAATATTAAAAAATAAGTCCCTGATACACCCAAATTAAAAGAATTAGAAATTTACACACTCTTACAAAAATATTTACATGAACGACCCTCCATTGGTCAATATTCTGTCTCAACATTTAAATCACCCAAAATTATGATTTGCTGTGCAGATGTGGCTTTGCATAGCATATTTTCTAAGTGAGTTAGGAACTCATTTATACTTGAGTTGGGGGACCTATATATACCAAGAATAAGTACCTGCCCCGTTTCTGTATTTATTTTTGTTGTGGCTATCTCAAAATTCATCTCTGCACTTATATTTTCTACCCATTCTACTCTGTTTGCCTTAGTATCATTCTGCACATAGAGTAAGACTCCTCCACTTCTATGGATCGAGCGACAATATTGAGAGACTAGATTATAGTTTATTAACTTTACTGAGTTTAGTTTCTCCTTTCTTAAGCCATGTTCGGAAAGTAGTACAACTTGAGCGCTTATGTCATTTAAAACTGTTTCTACTAATTGGATTTTATTTGAAACATACTGAGTATTTTGGTGGTATACTCTAAAGTTGTTGCACAGGCTGCTATTGTTACCATAGAGTGAGCACAAATTTACATTTTGTCATTGAAAGCTACCCATGTCTACATTCCCTGTTGGATTTACTACAAGAGGTTTGTTACTGAAAATGGTTTTTATTTTTTCTGAGAGTAATGAACTTAGGTACCCCTTTCCTTTATTGTTCAGATGTAGTCCATGTCCTGTATGGTACTCACGTTTGAGGTTACTGATGTCCACGACATTTACTTTTGGATATACGGAACATATTAGTTTAATCTTTTTATTCGTTTTCCATATTTCCCTGTTTACATGTGAATTACAGTTTAGATCATATCTGTTGGGAATGTTCACCACTATTACATTTGTTTTCTTTATTTCTTCACATTGCAGAATATTTTCTAGCACGTTGATGGTGTTGTTTGCTTCGTTTCTATACACATCATTTGCGCCAGCCACAATTATTTTCACTGCATTTTTTTCACTTTCCTCATTGTTGCTTAGTATATTTGCTGTAGCAACCTCCAAATTTGCATTTGGTTTCACATAACCTAACACTTCATAATCGCTAACAACTCCCCCAGGGGGACCTACTACGGTAGGTCCGGGTTTGGCGCACCCGGGGCCCCGAGCCAACTGACTCCCTCGGTGTGGGCTCCTCTTCGTGGTGAGGGAGTCAGTCAAATCGCCCACCCACGTGTAGGCCGTGCGTGGAGACCCGTGTTGGTGGAAAGGTTTATCCTGGTGGTTGAGGGGTGCGTATCTGAGCCCGGGACAGTTTCTTTTCTGAATCTGGGGAGGGTGCGCATTTCCAATACACTGCTTTGGTTACTGCTTCATCTAAACGGGAGGCTAGGGACTAACCCACCCCTAGTCAATCGGCCAGGACTAGGTATTGCACTGAACTCCAGGGTGAGTGGGACGGCGAGCCCGCTATATCCCCTGTGTAGCCCTGTCATCCCAGTGGGGTGACCCCTCGTTGGGCTCCGTGGTGGGTGGGGAGCACTGGGGGATGAATCTTATGTAACCCTTTTATGGCTACAAATACACCTAAAAGACGACGTCAAGTGCAAGAAGTAAAGGAGGTAACCGCAGTGTCATCAGCTCGGTACCTGGTTATCAGTAGATTAGAAGAGGCTCAGTCATTTGTGAAAGTTAACCCTTTCGTCATCCAGGCCGGTCTTGATAAAATAGCCGGTCCTGTAAAGTCATGTACCAGACTCCGGAACGGCTCTCTTCTTATTGAGACATTTACCTCAGCCCAGTTTGATAAATTGTTAAAGGCCAAACTACTCCACGGATATCCTATTCGTGTCGAGAAGCACCGTAGTCTAAACTCTACAAAGGGGGTCATCACCTCACCCCTGTTGGATGACATGTCGGAGGAAGAGATCTTGGGCTATTTATCGGATCAAGGAGTCATTGAGGTCTACCGAGTCAGGGCTAAACGCGATGGTGTGCAGGTGCCTACCCGTACCCTGTTCGTCACATTCGACCGGCTTGACCTACCTTCGAAAATTAAGGCGGGATACGAAGTGATCCCTGTACGACAATATGTTCCCCGTCCTATGCGTTGCTTTCAGTGCCAACGCTTTGGCCACACAAAGATTTCTTGCAAACTTGCAATTCCTGTTTGTGTAAAGTGTGGTAAGGATGCCCACGACGGAGCTTGTCAATCAGTTATTTGCTGCGTGAATTGTAGGGGCGCCCATCCAGCGACATCCCCCGACTGTCCCCGCTTTTTGGATGAGAAGGCCATACAAGAGCTGCGGGTGAAAGAACGTTTATCTTTCAGTGAAGCCCGCAAACGCCATCTCGCTCGCCAGCCTTCTCTTCTTAAATTTGGTACCTTTAGTTCCGTTGTACAAACGCAAGTGCAGAAGCGGGATATGAGTACGCAGACTCTACCTGTAATCTCCGATGCCGTCACTACCCCTACCCTACCAGCTGCTCCTGCATCCGTTACATCTAAGTCGATCACTGTTGGTACTGAACAACGAAAATTTAAAATCCAGCCAAAACGAAGTGACTTTCTAAAAGATCCTCAGACTTCCGCCAGCAGCCGATGTGGACGGAATGATAATTCTCCTTCACCTCCTCGGAGATCTCGTTCACAGGAAGACCAAAGGCGCAGCAGAGATCCCCGTGATTCTCCTGTGCCTACGGACAATCGTTTCCAGGCACTTCTTTCTGCTGGTAGTGAGCCTCTTCCTTCAGAGGAACCAATGGAACAGGAAATACCACCACCTAAAAGCCCTAGTTCCTCGCGAAACTGTAAGGGCAAATTGAAGCGCCAGCCGGCGCTCAAGTAACCGTAGCTTGTTCCCTTTACCTCCAGATGTCCATTCTTCAGTGGAATGCACGTGGCATTCGCACACATAGGGCCGAATTGCAGTTACTCGCAAGATCGCTGTCTCCCACTATCATGTGCTTACAGGAAACCAAACTTCGTCAACAGGACTCCTTCAACTTTCCTGGTTTTATTCCGGTACGTTTCGACCTTCTACCGGAACCTGGTTCTCCTGCGCATGGGGGTGTCATGATCTTGATTCGAGACGGCGTTTTCTACCAACCAGTCATGCTTACCACTACCTTGCAAGCTGTTGCTGTTACCATCTGTCTACCTGGCTTTTCATTCACCATCTGTTCTGTGTATATCCCGCCTTGTGCGCTCCCGCTTGCGGACATTGATATTGCAGCCTTAGTACCCCAGCTCCCAGCACCCTACCTTTTGCTGGGAGATTTCAATGCCCATCACCCTCTTTGGGGCTCGAGTCGGGCATGTGCAAGAGGAATCCATCTTGCCGAGTTATTCGCACAGAACCACCTCTCCGTTCTCAACACTGGTGAACCTACTTTTATATCTGATAGTACCGGAACCTTCTCACACTTGGACGTGTCTGTTTGCTCAGCACAGCTCACACATCGGTTGGAATGGAACGTCGTTTCTGATACATTTTCTAGCGATCATTTTCCCTGCATTATCACCATGCTTTCACACTACATGCCCTCGCCACGTGTACCCACCTGGCAGATGAGCAAGGCGAACTGGCCGCTTTATTCTCGCTTGGCTGTATTCGACGACCGCGAGTTCGATGATGTTGACCAGAAGGTGGACCACGTTACTTGCGTCATTATCTCCGCTGCCAAACGTACTATCCCTAGATCGTCGCCACAACCACGACGATTACCGGTCCCCTGGTGGACTGACGAATGCCAGGCAGCCGTTCGTACACGCAGAGCTGCTTTTCGAGTGTTTCGCCGACATCCTACACTCGACAATCTGGTCATCTACAAGCAACAGCGCGCCAGAGCTCGTCGCATCATACGGGCCAGTAAGAAGACCTCCTGGCTCCATTTCGTGGAGTCCTTCAATTGTTTTACTCCTGCATCTGTCGTTTGGGACAAGCTTCGTCGGGTGGCTGGCAAAGTTTCTCCGTCAACGGTTCCTGGGCTTAGGGTTAATAATGACACCATCGTTAGCCCTCAAGAAGTTGCTGATACACTAGGCACTGCTTTTGCAGCAATTTCAAGTTCTTCGCGTTCTGACCCGGCTTTCTTATTCCTTAAGCACCGGGCCGAGTCGAATGCCATATCCTTTCCCTCTTCCAATCGCGAGTGTTATAACGCCTTTTTCACCATGCCGGAGCTGGAGCGGGCCCTGGCCTCCTCCAAATCGTCTGCTCCTGGGCCTGATGGTGTTCACGTGTTAATGCTGCAGCACCTTTCTTCGGCTGCTAAACTCTTTCTATTGGAAGTGTATAACCACATCTGGCGCACCAGTACCTTTCCATCCGCTTGGCGCGAGGCCACCATCGTCCCAATCTTGAAGCCTGGTAAGGATCGCCATCTACCTTCCAGTTATCGTCCGATCTCCCTCACCAGTGTCATGTGCAAGGTGATGGAGCGCATGATTAACGGGCGATTGACGTGGTGGCTTGAATCTCAAACTCTGCTGTCCAACGTCCAGTGCGGTTTTCGTCGCTTCCGTTCAACGGTCGACCACTTGGTATCACTATCCACACATATCATGAACGAATTTGTGAGGAAGAGTCAAACAGTTGCAGTCTTTTTTGACCTTGAGAAAGCGTATGACACTTGTTGGAGGCACGGTATTCTTCGAACCCTCCATAAATGGGGCATTTGTGGACGCATGCCTCTTTTTATTCGCGAGTTTATGAGGGATAGGGTCTTTAGAGTTCGCGTTGGTTCGATTTTATCTCGTGTTTTTACCCAAGAGAACGGAGTACCTCAGGGCTCGGTACTCAGCGTCACCTTGTTTGCTATTGCCATCAATTCCATTGTGGAGTGCGTTCCTGCTGGAGTTTCTGCTTCGTTATTCGTCGACGATTTCGCTATTTACTGTAGTTCTCGACGGACTTGTCTGTTAGAGCGCCGTCTTCAATTTTGTCTTGACCGCCTCTACACCTGGGCTTTTGAGAATGGCTTTCAGTTCTCCGTCGAGAAAACCGTCTGTGTTAACTTCTGGCGGCGGAAGGCGTTCCTCCCACCTTCTCTCCATCTCGGTGCGGACGTCCTTCCCTTCGCAGACGAGGCGAAATTTTTAGGGTTGGTCTTCGACAGGAAACTCAGCTGGTCCTCTCATATTTCGTATTTGAAGGCAAGGTGCGAGCGTTCTCTTAGTGTTTTACGCGTTTTATGTGGCACATCCTGGGGAGCCGATCGGACTGTTCTTTTACGGTTATATCGCTCTCTTGTCCGATCGAAACTTGATTATGGTTCTATTGTTTACTCGTCGGCTCGGCCGTCTATTCTAAAGCGTCTCGATCCGATTCATCATCGTGGAATCAAGTTGAGTATTGGTGCTTTTCCAACGAGTCCAGTTATTAGCTTGTGTGCGGAAGCTGCCGAACCTCCGCTTTCTTTTCGGCGTGATGTCCTTCTTTGTAGTTACGCTTGCAGTCTTTCTAGTCTGCCGGGACATCCGTCTTATACCATGTTTTTTAACGATTCCTTGGACCGTCAATACTCGGCTCGCTCCCTGGCCCTACTCCCTCCAGGCGTTCGGTTTCGCTGCCTGCTTCGAGCATTGGACATGACCTTACCGGCTACCTTTTTCAGAGGAGTAACCAGATTTCCACCCTGGCGTGGTTCGCCGCCTACCGTGGATCTGGAGTTGTTGTCCCTGCCGAAGTCGACGACGCCTGCATCGTCTATTCGCTCGGCTTTTTCCTCTCTTAGAGCGAATTTTGCTCACTGCAATTTTATATACACTGATGGCTCTAAGGATGATCGCGGAGTAGGATGTGCTTTTATCCATGATCGGCAGAGTTTTAGCTTTCGTCTTTTAGCACAGTGCTCGATTTTTACAGCTGAGCTGTTTGGTATTTACCAAGCTCTTTTATATATTCATCGGCAAACCTCGCAGCACTGGGTTATTTGTTCCGACTCCCTGAGTGCTTTGCAGAGCCTGAGGATGCTGTACAGCTACCATCCGCTCGTGCAGCGTGTCCAGGACAGCCTGCACTCACTCGCTGGTGCTGGCATTAGCGTGTCATTTGCATGGGTGCCTGGACACGCAGGCCTTACAGGGAATGAGGCTGCCAATGCTGCTGCGAAGGCAGCAGTTTTAGGTCCCAGGTGTTACAGTTCTTGTGTTCCCTATGAAGACTTTCGCACCGTTTTACGTATTGTTATCCTTTCGCGGTGGCGTGCTAAGTGGAGTGCTGTTCAGGGGAACAAACTTCGGGAGGTTAAGCCCCTCCCGGTTACCTGGAGGACTTCCTCTCGCGCTTGTCGCCACGAGGAAGTAATTTTAGCTAGACTTCGTATCGGGCACTGTCGTTTTAGTCATGGTCACCTTTTATCTTCTGACCCGGCGCCGCTTTGTGATCACTGTAACGAGCCTTTGACGGTACGCCATGTATTAATTCAGTGCCAGTTTTTATCTCACTTTCGCGTGTCCTTAGGACTGCCGGCTACCCTGGTCGAGGTTCTGGCAGATAATTCCAGTGCTGTAGAGCGTCTCTTAAGTTTTATTCGTCTCAGTGGTATAGGAGGTCGTGTTTAAACCGCTAGTTTTATGTTGTTTTTAGTTGATCACATGTGCAGTTTGCTACTTCAGTAGCCACATGTGGGTTTTAGTGTTAATTTTAGCTCTACTTTTAGCATTACTGGCACTGTCTTGGTGACTTTTTAATTCCCGTAACATTTTAGCCAACAGGTTATCCACCTGTACTTTTTTTAGTTTTTGTGTTGTTCGGGCGCTAATAACCCCAGCAGTTGTGCGCCCTAAAACATTACTACTACTACTATCGCTAACAACTGGATGATGCTAATAAGCGAATAGACACATTGAAAGAGTCACTAGATTTGGCAAAACAAGAACTAATGGAGAGTAAGAAGACAACAGCAGCTCATGACAGAGAACTGAAAGAAGCAGCGCTGAATGCAGAAAGGTTAGCAAAACAAGAATTGTTGGCAGAACTGGAAGAAGCACGACAGTTGGCAAAAGAGGAGCAGGAACAGTTGGTGGCTCAGGTCGAGGACCTCAGATTAAAATGGAGGGGAGCTGAGGAGGAACATTCCAAGCGTGAGGTGAGTTTACAGCAGGAATGCAGTGACCTAGCACGGGTTGAAAGAGCAGAGGCACGTAATGAGGAATCAGCACAGTCTGTATCTGTAGTGACACAGGCTCTTCTGAGGCAGATACAATCGTTTCAAGCAGCTAGAAGTGCACAGCAAGCATCCTGGGAGAAAGAGGAACGTAACCTGACAGAATCACTCGAACTGCATGGCAGAGTGTCCTCACTAATGGAGCAGGAACATGCAGCACGGGAGCAGTGTGTGTCACTTAGGGCCTCAGTGTCTGTGCTGGAATTTGCCACCAAAGAGGCAGCTCAGAATAAGTCACAGCTCAAACTGCTTGAAATACAGTGCAGCCAGCTGAAACAGGGTAGAGACAAAAAAATGTCTGGAGCAGAGTCACTGAAGCAGTTTCTGACAGGCCAACTTTCTGAGCTGCAAAGGGAAGATTTAAGAACTAGGTTTAGAAAGGAATACCTAGCTCTACTGATCCACAGAGGCCAACGGAAGGAACATACTGTCGGCATAGGGGATGTTTTAGAAAGGAATACCTAGCTCTACTGATCCACAGAGGCCAACGGAAGGAACATACTGTCGGCATAGGGGATGTTGTATTGATTGGAGATGACTCCACGAAATGTATCAGCTGGTCCCTAGGAATTATTTTGGAGTTACACCTAGGAGCAGATGGCATATAAAGAGTGGCTCGAGTGAAGACAGCCAGTGGAGAAAGAGTTTGGCCTCTTCAAAGACTGTATCCTTTGGAGATCCCCTCCAATGAAACAAAGGAGTTTTACATTTACATTTGTCATACATTTAAAGTTGTATTGCAATTCACAAGTTAATGTTTTAAATTGCAAGGTGGGAGGATGTTGGCGAATGCAAATAGTTTAGCGACTTTTGGTAGCAGTTGGTAACATATGGCTATAGCTTTCAGTTTTTCTTTTGTTTTGTTGGTTGCTAAGAAAATTTACACAGAGTTTGTTACATAAAATGGCTGACCTTGTAACAAAACTAATGCGTTTGTACTAGACAAAAATAAAGTATCCTTCTTAAAACTGGTGTGATTCCATCCTGAAACAACCAAGCATCCCAAGTTGGAAGGTGACATCCCAGCTTTCGGAATAATAAATACATAACAACAAACTGTACATGTATCATATCCAACATAATTCCACATACCTTCACTAATTAGTTTATGGTTCAGCCAGTAGTGGACATTTAGTGTCTATTGTAATTCATGGAGGGACCTGTGATTTCAAATTTATTTGTCAGGCTAAGGTTAATGGATGTATATGAACTAGATTCAAAATGGATATGATATTAATAACTGGGCATATCTAACATTACTATTCTTACAGGTTACACTAATATGGTTGTGTTGACAGTTACCTCTATGCATGCACAATATTAACAAAATGAAGTAGTTTGTTGACAAATTGTGATGGTTTTGCTATCACAGAAATTTTCTTAAAGTGAGCAGTTGGGTAGGTTAGAACCTTCTCAAGTATTCACATATCTTAAAGCCATGATTATGTGCATTTTTGTTCTCTAAGTTACTATCTCATATCAAATTAACCAAAAAGTAAGTATGAAACTATTGCCCTTATGTCCCTCTTGTTTTATTAGTACTAGGTTGACCATGATATGAGAGCACCTGGAGCTGGGCACCACTGTTTTGTTGAAAATGCATATGCCATTAGGGCTAGTGATCAGAGGGGAGTGAGGGACAAGGCAGTAGTGGAAATGTACAGTTGCATAATGAAAACAGTACTATATTCGCAGGCCGCAGCTTCACTAGTAAATGCAACTTGGAACTGCAGATGTTTGTTTAGCTGACTGCACATTTGATGCCCCACCCACGTGTTTTGTAACTGTTTAGTACCTCTTCCCACCAAATGCACCTATATCATGACTACTATGTGTACTTGTAGTGATTACAGGCAATAACAAAATTAAAAGCTTTCAACGTGTTCCAAAAAAGTAAGTATAACAGTAGAATTTATACATTTTTCATAGTTTCTGTTTAACTTCAAAAGAGAGGGTATAACATTAATCTGAGATACATGAAGTTTGTATTTTCTGAAAGTTTTATACTTTTATATCAGTGAATTTAGAAGACTCAATTTAAAAAAAAAATTGAACTGTAGCATTTCATCAGCCAAATTGCACAGTTTAGGACCTATCCATTACCAAAACTGTGACCCAGTAAGTTTTCTTTAATTTAAGTATTTTTGTGTTTGTACTAGACACGGAAACCAGGAATGAGAGGAAGTTTGCTGCAGTATCAATTAGAATGAGAAATTAAAGGTGAACTTCTTTATTATAATGCTTGGTTATTGAATATAAGAGAATTGAAAAATACATTACTCTTGAAGAATGAAAACAACATAATATAAACTCATTCATGTGTGAAATTTAGCTTTGAACTTGATTTAGAATATAAAATATTTTAACATTAAGATATTAACAGAATTGAAATAATGTATCTGTTTCATGTGTTAAATCATGAAGTTCAATCAGCTAGCTTTAAATATAAATTTGTATTTCTCAGCATATATGAGATTTAACTATTATCTTTGCTGTAACATATAACCTTGATAATTCTGCACTTCATGTAGTGAAAAATAAGTTTAGGAATGACTGCATGACATGATCCTTGTAACATCCACTTGAAAACACTGCACTTTAATCTTTGTTAAGACATCTACACACTCAAAGAAAATGTCTTCCCATAACTTCATATACAAGAAAATTTGTCTCTAATCATGTCTTCAGTATCTTGCAACAGTATATAAACACCCTGTGATAGAGGCCTGCATGGGCCGACATTCTTAGGTTCGGCCCGGCCCGGCCCGGACTCAACCGAGCCCGAGAAGAGGTTATAGTGCCCGGACCCGAGCCCGGCCCGATTATTTAATTTTATTATGATTATGACGATGACATCATCATCATTATCATTATTATTATTTCAAACCTTTCAGCAGAATAATCATATAGAATTCCTAGTAAAGGAATGCTGTGATAATTGTGCTATTCTCAGAAAAATACATAATACATTATTTTGTATCTCTTAATTTTCAAGCCTGGGTCTGACAAACATTTTTCAAATTAGGCCCGAACCCGGCCTGCGGGTCGGGCCAGGCCTAGGCCCAAGGGCTTGGCCCGAGCCCGTGCAGACCTCTGCCCTGTGAGCGATGCATTAACTATGCAGTTTCTGAAGGAGTGCCATAATCTTTCATTAATGTACATTTTGCTTAAGATTGTTTTCATTTGCTTTTCTAAGCAGGAGTGTGACACATTTTTGGTAATATGTTAATTTTGAGCATTTCTAACTATGTAACTGGCCAAGTGATAAGCCAAGCATTTTTACTCAATATTTATGGTGTTTGACTTATAATTCTCCAAATCTGGTATGTCTTTCTCCTCCAGAGACAAGATTTCAGTGTCCTTAATCTTGCTTTTTACTTTATTTCTCAATTCTTTGTTTTTATGTATTATGTTCCTAGCAAATGACCTCATCTGATTTACACATGATGTTAGGGGTACTTGAGCCGACAGCCATTTTTTTTCCGTTTAGTTCAGTGTCTTTGCTTGTCTCGTCATACTTCTGGCACTCCTTCTGGCTGCCAGAGGTGTGACGATCGTTCCGAGGCTTCTTAGCTAGAAGCTTGTCCAGTGAAGGTCAGTGGTGTGCTGGCTCCTGAAGTGGCTCCTTGACTTGGTAAGATTTCTCTCTTGGCAGTTTACACTATTACTTGACTAAATTATCTGGGCTCTTCTTACTCCTCTGTGGGCATGCTTGGTAGTGCTGGGATTAAAATAGTTTTATTTTCAAAGTTACTAGAGCCAAACAGGGACATGGTGTGGGCATTACTACCTTTATATTTCATTAGTTTTAGGGTTTGTTCTATTTTACTGCTCTGGGAAATTTATTATCCCTATGGATAGAATTCTGTTAATCTGATTTGTCAGGGTTTTAATATTTACATGTTCTCTGTTGAGGATTGGGGGTTAGTGTTCTGGTTAAATCAGGCACTGGGGCATTTCTATTTGTAAAGGTGTCATGGGAAACCAAATGGCTGCTTGTAGTCACTTCTGTTGATCAAATTGATACTGTTAATCACCACTGTTAACATTACTTTTAAATTAGTGTGGTTACAGATATGTTAACTTACCTTGTTTTCACTTGAATAAAGCTGCTTAAAGTTACCCCACTATAATTATTATAGGAAGGGGCATCCTCTCACCTTGTGGTAGCCTTGCAGAATACCCTTTACCCTCCTGATCTGAGCTCCCACCTCGTAATGGCTTCTCCATCTTGATGTGATATGTGACTAAGACACCATGAGCAGCAGGCAGTTTCGTCCGATATGACATAATGTTGGAGGACGTTAATTTAAAAAAAAAAAAAGCAGCAGGCAATGGTGCATACTTCATTTTTATATTCTTGATTCATGGCTGAAGACTAAGCTAATTTTGTGGAAACAATTAGATTGTAATAGAATCTATTGCAATAAATGTATAGCTGATGGATTCATCAAAGATTTAAGGATTTCAAAATGATGTTCTAGAGGATCCTAAACAAATTTAGAGGTCAGTACATAATTGAAACCATAGCTATGCAATTACTCTGACAATTCCATTGTACCTAGTATTGTCATACATAGTGACTCTTAAGTCCTTGGAGAGGCAAATGTTTTATGTGCATTAAGCATAAACCCCTTTTTAAAGCATTGCATGCTGTATGTATAAAGCAAAGCTGATGAAGGTGTAGAATAATTGAAAATATCTATCAGCATATTTAAGTCTCTGGTGAAGTGCTCATTATGTTCATTGCTCACATATTCGTCAGCATCAATTCACAGTAAAATTTTAGACCATCAGCAATGGAACCATTATTGAATTGGATTGAATTTATTGAATACTAAGCATATACATCTTGGATTGTCCATGAACTTGGGCTCTAGCCCCTCTATTTGACAGCCCTCTGAGATTCCCTACATATAATTTTTTATGTCTACTGTTTATTCTTTGACTACTGTTAATCAACCTATTCAATAAGGAAAAATTGAAGCAACAAGATTCTAAAGTAAGAACAAATTAGAAACTAAAAACTTCACTTATCTTAGTATGATTTGCTGCTGACCCTGGGTTTCAAGCTGTGTCCAGCTCATTCTCAAAGCCATATAAACAAGCAAATCATACTAAGATAAGTGAAGTTTTTAGTTTCTAATTTGTTCTTACTTTATAACCTATTCAAATTTGTCTTTTCTTTTATCTTTTGTCTTTTGATTCACTTATTTTCACCAAATTCTCTTATATTTTCCATTCCCCCAAGTTCATTATTATTTTAGATTACCCATTCCATTCTAAAATTTATTTTTCCCTTCATTTTTCTTATGTTTCATGATCATTTGCTAATAATTTCCTACACCTCATTGATTCACTTTCTTCTTATCTCTGTATCCCTTTCACTTCCTTTCTTCTTTAACTTTCACTTTTTTATAATACCTACTGGACTTATCCCTAAACTTTTATTTCCATGCCTCCTACCAACCCTGAACATGGTTAGCTTAATCACTTGTTCTTCCTTGTCACATGGTGTGAGGCACCATTTTCCTCTCTTTTTCGGTTTCTTGTATATTAATACATTTTCACTATCTGATATCCACTTTTGTGAATTATTCTTTCTCCAAATCTGTGCTGGTCTATTTTGTTTGCCCTTCTTCCATTCCATTCTACCCACATACGTAATGCCTGTTTCTCTACCCTTCCATCTGATCATACCCCACATCTTCTTGTGTACTTGGTTTATTTCCCCTCACCTTCGAAATTGCCCCTTTGTTATTTGACTGGGCGCTAATAACCCCAGCAGTTGTGCACCCTAAAACATTACTACTACTACTTTGTTATTTGAGTAATTTGCACTAACATATTCACATAGTGCCCATTTACTGTTTCTTGGTCATCTGCTAATTTTTGCATTTTCCCACCGCCATATTTTTCTGTTGAATTGCTGTAACCAATCATAGCATCTTTCTTCTTCTTTTCTGTCATCTTGTCACTTGCTAATTTTCCCTCTTTTTTCTCTCTTGCATCTGTCCTTGAGGTAATGTGCCTTTCCCATCTCAGCAATTCTTTGAAATACGATACGACTGATTTATTAATTTTCTGTTTCCTGACTTGTCACTTCTCGAATTTTCACTACTGCGTCTGTTAGTTAATTCTTTTCCTCTGCAATTTGTACATCTGTCCATAATTTTAAACCTCAGATGTATGACTGTTTCTCTTCTCGTTTTGCTCGTCTTCAGTGCTCCATTAATTTCTTCATTTATTGCCTTTGGTCATATGATAAGTCTTTGTTGATAAAGATATTTGTTCCTTTCAGTTTTTTTCTGTTTGTTTGTTGTAAGTCATATGTGTACTTGCAAATTTTGCTAGAATGTTTCTTTTTCCATTTCTTCTCCCAAATCTAAATGCTTCATTTATTTTCTAGCTTATGGTTAATTATAGCTTCTTCTACAAAACTTCCTTTACCTCCTGCCTTGGATCGAAGCCTATCCTTCCTTTTATTCCTACAAACACCAAGCTTATTTCCTGCTTCTGTCCTCCCATTTTGTCATTTTTACTTTCTCTACTGGTAAGTAGGGGAAGTATTGTGTTCCACCCAAAAATTCGATGTCAAGATTTCACTGGAAATATATGTTTTGAGGCCCCCTGAATCCAAAAAAAGCATTTTTAGAAAAAGATCTGTGTGTGTGTCTGTGTGTCAGTCTGTGTGTCAGTCAGTTTGTGAGTCTGTCAGTCTGTGGACAGCATAACTCAAAAACGAAAAGTCGGTTAAAAACCAAAGTTGGTATTTAAGTTTAATGTTGTTCAAGGATGTGACACGAAGATTTTGAAGAAAATAGCCCCACCCTAAACTATCCTTTACATGGAAAATTTTTCGAAGATTTTGATTTTCTTGAAAATGGTTCTAATGATTTTGATTAAAGTGCCATATGTTTGAGATATTTTTATGACAAATGAAATGTATGTCTTGAATTTTCTGGCTATAGCCCCTGTAGTATTTACTCTGGATGACTTTTGCATAACTGGTAAACTGTTAGAGATAGACCAAATCATACTATACAAAAAACATAGATCTTCGTAAAATGCACAATGTATGTCTCAATAAATTTTCTTGCAGGGTGAACCATTTCGGAGATATTTCTTGTTATGTGTGTGAATTTCGGAAAACTTAGAACTTTAGCAAAATGCAACAACGTTGTTCATTTTTTTATATGTTAACCGTGCAAAGAGAACAGAATCTCAAAGGTCAAAAAGATTTGACTGTCGCACAAAGCCTTCTGTATTCTAATATCTCCCTTGCATCTACAAGGACATAAGCAATAAGATAATTTGTACGAATGTTTATCTTAACTAACATGAAGATATAGGAATAAGAGTTTGTTAGAATGGTTAGTACAAGAGTAGAGAAAGTCATGTGAGTGCAACACATCAGATTTTTTCTTTGATGTTTTGTAATTCTTCTCTTAATTATTTATTTGTGCCAACAAACGTACTGTTGGTGTTTTTAAACACACAAGCTGTGTGTGGGCAATGTTTGAGAGGTAGAAGTGGAACTGAAAAATTCTACCTCTCTTCTTTTAATTATTACTTTCTCTACTGGTAAGTAGGGGAAGTATTGTATTCCACCCAAAAATTCGATGTCGAGATTTCACCAGAAATATATGTTTTGAGGCCCCCTGAATCCAGAAAAAGCATTTTTAGAAAAAGGTCTGTGTGTGTGTCTGTGTGTCAGTCTGTGTCTGTGTGTCAGTCTGTCAGTCTTTGGACAGCATAACTCAAAAGCGAAAAGTCTGTTAAAAACCAAAGTTGGTATTTAAGTTTAATGTCTTTCAAGGATGCGACACGAAGATTTTGAAGAAAATAGCCCCACCCTAAACTACCCTTTACATGGAAAATTTTTCGAAAATTTTGATTTTCTTGAAAATGGTTCTAACGATTTTGATTAAAATGTTATATGTGTGAGATATTTTGATGACAAATGAAATGTATATCTTGAATTTTCTGGCTATAGCCCCTGTAGTCGTATTTACTCTGGATGACTTTTGCATAACTGGTAAACTGTTAGAGATAGACCAAATTATACTATAAAAGAATGTAGATCTTGCTAAAATACACAATTTATGTCTCAATAAATTTTCTTGTAGGGTGAACCATTTTGGAGGTATTCCTTGTTATGTGTGTGAGTTTCAGAAAACTTAGAACTTTCGTGAAATGGATCATCGCTGCTCATTTTTTTATATGTCAAGTGTGCAAAGACAACAGAATCTCAAACATTTGACTATCGCACAAAGCCTACTATATTCTAACATTCCCTTTGCACCAACAAGGAAATAAGCAATAAGATAATTTGTACAAATGTTTGTCTCAGCTAACAAGAAAGAAGATATAGGAATAAGAGTTTGTAAGAATGGTTAGTACAAGAGTAGAGAAAGTCATGTGAGTGCAACACATCAGATTTTTTTTCTATATTTTTAAGTATTTCCTCTTCTTTATCAACTAGTTCCCAAATGACCTAGCTCTCAGTGGGCCCTTAAGCTCCGCTCCACATCAACTAGTTCTCTTCATTTATTTCCTTTTGTCCTCTCCTCCATTGCTAGTATTTTTCCTATTTCCCCCCAGCTCTGCTATTGCTTCATCTGTAATATATTTGCCAGCCATTTCCTTTGCATCCTTTTTCCTCTTACTCAGCAGCATTCTTGGCACACATCTGCACTCTCTTGCTGCTTGCTCAGTACTCCTGGAACCATTAAATAATTGAAATGCCAGTGTGACATTCATACGTTAGAATAATGATGGATCTATATGAGCCAAAGTGAATAAGGGACATATTTGCCTACCAGAAATTCCTGTTCAGATATCTGCTTTGTAAATCTGTCTGTGAAATTTGAAATTGACTAATTTATCAGCGTAGATTACTTCATCTTTTGTGTGAAAGTTGTTATGTATACATTTTATAATGTGGACAGTATCCAAGGCGGCGCCGTGGCCGAGCGGTTAGCGCGCTCGCCTACCACCTAGGCGGCCCGGGTTCGATCCCAGGGACCCGCATGTGGTATTCGTGGTGGACAAAGCGGCGTCAGGGCGGGTTTTCTCCGGGTGCTCCGGTTTCCCCCGCCATCTCATTCCACCGGTGCTCCATCTTCATGTATCATCAGTGTCACCGCCTGCGGTGCCGTAGTAGTAAAAGCGGGCGTTAAACACTACAACAACAATGACAGTATCCAAAAATGCCCAGCTTTCTCTTTTGGTAATTGGGTTTGGAATGGAACAGATGACTTTCCCAGCATTTCCAGACATTCTAAAACTTTTTCAAAACCTTTTATTAGATTGGCTGCCATGTAAGTGAAACCAACTCGTACATTTATTTTGTTCAAACTGAATGTTGCAACAATAAATTAGCAATTGCATCTTATGGAATTGCAGTTATGGATTGCAAATGCTGCTACAGGTTGAATCCAAGTGAATAATAGAGAAACATATATAAAAACCAAAGCATGATTTGCTAATTGTGGTTTTCTATTTTCAGAAGTTGCATCCCCTAAGAGTCGATAAAACCATCCATCTTTAATGAGATTGCATTAAATTGCACTTCCTCATGATCATGATGTGTAGTTAAGGGTACTCTTCTAGATCATGAGCACCCTTATAAAACAAATCATGGCGAAAGCCAGAGATAAAGATGAATACAAAATAAAAATCCTAGTAAAAGTCACAAATCTAGTTTAATATACAGAACTAATAGCAACAGCCAGAAGTAAATTTGAATTTACAAAAAAGGGCCAAAAGGTTTGAAATCTCTATATCTGCAAAAACTAAATCATTAGCTGGAAGTTTACCATTGATAATAAAAACTCCTTCAACCACTTATTGTCTGCCAGGACTTCTGCAAAACAAACTGGCAGTCACAGATACTCCAAAGATATGCTAGAGAAACACACTCTACCAACATATGACAGACGACAGACTAACAGACCTTTGCTACACAGTGGACAAAGAGGAGCAATGGATCACCTCGCGACAAGATACATGAGAGGAGATTACTAGTTTATTGGAATTTTCTTTCACTGTTCTAAACTTATTTCCGCAGAGAACTGACCTGTTTTCAAGTCAGGATGAGAGCGCCACTCTCCGTATTTCAAGTACAACAATGTTCTGAAGTAACGTGGGATATTGTAACACTGGATTATGTGGTTGCTGCCTTTGTGGCTGAATCTTCCAGTTCATTCCCTGGCAAGCAATGTGACCAGGAATCCATGCACATACCATGTTAATGCCAGAAGCATGTAAAACAAGAACGGCGTTCTGGATGTGCTGTACAATAGGATGGTAGTTGTACAGCTCATGAAGGCTCCAAAGTACACCAGAGAAATTGCTCAAAATGAAGCAGTCACCCAACTTTCGACAGCATACATATAAAATGGCTCGATATATAGCATAAGGTTCTACACTATAAATGGAAATGCTGCTATGAAAACTAAAGTATGTAGTTCGTTTTCATAAACATAGGCACATCCAACACTGTTGGTCCTCTTGAATCCATCGGTGTAGTTCAAACTTTGGTTATTGTAGACTGACAAAAGTTCTAAAAAACAAGTGCAAATACTAGATGTAGGCATTGTAGACATCTGGTATACTGTCGTCTCAAGATCTGCATAGGACGCAGCAAGTAACCAAGGGGGCTACTGTCTCTTTCTCTTGGGAAACATGCTAGGCATTTCAATAGCATGCTTCCTAAGAAATTAAATTGTACTTACATTTAATCAGTCTATTCTAAATCCACAAATTTTAGTATGAGTACACGCGAGTACTCAGCAGCGTTGCACGGAGCACGGCTATAGAGGGAGTGGCAGCCAATATGTCACTGGATGAAGGTTATAGCAACCTCGCTCATTCTACATTGCAGGTCTCTGCCAGTACCTACAGTGCCGTGACAGCAGCTTACCCCAAGATAGAGCTGTGCTGCGTGTTGCAGGCGTACTCACGCAAGGTGGCAAGTACGCTGTTACTCACTGATGAACAACTAAGGTGGAACACATGCATTGAATTGTACTTCATGAAGTTTCATCTCATCAAATATATATTCTAGAATGACAGTTCTCATCTTTGAGAAGTAGCTTGAAATGGTTTCTACAAGTTGCATATTTACACCATGTCAGTGTTTTATACCGTAAACTAATTTTCATAAATGCATCACTGTGGGAAGATCCAATAAACCATGATTTATACAGTGCCTGTATCCTTTGGAGTATTTAATCTTTGAAAGTAAGCTATATTCATCACTGTACCTCATGCCAGTCCTGTGATTTACTTTTTGATATTTTTTTCAGCATATTGTCCATGATGTTTGTTATTGAGATATTTTAATGGACCAAATTCCATACAACTTGTAATAGATTTCTGAATTTTTTCCCTTGAACAATGCTTTTTGCCTTACTTATGTTTAATGTTTATTTTCTCTGTACTAAATACATTTTCTCAAATTTTAGTTTCTTGTGCAGCCTAGCTTGGACTTATCTACATTTTGATTAATTAACAAATCATTTTGCACAACAGCCAGCGAATTTCCTGCATTTTCCTAGAGCATTTGTACCATGTACCTGCTTTTCAGTCAATTTGTTAGTTGTTGTGTCAATTGTTTTTGTTTTGGTTAGAGACTTTCAACTATTAATAGATTTTGTGAAATACTAAGGAAGATTTGGAAATATATAACACCATGTGTTAATGTCTGTCTAATCCTTGAAATTTTAACTGGCCTACCATTGACAACAAATGAGTTTACTTTAAAAACATATAAATGAGTCTGTCTTCTCTAAAATAAGGATCATGCATATAACTTCTTCTAACGAGGTCCCTGTCTTTTCTGGGTATTGACCAACCTCATTTTCAAAATAGTTCTGGATCACCAGGAGATGAAAATAATGATTTCCACATATAGCCTATCTTACAGCCGGGTCAAAGCAAGCTGGCATTGTGTAACATTTCACTCTTACCCAATCTTAAGTTGACCTTCTTTAACTTCAAATATCCATTGTGAATAAACACTACTAAACTCTTGACAGTGTACCACAGAACCTGCTTGCTTCTCACCAAAGCAGCCCGGATTCGATCCCAGGCTACCGCATGTGGGATTTGTGGTGGACGAAGCAGCACTGGGGTGGTTTTCCTCCAGGTTCTCCGGCTTTGCCCGCCATCTCATTCCACCGTTGCTCCATTTTCATTCCATGCATCATCAGTGTCACCATCTGCAGTGCCATATGTAGTAAAAGCAGGCATTAAACTAAAAAACAGAAAAAATAAATGGAACCAGCTTAGCAACTGGAAATACAAGCAATAGCACACCAACAAGCATGCAAACATTTCATAAAATGAGCCTTGTCACAATCGGTAATAATGGTGCTGACACATGCTGGCATTATGCCTAAACATTCCCTACGTTAGCAAACAGGGAATGTGAAACTGTACCAATACATACATCAGATCAGCATTTTTTGCTTTCTTTCACAGCAGTATCTCGTAATTTGGGGTAACAGCAGTCATTAATAGATTCTACTACTATCATCGTCGTTGTTGATGTCATCATCACCGCCATCGCCGCCACCACCGCCACCACCATCATCATTGTTATTGTTATTATTATTATTTTATTGTTTTTATTAATAATAATTATAATAATATAATAATTACCATCTAAAGGTTACTTAAGTCTGGGGCATAAAGCACTTACAATTTGTAAGTCATCCTTTGGGTATTTATCTCTGATGTGAGATTTCCTTGTGGTTCACCGGGAAAGTACAAATCAGCTGGGAAATTTAATTTCACGCTGACAAGTTGGCCATGGTAGCTTAGTGGTTAAAGCAGCTGCTGTATAAGCGGAAGATCCGTGGTCCAAATCCCGGCTATGGCATTGAATTTTTCAGTCCTGATTCCACTTCTTAATAGCTATACAGTTCAAAACATTAGGTTAACATCTTATAAATAATTTAAAAGCAAGTATAGCTATGCTGAATATATGCAATTTGTCTTAACACTATATATAATTTGTGTATGCATGCACGAGTGAGCAAGCAAGTAAGCAATTTTATTACTATAAAAGCTGCAAAATACATTGTTTCTCTCACTAATATGTACTTATAATTTTACTTATAACTATTTATAAATCTATCTGTACAATAAAAGCATCCTTGCATACACAATTTTTTTAGTTCATTTTAAAAACTATTTATACATTTCATGAGCTGGGGTCTTTAGATTTATTCAGCCTTTCACGCTAGCCAATTTTCTGTTCATGAAATCAATACTTTGAAGTGAGTTTAACATCAGTTCCTCTGGCAGAGGACTAGATGAGTGGAAGGGATGCATATCAACAGTTTCAAAGACACCTTGGTGAAATGAGACTTGTATGGTACCTTTCCAATGTTTACATTTGGAACTGTTTGTGCGTGTTTCATAAACTCTCAATCTCAGCATGTTTACTGACAGGTAACTCAAATAATTGGAAGGTTTTTGTGCATAGGGTGTCTCAGCTTTAATGGCACAACTTTTGCATTACAAAAAAAGCTTGCCCATACTCTTTACAGCTGTAAATGAAAACAAAATAAGAAAACTACACAGAATAAATTAAGAAACCACTACACAAAAGCAAAATAACGATATTCTAAGAAAACTACAAAACAGTTGAAGTATTATAGGAATATATGAAAAGTTGTCAGTTTAGTAATCTTAGGTATCTAAAAGGTAGAATCAGAACTGAAAAATTCAACGCCATAGGTGGGATTTGAACCATAGATGTTCCACTCTATTTGCAACTGCTCTTAATCACTGAGCTACCATGATAACATGCTGACATAGCCTTAAACTCCCCAACGGCTATGGCATTGAATTTATCAGTACTGATTGTACCTTTCAAACTTTGCCTACACATGGTTTGTGTATGTTAGAACAATCAATTATCATTGATGAAATTCTGGTCAAGAATGGAGAAAGTCATTCGCTCAACAGCCAATATCGTAGCAATAGATTCTCCCTCATATCCTTCCAGGTCTTAAGTAGCACTCAACCATGCAAATTCGAGAGATTGGTGGTCACTTCTAACTCATGTGCAAAGACTGCACCAAATATTGTAGTGAAAAACTGAAAAAACAGTTTTGTGCACTGCTGCAGAACATTATTCTGCTTACAAAGTTGGGAATGCTTGCAGTCCGAGGTTCACTTCCACACTTCTGTGGAGTTTGCTGAAGTAATTATGATATCATTAATTTAAACTTACTGGCGGTGAAACACGATTAAATCTGAAGACCTGATATTATATATAGGCGGCTACTGATGGTTTTCTTTTGTAAAGTTCCAATCTGTGAGAATTTTTATGATAATCAATTTGTGTGTGTTTCCCGTGTGTTATAGTTACGTATTTCTTCATTTTATCCCTATTTTCCATATGTTTTACATGCATGATTACTTCAAGTTATAGAATGCACTGATAAAATGTTAAACTTTCTAAGATATTCTCTGCATGATTCCTGTCGCTTTAGTCTTATAATTATCCGTATGGCTCCTTTTTGCAGCATAAAAAGTATTTTTGTATCCATAACTGCACTTTGTCTCCATGTAGCAATCCTATATAATAAGCGCTGTATGTACTAACTCACAGTAAAGTTACAATAATACATTTAAGCTTCTAGTTCTGACATTCACTTTACTTTAAAAAATCTGATGTGTTGCACTCACATGACTTTCTCTACTCTTGTACTAACCATTCTAACAAACTCCTATTCCTATATCTTCATGTTAGTTAAGATAAACATTCGTACAAATTATCTTATTGCTTATTTCCTTGTAGGTGCAAGGGGGATATTAGAATACAGCAGGCTTTATGCGACAGTCAAATCTTTTTAAGCTTTGAGATTCCGTTCTCTTTGCACAATTAACATATAAAAAAATGAACAACTTTGTTATATTTCGCTAAAGTTCTAAGTTTTCCGAAACTCACACACATAACAAGGAATATCTCCGAAATGCTTAACCCTACAAGAAAATTTATTGAGACATAAATTGTGTATTTTCGCAGGATCTACATTTTTTGTACAGCAAGATTTTGTCTATCTCTAACGGTTTACCAGTTATGCAAATCATCCAGAGTAAATACAACTACAGGGGCTATAGCCAGAAAATTCAAGATATACATTTCATTTGTCATAAAAATATCTCAAACATATGACATTTTAATCAAAATCGTTAGCCATTTTCAAGAAAATCAAACTTTTCAAAAAATGTTCCATGTAAAGGGTAGTTTAGGGTGGGGCTATTTTCTTCAAAATCTTCGTGTCGCATCCTTGAATGACAATGAACTTAAATATCAACTTTGGTTTTTAACGGACTTTTCGTTTTTGAGTTATGCTGTCCACAGACACACACAAACCTTTTTCTAAAAATGCTTTTTTTTGGATTCAGGGGGTCTCAAAACATATATTTCCGGTGAAAGCTGGACATCTAATTTTTGGGTGGAATATAATACTTTCCCTACTTACCAGTAGAGAAAGTAAAAAGAGAGTCAAGAAACTTTGTGACAAATTTTGACAATGCTTTTTTCTCAATTGAGTTTTCATTCTGTACGATACCTAGAAAATGGTTCTTTTTTTTACACACCATATCTTGTTGTAAACTTTAGGTCTACAAGACTTGTATTTAAAAGAAATATATACAGATACACGAGAAATTTAATGCTCTGCATTTAGAATCTAATGTCTGTCTTTTTTCTTTCCTTTTCACTGTAATAAAAAGAGTAGAAAGACATGCAAACAGACATCTTGTAACTTGCAGATTAAGCTGAACTAGCCATTTTGTTGATAATTTGAGCAACTATAACAATCTTAATTAAGCATTTTATTATGTATACATCTTAAGGCAATCCTCCTTTTGTTTTAGAATAGAACTGTAGAAGTGCTATGCTTGCTTATATTTTAAGTCATAGTGACATATTTAAAATCAGATTTCGTTAGTTGCAGAGAATTGCTTTATTTCTGTTTTATCATCTACAGGTTAACATTGGAGCGAACACCGCGGCATATTACCGCAAAAGTGGTACATTATTCAGGAAATATAGCAGTTCATGCCTCAACTTGTGAATGGGCTATCAAAAGGTTCCTCTATAGGTAAGAAACATTGGGTTTTCCATTATTTTCCATATTTTGTGGATATAGAAAAGCTGGATTTGCAGAACCTCACATTTCTCAATTTTTTCTCAGTGTCAAATATCAAAACATTTTCTTCTATACTCTATGCCTAATATGGTTTTTGAAATGTCATATACAACAGACCAGAGATTTTAAAATTAACTATTTAGTAGTTTGTACACAATGACACAGAAGAAACACATATTCATACACTCTTGATTGGGAAGTTTGTGTGACAGGTACGCTTCTGGCCTTTGTGTTAAATTCATCAGTATTGTATATGTTGTATATAATTTTATTTGTTTTCTCTTAAAGCACAAGTGATATATCAGCCCACATAAACTTGGCAAGGGTTTTTGCACAGCGCTGTATAGAATCTGGCATTATAGAAGTATATTGCAACATTAAAGCTGTTCCAGAGGGAAAAGTAAGTATAAAACAAAATATATTATGCATTATATCTTCTGTATTATTTATACAAAGTGCTATTTAAAAGTTTGTGAAGTTCATAAATGGTCCACAACCAGACAGTAGCATGAGAAAATACCATTAGGTAATATGTACATCATACATCTTCTGTGTCAGTGTACCAGTGAGCTTCATTTTGACGTTTTGAGTGAACACAGTATTTGGGAGCATTTTTCCATTGTTGCATATTTCCTACTAGTGTCATGCAGAACTTCGAACTTGCCCCTTGCTTACAGGCCTCTCTGCCATGACATCTGTAGTCACAGGTTGAAGTTTGGACTTCTTTCCCTGATTACCCTCCCCTTATGTAGGACTTACACCCCCTAGGACTTACAAGCCAGCCTAGGGTCAGATGCCTGTTGGGAGCAGAGGAACCTCTGGACCAGGCAGATTGAGAAAGAGAATGCTATGAAATGCAGGCGAAATGGGTAATTGGAAGGGTGATAATGAAGCAATTGGTGGAATGAATGGTGGGGGAAACTGGAGAACCTGGAGAAAATCTGCCCAGACGCCACTTGGCGGCGCCGTGGCCGAGCGGTTAGCGCGCTCGCCTACCACCTAGGCGGCCCGGGTTCGATCCCAGGGACCCGCATGTGGTATTCGTGGTGGACGAAGCGGTGTCAGGGCGGGTTTTCTCCGGGTACTCCGGTTTCCCCCGCCATCTCATTCCACCGGTGCTCCATCTTCATGTATCATCAGTGTCACCGCCTGTGGTGCCGTAGTAGTAAAAGCGGGCGTTAAACACTACAACAACCAGACGCCACTTCGTTCACCATGAATACCACATGCGGGAAGTTTGGACGGTTGGCTCTATATCCAGTGTCACAGAGCGAAGTTTGGACGGCTGTGGAAGAAATTCATAATCAAGCTTCATAGGCTAGCACAAATATTACATCTACTGCTTATCTTTAGTAAGTAGAGGAAGTATTGTATACCACCCTAAAATTCGATGTCGGAAATACATGTTTTGAGTCTGTCTGTTAGAAAACCCCATTTACTTTCTTTACTACGTATAGAAAGTAGTGGCAATGCATTCCACCCAAAAAGTGGATAATGAGATTTCACTGGAACTACACGTTTTGGTACTCCCTGAATCAAAAGAAAAGTAGTTTTACTACTTTTTACATTAAATGTTTTTCAAAAATGTTGATTTACTCTAGAGTTCTAAGAAATTTGATTAAAATATCACATGTTTAAGTTATTTTCATGATGAAGATATATCTTGAATTTTCCAGAAATAACCTCTTTATTCTGTCTGAACTGCTGTTGCTCAGTTGGTAAACCATCAAAGATGGACAAAATGTTACTGCATTAAAATTATAGATCTCATTATAGCATACAAGTTTTGTCAAATACATTTTTTGTGGTGTTAACCATTTGCGAGATATTATTTGTTAATGATTTGCATTTTGAGATATTTTATAGTTCTCTCAACTGTAAATCACTATTCTTCTTCCTTCCAAGTACATCATGCCGGTCTGGGTGGCTCAGTTGGTTAGACACTGGCCTACTGATCCCAAGGTTGTGGGTTCAAATCGGGTCCAAATTGGTGGTTTTTAAGTTTGCTTAAAAATGACAACTCCTTGTCTGTAGATTTACTGGCATATAAACATTAAACAAAACAAAATATTTCTTTTCTAAGTACGTCTGTTGTGCCAGTAAAGCAAGTAAGGCCTTATGTCCCAGTCAGCAAATATCATTTCCAACATGCCCACTTGAATGAACTTGAACAAACTCAAATGTTCTAAATTACATGCTGCACTCATGCATGTTGGTTGCATATGCAGGAAGACACATGTTGCCCCGCCTTGGTTTCCCATCTCAAGTTCAAACATTCCGAGTGGTTAGACTGCTCGCTTACCACCTAGGTGGCCGGGTTGGATCCCAGGGACATGCATGTGGTATTTGTGGTGGATGAAGCATGAACGTCGGCAGACTTTTTTCCAGGGGGGGGGGCCAAATGTTAGAATTTTGCAATCAGATAATATTAATTCATTATTTTGTTGTCAAAAGTTATAGTATTTGTTGCGGATAACCGTATAAATTTGCGCTAAACAGAAATTGTTCTTTACATAAAAATTAAAATAATAGTTTAATAGTCAGCACATTAAGTTCATTAATTTCCAAGGGGGGGCCACGACCCTCCCTTGCCCTCCCCCCCCTTCACGACGCCCATGGGATGAAGCAGCATCTGGGCGGGTTTTCTCAAGGTTGTCTGGTTTCCCCCGTCACTCATTCCACCAATTGCTCCATAATCACCTTTCCATTCATTGATTTTGCCTGCATTTCATATCATCCTCTTCCTCACTCATACCTGGTGTTTGGCTGACCACCCGCTTCCAGGTCTTCACTCTCTCCAATTCATAGGTTCGTCTGCTCCCCGACAGGCATCTGACCCTAGGCACTGGCTTGTAAGTCCTAGGGAGTGTAATACCTACATAAGGGGAGTGTAATCAGATAAAGAAGGAAAGAAGTTCAAACATTGCATGACACTATTGCCTACATTGCGATTATAAAAAAAGAGAGCAATAGCAGTAATAGTAACCCTTCTTTTTTTTTTTTTTTTTTTTTTTATGTTTTGGCGGTCACATCGCTCTCTCACAACCCCCAGAATGTCTGGGGGACCACACCTGTCGTTGGTTTACGGGTCTCACCGACCTGACCGGGAGAGTTATCAAAATAACTTCACCGACCATATCCTCTGATTACCAATCAGAAGACGTATTACATGCCATGACAGGTCAGCATGTTAGGGGTTAAGGTTTTATAGAAAAATTAGAGAAATGGAGAGGTTGGAAAAATAAAGACCCCCTAGCCCTCAGGAACCCTAATAGCATCGGGGTCGGAAGAGAACAAGAGATCACCAAGGTAAGGTCAGATAGGAAAGTTACAGTGAGGAGCAAAACACCAGTAAGTGGAAGTAATGTTCTGCTCAGCTTGGGTACCTTGTGGTTGCCATTCACATATCCCCTAGACGGAGACCCCTGAGTGAAACTATTGTCTTTATGTACCCTATAAATAATACTGCTCTACACTTCAGGCACAATCCATTTTTGTACACAATCCTAATGCGCTCTCCATGTGGTCAGGATAAGCTGCAACATTCCTCTCACTGCTCTTCCCCACCTCCCTGCCTCTCCTCCATGATCTGTCAATCCCTTTCTTCATTGGTGCCAATTATAATAAACATTTAAACAGAATTGGGATATATTCTTCACCACTCTGTCCTCTATGTGATCTGCAAGAGGAAATGGATCGAGACTACCTTCAAATATGCCCGACCACTTCTAGTGCCCCATCCATCAGTGAAAAATATTGGAGAGCAAGAGGATTAATGACTTCATTGTCAGAAATCCAGCATTAGCTAACAACAACAACAACAACATTGCGATTATACAATAACATGTGAGAGAGCAGCACATCTGTAAAGTTTTGGTTCAAACTCAGAAAAACTGTTGCAGAAATGCATGAAATGTTAGCAAGCTTTTTGAGATGATGCTCTAGGCCAGACCCAAATCTACAAATGGTTCAGGTGGTTTAAAAAATGGCCAAATATCGGTAGATGACAATCATTCTGGATGTCCATCAAATGGCATTGCACTCAAAAATGTTGCTTCTGTTCGAACTGGGAAAGAATTGCACAAGGAGTTTGTCCCTGCTGGTATGACAGAGAATGCAGTGTTCTATTGGGGGAGAACATGAGAAAACCTTCAAAAATGTGGCCCACAGTTTTCTCCATAGTGACAATGCAAAGTGACTTACAGCTTTCATTGTGCAAGAATTCTGGGGAAAAAACATTACTGCTGCTCCTCCTCTGCCATGTTTTTCAGATTTAGAACTGTACTACATTTTTTGTTCTCCAAGATGAAAATCTAGTTGTAAGGTCAAAGATTTGAGACATTTGAGGAAATTAAAGGAAAACCACAGAAGATGCTTAACAAGCTCAAGAAAAAAGACTTCCAGATGCTAATCAATACGTAGAAGTTGTGCTGGGAGTGGTGTATATGCTCACAACAGTACTATTTTGAAGATGGTGCTGTATAAGGTTCAGATATGATGCAATTTCTATTTATTGAGGCATTTTGGGAACCGTTGGATAGCACCACATACAATTTAAATTTCTATGTTGTTTCCTGAGCACTATCTCATATTGTAAGCTAAGTTCATATTAGTAATATAGCAGATGAAACAGCATAAAAATATGAGGGACAGTTAAAATATTAATTGTGAAGAAATCATCATACTGAAGCACATGAATAAAATTTATTGGAAAGGCTAAATCAAAGATAAACACATGCTATTTTTAAGTTCTTTCACCACCAGATGCACAACATATAATTTGAACAAATAGAAAAAAAGAGCCCAGTTAGCATTTGAAAAACAATGAAATTTATTTCAGTAATACTTAAGTTACAGATCTGCAATGAAAGAATATGACTGCCATTGTCACTCATAAAATCTATGCACAAGTATTAGGATGTGCAAGTGTTCAAAGTTGATTAAAATTCACACATAGTCAAAAACAGAACTTGAATCCACAAATGAATAAAGCAAAAAGAATAGTAAATGTCACACATACATTTAAAATATTTTGCCACAGAGAGGGAAAAACACCCTACAATGGCCGCAATGGAAATCTTTACATTTTAAACGTAAGGAAAATCTTTACATAGACAATGTGCTCAGTTTGCTCTTCTCCCACCGCTATACAAAAAAGCTGGAGCTGCAAATCACGTGATTCTCTAGTGCACAGGAGCAACTTGCTTACATTAGCAGCTCAGGCCTCAGTCTGCCTCTGGTATTTGCTGTACAGCGATTTGTTTGCTGTGTGTTGTTTTCATCTGATTTTTAATCTGAGTGTGTTTTTGAAGGTGTGTATTTCTGCATAAGTAAGTAAGTAAATCCCACCGCAACAGCCCATGAAGGGCCAAGGCTTGTTGCCCAGCCGCTGTGTCCCCCACCTCTGCCCATTACAGGTGTCATTGGTGGGGTGCAGTACTGGAGGGTAGTATGTGGTCAGCATCCCGAGCCCTGCCAGCCAGTTATGCAGCCTTCTCGACCTGGGGCTGCTACTTCTCCATTAAGTAGCTCCTCAATTGGCCCCCCGGGACTTAAGGAGGCTGAGTGCACCCTGTGCCAGACCTCCCAGTGGGGGAAAAAATCCCCATGCTGGGCACCAGGGATCAAACCTGAGCCCTCCGTGCCAGAAGCAAGCATGCTACCAACTGCGCTACGGAGGCAGTCATATTTCTTCATCTAATACACAAAATGGGGTGCAAGAAGCTCACTTCTGAGGAGAAGACTCATGCTTTAACTCTGTTAGAGCTAGGTACCTCTGTTATTTGGGTAGCTGCTGATCTAAAGGTTTCAAGACAAGCTATTTATGACGTAGAAAAAGCAGCAGCACCTTTGCCAGTGCCACCACACCAAATTGAAAAACAGGCTCAGATGGTAAAAGAAAGACTTCACCAATGACTAATGACCTTCTAAAACGTGAAATGATGGCTAATCCATGGATTACAGCGGCCAGGTTAAAGAAGAATCATCCAAACCTGCTCAACAGTGTTGCAATCTGGGCCATTCAGCATCGGTTTCAAAAATACCTGGGTTTACAAATTCTGTGTGCTGCCAAGAAGCCTCTTCTAACTGAAGCTATGATGAATAGAAGAGTAAATTTCTGCAAAACATATCAGCACTGGACGTCAGAGGACTGGCGCAAAGTAATGTTTTCTGATGAAACCACTGTCAAATTGGTCAGAGGAAAAACTAAAAAGGTGAGAAGGTCAAAAAATGTATCACGGTGTGATCCAAAGTTTACTATCAAAACTGTTAAACATCCAGAAAGTGTGATGGTATGGGATGCTTTAAGTGGTAATTATGGTAGATGTGGCTTGTACTTTCTCCCTAAGAACATAACAGTGAAGGGAAGTAATTATTTAAAAGTGTTGCAACAGCATTTGGTCACACTTTGGCCAATTCATCAGTGTCAGTACTGCTCATAGAACAAAGATGGTTTAGAAGTTCCTGAAAGACAATATACCTGTTCTTGACTGGCCTGGCAACTCTCCTGATTTAAATCCAATAGAAAATGCTTGGGATCAAATGAAAAATAAAATAGAAGAGCTGCAACCATCAAATATTAAGGAGCTGCAGGAGATATTGAAGAAGATATGGGTAGAAATGGACAAAAACTATTTTGAAAATCTAGCAGACTCGATGCCTAGGAGACTCATGAAAGTCATACAAGTTAAGGGAAATATGACCAAGTACAGAGAAGTTAAAATTATTGTTAGCTAATGCTGGATTTTTGACAATGAAGTCATTAACCCTCTTGTTCTCCAATATATATTAGAAGTTAAAAATAAAACCACGTAAAGTCAATGTTGTTTTTATTACCATGTAAAGATTTCCATTGTGGCAACTGTAGCATTGAAGTAAATTTATAATTGTGTTTATCTCTCTTCTATGTCGTAAGGAAATGCATCATGGTTAACTGACAAAGTTGGTCTATTTGGAACATTAGCGGTATATGCATGCATTGCATGTGTATATATGTACAGTGGAGCCTTGATTATCCAGGTTAAGGAGGACCAACAGTACCTCAGATAATAAAAAACCTGGATAACACGGACTCTGTCAAAAATCGAAAGGGAAACGTATGGTGAACTGGCGAAATGAATGAAAATGTGGTCAAAGATGTGGATAAAAGGCATCTATTGTATTACCAAATGGAAAAATGACATACATACAAATAAAAATAAAATAAAAATGAAAAAAAAGGACCTACAGTACATACGTACAATTATGTACATGTTACAGTTCAAAAGGTTATTTCTTCATGAATTCCATAAGTGTTTTCTGTTTAACACAACTCACTCACTTCTTTGCCACCATTTCATGTATGCACGGCTTGTGTGTTTAAAAGCACCAGCAGTAAGTTGGTAGGCATAAATAAATAATTACCATCTAAAGGTTATTTAGTCCCAGGACATAAAGTACTTACGATTATATGTTGCCCTTGGGGTATTTATCTCTGATATGAGATTTCTTTTGTGGTCTACCAGGGAAAATACAAATCGGTTGGAGAATTCGATGTCATACTGGCAAGTTGTCATAGTAGCTCAGTGGTTAGAGCAGTTGTACGTGAAGTGGAAGTTCTGTGGTTCAAATTACGGCTGTTCCAATTCTACCTGTCAAACATTACCCACACATGGCTTGTGTGTTTAAAAACACCAGCAGTAAATTTGTTGGCATAAATAAATAAAAATTGTATGCTCTTTATTTTGGGTGCAAGTTAGGTGATCAGGACTGAAAATGTCAGTCTGGTTGGCTCAGTTGGTTAGACACTGGCGTACTGATCTCAAGGTTGTGGGTTCAAATCCGGCCTAGACCGATGGTTTTTAAGTGTGCTTAACCTCTTGAGCGATGGCCATTTAAACGTCCGCGAGCCGAGAACTGCTAGCATTTAAATTGTTAAATGCGCTTCGTACATACACAGCTGTATTTTGTGTAAATATTATTTTAATGAAACAAAAACTGGTATAAAACCCGTTATTTGCAGTATAAATGTACGTCATCAGCAAAGTTGAGTTGTATTTACAAAACGTTGAAATGGCACAAATTTGTTTCACTGTGGTGAAAAGTCAACTTTGCTCTGTCTAACGCATCTAATATAAATTCTCGGAAAGATACAGTAAAGAAACACCCATTGTATGTGTGGCTTATGTGTCAGCATACTGTGTAGTAAAGCGCTTCTGCATGCGTGGTCTCTTGAGTCACCAGAATAGATCAACATTACAACTTGGTGCTGTTTTTTCTATTATCGTTACGGAATGTGCTGTGCTATGAGACTCGTTTTCTATCTAGGTCGTGGTAACAGATGGAATGAAATATCACACAATGTTTCTTTACCACAATGGTATTAATTTTATTAACACTTCATCGATACTTTACATTGAACAGTTTCTCTCAACACCATTCCAAATGTTTAAAAACCTTTCCACTTTTTCACTTAGTGGAACTTATGCTTGACGAAAGTTTGGTGAAAGTTCCATGTTCACACTACATAAAAATGTCTTTTCAGCTCGAAGATACACACGCGAGTGAACAGTTTTTTGGCGTCGTTTTGACGCAACACCGCCTTTTTCATATTCATCCACGCATGCGTCCATCAAATAGTTCTTTCTCGTTAGGGAAGTGATCCCTAATCATCATCCCCTACTTTTATTATGTAACACATACAATTCTAATATTTATACATATATATTAAAATCAAATATGGAAAGATTTATGACGTCTTTGTGCAAACTTAGTTGTTCGTAACAATGAACCTTATCAACATGTTTTCGTCATTTAATTATCTCATACCAACATCAAAAAACGAATTACACTTTTAACAAACATTCACATGAACGATTTTCTTTTGGGGTCTTCTAATATTCTGTCTCACATGCCCCTTGTTTTGTTTTTCAAGTTGTCACCTATATTTACAATCTTGAAACACAATACAATACTTCTCCCTACTCCTCTGATGCAATCACTTTGTACAATTTTTTTTTTTTTTTTTTCAGTCTTCTTCGCTGTTTGTCTTTGTCTTTTGTTTTGGCATGGCACAGCATGTCTTTATAAATTTCACATATTCAGTTACTACACAATACATGTTCAGTTATTATACATCACATATTCAGTTATTATGTAATACATATTCAGTTATTGTACAACACATTCAGTTATTATACAACATATCCAGTTATTATACAACATATCCAGTTATTATACAACATATGTTCAGTGATTATACAACACATATTCAGTTCTTATACAACACATACTCAGTTATTGTACATTTGACATTGACACAAATATAATTTAAGTGTATCATGGTGAGACAGAATATTGACTAATAGAAAATTGTTCATGTAAATATTTTTGTAAGAGTGTGTAAATTTTTAATTCTTTTAATTTGGATGTATCAGGGACTTATTTCTTTTAATATCCAAGATCCAATGTCTTCTCGTCACTTTGAGTTCAACCAATGAGAACTGTTGCGCGGATGAATACATAAGAATGGCGGTGTTGCATCACACAGACGCCAAGCACTCTTTTATTATTAGCGTCTGTGAACTCAAAGTGGAAGGACGTATAATTGCTGATGACGTGTGAACATGTGAATTGCACCCAAACTTTCAGCCAGCATGGACGCTATCGAATTTTAAAAGTTGTTAACTAGCTGAAATTGTGACAAAAAGTGTATATAACGAATAAATGTGTTTGTAATAAAAGAACGTTGGATTGTGCATTCCTTTCTTCGACCGTCGACCCTGCAGATAAGAGTAGCTTCTGCTATAACAAACTTTCCACCTTTTAGTAAAAACATTATTCCCGCTGCTATATTCACGCTGAGATATATGTGCCGATCATTTTTAATAAAACCCCGCCACAAATGGCGCCCAACGTGGGGCGCGAATTTAGAATGGAATGCAAAATTACGAAGTGTTAACATCAAAAGGACGCCATCTCATCGTGCAGGAAAAAGACGCCATTGAACATCGTTTGATATCAACGATCCAACAAAACATCGATACACGGAGAATCAACGTGGGAAAAACACCGGAGACCATCTGGCGAAGCCAACTACCCAGGAGACGTAAATAACTGGACGAAGAACCAGCAGAAAAAAAAGTAGGATCCAAAATTTAGTCTTTATTTTATTTCCATTTATTAATGCTACTCAGAAGTGGCAAAATAATAGGACTTTCAAGATTAAGTGAATTAGATAAAGGAATTAAAATGTCGCGAAAAGAGTTAGAAACAGGAGTGGGGGAAGGGGCAGATAGGCCTAGTTATCAGGAAGGATTAGAAGGTGAACAGGCGGAAATAAGCAAAGACCAAAGGTTAATGATGATGATGTTTGAAAGACTGGAACAAAGTTTAGGTCAGAAAATGAAACAAAATAACATAGAATTGAAACAGGATATAGAACAAAGTTTAGGTCAGAAAATGAAACAAAATAATATAGAATTGAAACAGGATATAGAACAAAGTTTAGGTGAGAAAATAGAGGGAGTGAGAGAGGACTTGGAAAATAATAAAAAAGAAATAGAACAGAAAATGGAGGAAGTGAGAAAAGACTTAGAACAGCAAATGGAATTAGGTAGACAGAACCTAGAACAGAAAATAGAATTAGGAAGACAGGAGTGTAAAGAAAATATGAAAGTAATGGAAACTAATTTAAAATTAGTTCATAAAAACTTAAATGAAACAAAGGAAGCCTTAGAAGCTAGGATAGAAATTGTAGGAGATAGGATGGGAAAGATAGAATCAGAGATGAGAGAGAATAAAATTGTGTTAGAAGAAGAAATTGCTAGATGTAGGGATGAAATAACAGAAAGTAATACAAGTGTAGACTGTAAGATTACAAATGTAAAAGCAGAAATAACTGAGGAATTAAGGAAAGAGATTGAGGTAGTAAAGAAAGACATTATTAATGAAACTGTAGAACAAATAGTAATTCCTAAAATTAAGACAATGAATGATGTGATGCTTTCACAACAGGATGCTATAAATGATATGAAACAAAGCCACTTAGAAATAAAGAATGATTTAAAATCAATTTGTGAAGAAATGAAAAAAGGGAAAGAAAATTTGGCTAATGTAAATGATGTTGTGAAGGCATTACAAAGACAAGATGATTTAGATGTAAGTAATGTACAAGATGAGAGTTATTTGAATAATGTACAAAATGTTGACTCACCATACAGAGAAAGAGGTTCACAACCAAACAATGACACAACACATAACACATGTTACACCAACAGCATATTACACGAAATTACACCACCTACATTTGACGAGGAGAAGGGAGACGATCCAAAACTCTTTGTTAAAGAGATGGAGGAATATTTTAAAGTGAAAAGGATACCAAACGAGCTTAGGATGATAATAGTTAAGAAAAGCTTAAAGAACAAGGCATTAGAATGGCTCAGGTTAACACTAGCTGGTCATGAGTCTTATAGCTCATTCAGAAATTTATTCCTATCAAGGTATTGGGGCCCAGCTAAACAAAACTAAACTAGGGTAGAGCTAGCGACAGGTAGATATGATCCAACCAAAGGGTTGTCGCTAGTCGATTATTTTATGAAAGTAGCCAACAAAGGAAAGCTATTAGACCCCAACTTGTCGGAGGCAGAACTAATTGCCAGTATAACAAGACATTTCCCAGACACAGTGAGAACAGGATTAATTGTTGCGAGGCCAGTAGATTTTGCAGATATGATAGAACTGCTGACAGCCTTCGAAACACAAAATGGTCGGCCTAATGAGCATAGACATAGGAACGGTCACCCAAACTCACCCATCCTAAACCGGAACACGACTACGAACAACCAGAGTGAGGGAGAACATAGAAATACTAGGAGTACCCATGAAAGGGGGAGAGGGGCACACCATTTCCCACAACCACATAATCATGGCGAGAGGATGGAGAACACAAGACAGCGGTACCACGACACAATACCGAATGGTGAATCGAGATACAGAACATATACATATGATCGTGGAAGACCAGGAGATCGTACCCATCAAGTGAATCACATGCGATTCAATAGGGAACACTTGAACAACCACAGACCGTCATATGACAGAGGTTCACGCCAAAGGGGCAGAGACCAATGGTACACTGACAACACAAGACAGCAGGAAGTAGATGAAAATGTGCCAAATAGGGCAGATACTGCACAGAATACAGAAACGACAACCACCACCAACACTCAGGGAAATTACAACAACTAAGTTCGTCCCAACCGAGTGGATGACAAACAACAAAATCTCAGCAACTTACAATTGACATCGACAACATGATGGCTACACGAAGAGAGAGATGGAACCACTGGTCATAACAAAACAGCTGGGTGACCACACATATGAGCTACAGAATACAAATGGCAAGTTGGTAGGAAGATACCATAAAAACAAATTGAAGCCATACAAAGAAAGGATCAAATAGTTTTTGCCAACTCATGTGTAAGGCAGGAGTAGTAGAGATGAAAGAAGATAACAATTTTTAATGGGTTACTTATAGAAAATCATGTTCAGATTAGGAATTACAACAAGGAAGAAAATCAACATAGTCATTGGCTATATCGACCACAAAGAGCATTGTCAACAAAGACAGATGAGGACACTGATTGTCATTAAATAAATGAATCATAGCGACGGAAGATAATATGTTTTTGACATAAGGATGTCAGGGACAAAAATAAAAATGAGTCAATTATGATGAAAAAGATATAATATTTCGACACAAAGATGTCGAGGGTAAATGGAGAAGAAAACTAATACAGTTACAGAATAATTGTAAGTATAGAAGTTTTCTCTTATAGAAATAAGAGACAAAGAAATGACAATTAGTGAAATGAGGAAAACCATAACCAGAAAAACAATGCCCATGAATTGAGATGAATGTAGCCAATGCTAAGCTCGAAGAAATGTTGAACCAAACAACAATGAATAATAACCCAATTAAGAAAATTAGTACCATTAGTAACATCAGAGTTTAAGAACCGACTCAACAACCTGCCTATACATAACAAGCTTATAAGACAAAGAAGGCAAAGAACTGAATAAAGTATTGCCATAAATATGGTCATAATCATTAGCTCAAAATTTGTATCCTGTTTTTCTCTCCTCATAGCAATGAATATAAGTCAAAAACCACATGAAACACTTAAATTATATTTGTGTCAATGTCAAATGTACAATAACTGAGTATGTGTTGTATAAGAACTGAATATGTGTTGTACAATAACTGAATATATATTGTATGATAACTGGATATATTGTGTAATAACTGAATATGTTGAGTAATAACTAAATGCTTTATGCAAAAACTGAATGTGTATTGTGTAATAACTGAATATGTATTGCATTAAAACAGAACACATATGTGTTATGATAGCAGGATATATTGTGCAATAACTGAATACATATTGTGTAATAAATTGGACATGTTGTGTAGTAATCAAATGTGTTGTACAATAACTGAATATGTATTGTATAATGACTGAAAGTGTATTGTATAATAACAACATATGTGATATGATAACTGGGTATATTGTACAATAACTGGATATGTATTGTATAATAACCGAATGCATTGTGTAGTAATCGAATATGTGAAGTTTATAAAGACATGCTGTATCATGTCAAAACAAAGGACAAAGACAAACAGTGAAGAAGACTGTAAAGAAAAAAAAAAAAAAAAAAAAAAATTGTACAAAGTGATTGAATCATAGAAGTAGGGAGAAGTATTGTATTGTGTTTCAAGATTGTAAATAAGGTGACAACTTGAAAAACAAAACAAGGGGCATATGAGACAGAATATTGACTAATAGATAATTGTTCATGTAAATATTTTTGTAAGAGTGTGTAAATTTTTAATTCTTTTAATTTGGGTGCATCAGGGACTTATTTCTTTTACTATTCAAGATCCAATGTCTTCTCGTCACTTTGAGTTCAACCAATGAGAACTGTTGCGCGGATGAATACATAAGAATGGCGGTGTTGCGTCACACAGACGCCAAGCACTCTTTTATTATTAGCGTCTGTGAACTCAAAGTGGAAGGACGTATAATTGCTGATGACGTGTGAACATGTGAATTGCACCCAAACTTTCAGCCAGCATGGACGCTATCGAATTTTAAAAGTTGTTAACTAGCTGAAATTGTGACAAAAAGTGTATATAACGAATAAATGTGTTTGTAATAAAAGAACGTTGGATTGTGCATTCCTTTCTTCGACCGTCGACCCTGCAGATAAGAGTAGCTTCTGCTATAACAAACTTTCCACCTTTTAGTAAAAACATTATTCCCGCTGCTATATTCACGCTGAGATATATGTGCCGATCATTTTTAATAAAACCCCGCCACAATGGTTTATTGTGTGGCTTTTGACTTATGTTCCTTGTTATGAGGAGAGAAAAACAGGATACAAATTTTGAGCTAATGATTATGATCATATTTATGGCAATATTTTATTCAATTCTTTGCCTTCTTTGTCTTGTAAGCTTATTATGTATAGGCAGGTTGTCGAGTCGGTTCTTATACTCTGATGTTACTAATGGCACCATTTTTTAATTGGGTTCTTATTCATTGTTGTTTGGTTCAACATTTCTTCAAGCTTAGCATTGGCTATATCCATCTTAATTCATGGGCATTGCTTTTCTGATTATGGTTTTTCTTACTTCACTAATTGTCACCTCTTTGTCTCTTATCTCTGTAAGAGAAAACTTCTATACTTATAATTATTCTGCAATTGTATTACTTTTCTTCTCAATTCACCCTCGACATCTTTGTGTCAAAATATTTTTATCTTTGTCATCACAATTGATTCCTTTTTATTTTTGTCCCTGACATCCTTATGTCAAAAACACATTATTTTCCATCGCTATTCACTTCTTTAATGACAATCAGTGTCCTCATCTGTCTTTGTTGACAATGCTCTTTGTGGTCAATATAGCCAATGACTATGTTGATTTTCTTTTTTGTTGTATTTTCCAATGTGAACATAATTTTCTATAAGTAACCCATTAAAAATTGTTATTTTCCATCATCTCTACTATTCCTGCCTTACATATTTGTTGGCAAAGACTATTTGGTCCTTTCTTTGTATGGTTTTAATTTATTTTTATGGTATCTTCCTACCAACTTGCCATTTGTATTCTGTAGCTCATACGTGTGGTCACCCAGCTGTTTTGTTATGACCAGTGGTCCAGTGTACAGTAGTTCCATCTTTCCAGATCTTTTCTCAGATGCCTTGGATGCTTTGTGGCTTTTTAAGAGCACATTTTCTCCAATTTGTGGGGACCATTTCCTGATTAATCTTTTTACCTTGTTCCTCCCTTTTTCAGCCTTTTGCTGTAACCTTCTGAATGCCAATTGACATTTTTCCTTCTCTGTCAATTCCCTTTGAGCAGCCATCGTAGTGTCAATGTCAATTGTCAATCTCTTGGGTTTTGTGTTGGTCATCAATTCGATTGAGGCGAACTTGGTCGTGGGGTTCACCGAATGGTTAATCACCTCCTCTATGTACCCGCATTTTTCCGTCCAGGAAGTGTGGTAATTGTGGCAAAGTAGGCGGAAATATATACTTATATCCCTCATCGTTCTTTCAGTCGGGTTTCCTTGAGGATAATACGTTGAGGAATAGCGTAATTTTATTCCTAATGTTCTTAAGGTGTCCTGGAATAACCTACTTTTATGCATTGTTGCATTGTCTGATAGAATAGATTTTATTCTCCCATATTTTGGGATGTAGTCCTTGATGATTTTATCTAGGCAAGTTCTGCTTTTAATGTTCTTAATGGGGTATATCTTAGTGAATTTTGTGAAAACATCAAACATGACAAAGATGAATCTGTTTCCATCTTTCCCCCTTGGTAGCTCGCCATGTTCGTCGATGCACACCAATGCATTTTTCTCGTTTCTCACGATGGATTGTGGAACGACATCGTATCTTACATTAATTGGCTTGACCTTCTGACATAGGTCGCATGAGGAAATTAACTTCCTGACTTTCTTGCCAAGATGTTTGATGTACAGCACTTCCTCAATCGCAAGCATTGTTCTCTCAGTACCAGAGTGAAGCATTGAGTGATGGAATGCCAAAATAACTCTGTCCTGTAAGGAATTTGGTACCATCATTTTCCACTTCCTTACGTCGCGACCATGTAATTTAAATAGGATGTTCCTAAATTTCCCTATCTTGGCTTCCAACTTTGGTACTATGTCTGGAGCCTTGTCGAATAGCCTCTTCAATTCAGGGTCTTCTTGCAGTAGCTTCGCTATGTTTTTGAAGTCTTGTAAGATTTCGTTGCTTTCCTTACTATTTATCTGCATAATTTTAATTTCATGGTGTGGATTGTATATCGTCTCGGGTATGTGACTCTCCGATCTTAATCTTGACAATAAGTCACTAAAGAGGTTCTCCTTGCACGGGATATGTTTGACCTCTATGTCGTGCGATGTTATTTCGTGTATGTACCTCGAGATTTTGGGGTTGGTTAGCTTGCATTTTTGGATGAAGGACAGGCTTACGTGATCAGTATATATAATTATTTTATAATGGTATATATATTGCCTGAATTTTTGTAACGCAAAATGGATTGCACCTATTTCTAATTCTGTTATGCAAGCATTGGCTTCTATCTTGTTTAGAAATCTAGAAGCTGTGGCAATCACATGTTTGTTGCCATCTGCATCTTCTTGTGCTAATATTGCTCCATATGAGTGTGCACTAGCATCGGTGTATATTAGAAAAGGTGAATTTGGATTCAGTCGTTCCAGGAGAATACTGTGCTTAAAAAGTTCTTTGATTTTCTCAAAGGCTACCTGGTGTTCGGTATTCCATTCCCACTTAGTATCCTTTTTCAACAGTTCTCTAAGGGGTGCTAATTCCTTAGCGTAGTTGATCACAAATTTTGACTGGTACTGTAAAATGCCCAGAAACCTTCTCAACTGTTTCAAGTTACGTGGGGGTGGTATGCACTCTATGGCCTTGACCCTCTCCGGATTAGGTTGTATACCATCAGGCGTAATTATGTGGCCTAGAAATTCTGCCTCTTTGACAAAAAATTCACATTTTTCCAAGTTTAGGGTCATGTTGCTTTCCTGAAACTTGGACAATACATAATCTATGTGATGTAAGCGTGACTTGGGATTCTTGCTGTATATTAAAAAATCGTCAACATATTGCGTTACAAAAGCCTCGATAGTATCCCCGAAAACTTTGTCTAGAGCCCTCAGTAGTGCACTGCTACTGGTCGATAATCCAAAGGCACATTTTAAAAAATGGTACACCTTTCCTTTGTGTAGGAAGCAGGTATATTTCCTGACGTCTGGATGAAGAGGAATTTGCCAGAATGATGCTGTCAGGTCAAGACTTGTAAAATGTTGACCTCCCTTCAATTTTGATATCAGTTGGTCTACCCCCTCAGGCCTGTAATGATCTGGCAAGGTATGCGCATTTATCTTCCTTGCGTTGATGGTCATCCTCAATTTTCCCTCTTTCTTATGGACCCATACCACTGGATTCACATAACATGAGTCCGACGGTTCTATTATTTCGTCTGCCAACATTTTCTGGATCACTCTATCAGCTTCCTCCCTGATGGAGTTGGGGATGGGCCTGGATTTATGTGAATAGGGGGTGATATCTTTTACTTTAAAAGTATGTATGTACTTATTACATGTACCTGGCTTTTTATTAAAAACTTTCCTGTTTTTAATTAATATTTTTCTATGTTGGTTCCTTTCCTCTTCAGAGATGCCATGTGCTCCCCAGACCTTCTCATCGATTAGCTGTGACATCGGTTCTTCTCCATCTGTTGGTAGTGGTTCAGGTTGGTAGTTGTTCGAGGTAACATACTCGTCTTCTGTGCAGATCCAATGGCTGCAAACATTAGTTTCCTCCTCGCTCGTCCAACCTGTTTTCTCCTTACTTACCCTTAGGTCTACCAACGCATTCTTGTGGACATTGATGTTCTCCACAAAGAACTGCTCATCCGGATGGATCCCTGTCTGGTCTGTTTCCTCCTGGCATGTTTCTTCCTCCAGGATCTTCGCGGTGCATTCTGAGGTTCCTTCCTTGATAATGAATTCATGTAGGTCATAATCGATCACCGACCTCCAAAGATTAAGCAAATCACTGCCAATGATTAGGGTAGCTGTTAGTCTAGGTATTACCAGGGCAATAAAATCGAACTTCCAGCTTCCGATTTCTACTACCAGCCTTACCTGGTATTTAACATGTTCCTTTTTCTTGCCAATTGCTGTGCTGCAATACACTCCACACACAGGCAAGAATTCAGCATTTCTCTTAGTTATTAATTCCTGGAATAGCCGTTCGTCACATACTGATGTGCTGGCTCCTGTATCAATCATTGCTGGCAATTCGATACCCCATACCTTCAGCCTAATCATTGGTGGATTGGTTATTTCCTTTCTTTCACTTGCCTGTCTCCTCAAGGTACCTATATTATGTTGGTCAATATTGCCCCTACTGCCACACAGGTCAACTTCCGGGACACAAAGTTGACTTGTACTTAGTTTTCCTGGGCATTAGAGGTGATTGTTGTTTCTGTATTCTGCGCAGCATCGGTCCTATCTGGCACATTTTCATTCTGTTCCTGTTGTCTTACGTTGTCGGTGTTCCATTGGTTTCTGCCCCTTTGGTGTGAACCCCTATTGTATGACGACCTTTGGCTGTTTTAGTATTCCTTACAGAATCGTATGTGATTTACTTGATGGGTACGGTCTCCTGGTCTCCCCCGATCGTATCTATGCGTTCTGTATCTCGATTCACCCCTTGGTATTGTGTCTTGGTACCACTGTCTTGTGTTCTCCATCCTCTCGCCATGATTGTGTGCTTGTGGGAAATGGTGTGCCCCTCTCCCCCTTTCATGGGTGCTCCTAGTATTTCTATCTTCTCCCTCATTCTGGTTGTTCGTAGCCGTGCTCCGGTTTAAGGTGGGTGAGTTTGGGTGACCGTTCCTATGTCTATGCTCATTAGGCCGACCATTTTGTGTTTCGAAGGCTGTCAGCAATTCTATCATATCTGCAAAATCTACTGGCCTCGCAACAATTAACCCTGTTCTCACCGTGTCTGGGAAATGTCTTGTTATGCTGGTAATTAGCTCTGCTTCCGACAGGTTAGGGTCTAACAGCTTTCCTTTGTTGGCTACTTTCATAAAATAATCGACTAGCGATAACCCTTTGGTTGGATCATATCTACCTGTCGCTAGCTCTACCCTAGTTTGGGTTTGCTTAGCTGGGCCCCAATACCTTGATAGGAATAGATTTCTGAATGAGCTATACGACTCATGACCAGCTAGTGTTAACCTGAGCCATTCTAATGCCTTGTTTTTTAAGCTTTTGTTGACTATCATCATCCTGAGCTCATTTGGTATCCTTTTCACTTTAAAATACTCTTCCATCTCTTTAACAAAGAGTTTTGGATCGTCTCCCTTCTCCTCGTCAAATGTAGGTGGTGTGATTTCATGTAATATGCTGTTGGTGTAACATGTGTTGTGTGTTGTGTCATTGTTTGGTTGTGAACCTCTTTCTCTGTATGGTGAGTCAACATTTTGTACATTATTCAAATAACTCTCATCTTGTACATTACTTACATCTAAATCATCTTGCCTTTGTAGTGCATTCACAACATCATTTACATTAGCCAAACTTTCTTTCCCTTTTTTCATTTCTTCACAAATTGATTTTAAATCATTCTTTATTTCTAAGTGACTTTGTTTCATATCATTTATAGCATCCTGTTGCGAATGTACTACATCAGTCATAGTCTTAATTTTAGGAATTACAATTTGTTCTACAGTTTCATTAATAATTCCTTTCTTTACTACCTCAATTTCTTTCCTTAATTCCTCAGTTATTTCTGCTTTTACATTTGTAATCTTACAGTCTACACTTGTATTACATTCTGTTATTTCATCCCTACATCTAGCAATTTCTCCTTCTAATACAATCTTATTTTCTCTCATTTCTGATTCTATTTTTCCCATCCTATCTCCTATGATTTCTATCCTAGCTTCTAAGGCTTCCTTTATCTCATTTAAGTTTTTATGTACTAATTTTAAATTAGTTTCCATTACTTTCATATTTTCTTTACACTCCTGTCTTCCTAATTCTATTTTCTGTTCTAAGTTCTGTCTTCCTAATTCCATTTGCTGTTCTAAGTTCTGTCTTCCTAATTCCATTTTCTGTTCTAAGTCCTTTCTCACTTCCTCCATTTTCTGACCTATCTCTTCCTTATTCTGGCCTAAACTTTGTTCTATGTCCTGCTTTAATTCTACCTTATTTTGTTCCATTTTCTGACCTAAACTTTGTTCGATGTCCTGTCTCACTCCCTCCATTTTCTGACCTAAACTTTGTTCTAGTCTTTCAAACATGATCATTAATAACCTTTGGTCTTTTCCTATTGCTACCTGTTCTACCTGATAATTAGGCCTATCTGCCCCTTCCCCCACTCCTGTTTCTATCTCTTTTCGTGACATTTTAGTTTCTTTATTCAATTCACTTAGGGTTAAAAGTCCCACTACTTTGCCGCTTCGCAGTAACATAAAAATAAAAATAAACTGGATGTAAAAATAAAAATTTTTGATCCTACTTTTTTTTCCGTTGATTTGTCCAGTTATGTACGTCTCCTGGGCAGTTGGCTCCGCTAGACGATCTCCGGTGTTTTCCCGCGTTGATTATCTGTGCATTGGTGTTCTGATGTATCGTTGATTATCCGTTCATCGGTGTTCTGATGTCGATATCAAACGATGGTCTAATGGTGTCTTCTTTCTTTTTGGCGCGATGATATGGCGTCACTTGGTATTTCTCGTAAGTTCATTTCCCGTAATTTCCATTCCATCCTAAATTCGTGCCCCACGATGGGCAAGCCATTTGGTGCTGTTTTTTTCTATTATCGTTACGGAATGTGCTGTGCTATGAGACTCGTTTTCTATCTAGGTCGTGGTAACGGATGGAATGAAATATCACACAATGTTTCTTTACCACAACACTTCATCGATACTTTACATTGAACAATTTCTCTCAGCACCATTCCAAATGTTTAAAAACCTTTCCACTTTTTCACTTAGTGGAACTTAATGCTTGACGAAAGTTTGGTGAAAGTTCCATGTTCACACTACATAAAAATGTCTTTTCAGCTCAGAGATACACACGCGAGTGAACAGTTTTTTGGCATCGTTTTGACACAACACCGCCTTTTTCATATTCATCCGCACGTGCATCTATCAAATAGTTCTTTCTCGTTAGGGTAGTGATCCCTAATCATCGTCCCCTACTTTTATTATGTAACACATATATATTAAAATCAAATATGGAAAGATTTATGACGTCTTTGTGCAAACTCAGTTGTTCGTAACAATGAACCTTATCAACATGTTTTCGTCATTTGATTATCTCATACCAACATCAAAAAACGAATTACACTTTTAACAAACATTCACATGAACGATTTTCTTTTGGGGTCTTCTAATATTCTGTCTCAAACTTTTGCTTACACGAGTTTCGTAACTGAGTAGAGTCTGTGTCTTTCTTTGTTGAAATACATACGTATCCTTTCCTGCTTGTAGCTGAAGGGAGAAGTGGTTTAAAAAGGTGTTTTTGCACCAACTGGATATAACCATATACAATTGTTTGGGGATTTGGACAGCTCTCTAAACCCACACAGGACAATGACCAACCTTGGCTACCGACTATAAATAACCCGCAGCCTAATTGAACAATACCACGTTGGGGGTTGAAAATCCAAAACCCCTGCACCCCTCAGACTTCAAGGAAAACATTATCCTAAAAGGATACCACCAACAGCAAAGAAGTCCCGCCCATTTCGAAAGTGTTTCGTGTGCCGCAAGAAGGGAATTCGCGAATGTGGAGATGTATGTACCCTTGTGTGTTTATCCCTGTTTTGAGGTAAATCACTGCAGAACGAACATATTAAGGTAAGCCAATAAAGTATATAGACCTTACTAAAATGTTTCATAAAGGGAAAATTATAATAACTTGAGTTGGATAAGGGATAAATAAGGGTTAAATGCTTAAACGCACAGGACGCCCATATCGCTCATCCGCCATTTTAAATGGACGTGATTTCACGTCGATATCCCTCAAGAGGTTAAAAACGACAGCTCCATGTCAGTAGATTTACTGGCATGTAAAAGAACTCCTGCGGGACAAAATTCCGGCACACCGGTGATGCTGATGTGATCCTGGCAATTGACAGCGTCGTTAAACTACGACAACAAAACAAAGGGACCAAAAATGCACACCACATATTGTCTGTGTGAACTGATTGTCTCGTCTTAATGGTTTGATGAAGAAAAAAGGTGAAGTTGCAATGCCTTTTGATATTCTGATGATGTGCAGGTAACCAACCAACCACATAGATGATTGTTACTTCTGCAAGGTTAAAATAGCAGAAGATCAAGAATAGAAAGATCAAGTATCCCTGCATCAAGTCAGGTATTCAACCCATACCACACAGTTTCTCCTTACCTGTCCCCGTTCCTCCAGACACATGGTCATTCGAAGATGAAACCCAGCTCAAAGTTAGTACAGACATGGGGAATGCTAGCTTAATTTTGATTATGAAGAAATGACACCACATGTCATGACACAAAATGATTTGGGTGATCTTGCTTGGGACCTTGATCTTTTTAAGGCACCAGCTGAATTTTTGGGTTCATGTCTGAAACAGTGGAATTTATTAGGCAAAGATGCTATGTTTTGTTTCTTTCAACATCGTCAGGTTGCCTTCACACTGTTCTTTGTCATGGAAGACTCTCTGTTACTGCAATGACATGAATGGTCTATTTAATTCTATGGGAATGAAACGTATACCAGTGGAATGGCAACTATTTGTTGATGTCTCCAAAACTAGCCTCAAAGCAGTGCTCCTTCACAATACTAATGTATATCCTTCTGTTCCTCTAGCTGATGCCACTAAGATGAAGGAAACATACAGCAGTATCAAACTTGTTGATTAAAATCAAGTATAATATCCACAAGTGACAAATCTGTGCTGACTTCAAAGTAATTGGGTTACTTACAGGATTACAATTTGGGTATACAAAGCATTGCTGTTTTCTTTATGAATGGGATAGCCATGATCAGAAGAGTCACTAAAACAGAAGGATTTGACCTGTCCATACACAAATGGAACCTGGTTGCAAGAAAATAGCAAGCATTCCATTGGTGAAATTGAAAGACATTTTATTACCACAACTTCACATAAAACTTGGACATATGTAGTCTTTCGTTGTTGCAATGGACAGAATTGGACCTGGTTTTATGTGCTTATGCCAGAAATTCCCTGCATTGAGTGAAGCCAAAATTAAAACAGGTGTGTTTTCTGGCCCTCAAATTAGGCAGCTTATTTATGATCCTGATTTTGTCACAGCTTCCAGCCCTCGTGAACTGGACTGCTGGAATTCTTTCATAAAACTGTGTTCTGATTTGTTTGGAAACAAGAGAGCAGACAGTAGTGATGTGTTAGTCAACGAGCTTCTACAGTCTTACCATAATCTTGGTTGTAACATGTCATTAAAAATGCACATTCCTCACTCACACTTGAATTCTTTTCCTGCTGGTGCTCTTGGACAAGTCTCAGATGAACATGGGGTAGATTTTATCAGACCATTTCTACATTGGAGCAATGCTATCAGGTTCAATGTGCAACAAGTATGATGAGTGACTACTGTTGGACACTATTGCAGGATAGTAGTGCCACACAAAGAGGTGCATCCAAAGATAAAGTAATTTAGGTACATATGTATGAAAAAATATTTCATTTGCATTTACAGACCAAATCATATTGTTTAAGCATCACAAAAACCAAACAGAATTAGATAGTGACTAGTACCATTTACATAAAAACAAGTAAGTGCTGTGGAAAAACCAATTCTAGATTCATGTTCAGCAGGTCAAAATACATAAGGATAACCCATTTCTGTGCTCAAAAATTTTACACAGTTGAATATTGTTGACCAGTGTAATATATGTTACTTTCCAAATTGTGTGTGTGGTAGTGTAGATGTGGTTGAGGATTTTAACATCTGGGTTTATGTTCCAGTATTTGGTACAAAAATCAGTCATAATCCTATACTACGCACAATGTAGGAAAGAATGTGCATTATCAAATGACAAGCAAAATTCCACATCCTGACTCTAATTGGTCTTCTCGACACTGGTCCTAGCAATTAAAATGTAGATTAAGTTGAAAGTGTGCACCAACTTATTAAATATTATAGTAACATTATGTTTGTAACATAAGCAGAACATGAAATAATTTTTCCAGCCTTTACATTTGTTTTGGAAGAATGTTACTCTTGCAAAACCTGCCGTGTGCAATATTTTTTACAAAATAAGTAAGCTTGAGCTCAGAAGTTTATCTAATGGAATAAAGTTAAGGAATAATGTGTCAGTTTTGAAAAATTAGGGTATTATATGACCAGTATGTACTGAGATACTATGGGGGAGTACCATATCTTTTTTCTCCTCTTGAAAAATTGTGTCTTTTACACTTAATGAATATTTAAAGAGCAAAGATGTGCAATTATTAATCATCACATTCCTATAACACCCGTTTCAAATGGCTTCCATAACCTCAGAGCACTTGAGTGGAAAGTTTAACAGCATTAAATTCAGATATGAAAGACATAATTTGTGCATTTGGTCTCTCTTATGTTTTCATCCATCAAACTCCTCAAAGAATTGTATAGAGCCATCACTCCATCCACAAAAGCCTGTTCTACTTTTGTGCCAGATGATTCAGTTGCATACTGAAATATGTTGTTAGCTAATGCTGGATTTCTGACAATGAAGTCATTAATCCTCTTGCTCTCCAATATTAAGATACTGAAGAGAACAATAGCAGTAATAGTAACCACTTTTTAGAGAGCACCATATTTTTATGTTTTGGCGGTTACATCGCTCTCTCACAACCCCCAGAATGTCTGGAGGACCACACCTGTCGTTGGTTTATGGGTCTCACTGACCTGACCGGGAGAATTATTAAAATAAGTACGGTATTCTAGTTTTCATTCAATTAATTGTCATATATTAAAAAGATTGATTTACAGAAATACATATTCAGAGCAATTCAAGGCATTCTCACTAATGTTACAATACTGGACAACAAGATGACAATGTTGGATTATTTGAGAAATACTGCATCAAAAATACTATTAATTAGCGGAATCCCCACATCTCTTCTCCAGCTGGAACATATGTCTACATACATGAAATGAGGTAAATTGTGAATATTAATGAAAATCCTGCAACTTCATCTTCAGTAAATGCTTATTTTGAGCTTTGATATTAATATTCTTTTATATTGTCAGAACCAAATTTCATTTTGTAGTTACTAATATAGGTAGTGAAAGAGCTCCCTGTGGTAAGGAAAGCAGAACACAATTTATAAGATTAGTTATGTACAAAAGTTAAAACTTTATTTCTCGTGCCCTCAATTATTAAATCTTCCTTTAAATAAATTTAACAAGGCAGTAATTCTTTCAGATTATAAAGCTGCAATTCAGGGAATATGTTCAAATACTACAAAGAAGCCAACAAAAATTAGAGAATGCTACAAAATGTTAACACAACTCCAAAAAGTTAATAAGACTGTTCATCTCCAATGGATTCCAGCACACTCTGGAGTCATGGGGAACGAAGCTGCAGACTCACTTGCAAAGAAAGGCACAACAATAAAACAAAAGTCTAAATTCAATTTCTCATATTCCTCAATAAAAAGCTTGATCATTAAAAAATTTTCTCATTCATACCTACAAGAAATAGAAACAAATGCCAAAGATAAAAAATGGATTACACTACTTTCCAACCCAGATATAATCCCCCAGAGACCAAGGAAAACAGCGGTTGCAGCCTTCCGACTATTGACAAATCACGATTGCTTAGCAAGTCATCTCTACAGAATATGTATCTCAACCTCACTGATATGTGTCCTGTGTAACGATCCAGCAGAAATGAACGAAGACCACTTGAAGACCTGTGAAGCATTAAGATCAGAAGAAACTACAGTTCAAAAGTATTGGAAAGCACGAATGCTAATGGCTTGATTGCCAGATGCAAGGCACTAGAAAACAACAACAACATTTCTTGTGCCCTTATTTTATTGTCCATTTTCATGTTTGGGAATGCCACACTCCTATTATTTAGAATCTAGAATATCGAGTGAATTGGCTCCAAAGTGAGTCTCGCATTCAGAAGGTCCTGGGTTCAATTTCCATCAACTGTGCTGTCTGACCTGGGGTTTTCCTGGCTTTCACTGGTTGGAAGGCAAGTTCTAGGGTGGGTTCTCGTCAACTACGATTTCTTTTCCATCATTACCCTTTCATTCTGTTTCCTTCTCATCTTTCAGGTGTGCTCTGTTTCATGGTATACGGCAGTGTCAGAAGATGACGTGAATGCTTGCTCAAAGGAAAGAATGTTCCCCATGGACACTAGAGGGCTGCTTGGTTGATGGGTTGTTTGTCACCCTTTCAAGGCAGCTCCAGCAGGGGCAGGTCTTCGAGCCTGGAACTGTTGGGGACTTAAGCAAGTCTCTGTGGCCTGTCTGCCTGTGACCTGTAGCTTCCTGTGGTTCCTTCACCTCATCCCTTCGTCCTGAGAGATGTCAGTAATAAGAGATTTATGTAGGCTGCAGTGTGTGAGGTGTCCCTCCTTTAGTGTTAAACCTATAGAATCTTGAATTTTTCCACATTGCACTTTTCTGTATTGAATGATGAGAAGTGATCAGCAGCATGCCATCAATAAAAGAATAATTAATCTTACATCCAAGCTATTATTAGATATTCTATTAACAGTCTTTTTCTGTTTGTACACCAGACAGCTGCATTTCTATCAACTCTAGAAGAGGAAGGAGTAGTACTATCAGAGCCTACAAGATTTCTCCGTCCTGAACATTGGCATAAATATCGACCAGAGAAGCCATGGGAAGTTATAGAATGAAGCAGTTTTAGGCTGTGGTCACAGCACTTAGAACAATTACTTAAACAGATTATTGTGCAGTCTGTGCATATTGTGAAGTTTAATTAAACAAGAACTGTGAACAATGCTAGTGCAAGAATTAAAATACAGACTTTATGAAATCTTATAATTTATTGTTACAAAGTATAATTATTTTTGCCGCAGGACATATTTTACAAAAAGCTACATGAAGCAAATGCACTAACAATATCTTGCCAGATCAGTGTTCCAGAGCATTTCACAAGTACTTTGAGTGAAAACTATGAAAAATGAGACATCCCAACATTCTCGCCCTGATTCAACAAAAAGTATATATGTAAGAATTGTTTAGACTTCTTCAGGTTGAGACTAATATAATAGATTTCTGCTCTCCATTTAGGTTTTAAGGAACCAACTGTTTAGGTGTACAGCCATGGAAAAAATGATTGAGCACACTCTTAAAAAAAGCTATGGCACTACAGTCCATATCGGACCAGGGCCTGCCAACCTGACTACCTGCCTCATGTCCACATACGCAAGGTAGAGGCGGGCGATCATCCAAGTGATACAGGGAGGAGATGTGGTCAGTATCTCGACACCCCCAGCCGGAAAATTGGCTTTCATGACCAGGGCTGCTTACCTATCGCAAGCTTCTCAATTTCCTCACGATGCTGAGTGGTCATCGGTTCTATACCTGGGACTTAAAATCCGCACCCTCAGGGGTGGAATCGAACCCGGGCCGCATTCCATGGCAGGGGACCAAGACATGACACCCTAGCCCACTACACCATAGTGGGAGAGCGAAATATTATGAAGTCCTACTTTGTATTGCAGGAAGGTTTGCAGACATCGATACTTTCAATATGCAGCTAGACTTTATTAAGACTCTGTGGCATACAGTATCGTCTGTAGAATGCATATAAGCTGTGTCTTGAACCGTGTCTCGCATTTGTATTGGCTCTGATAAAGAAAGATGGACGGTGCAATGACTAGTGCCATACATCCCATTAGTTACCCAGTTTACCAACAAACCCAAATGTGTTTCTACCTGATGCTTTGTGCATTGATAGCTATATATATATATAGGAGGAGCAACCAAATCCCAATCAACCGAAACGACCAACAGTGTGATTCATAAAAAGTCAAGTACCCTGAATACGATAAATTAACCCTTTGGCTGCCAAGATCCGATGAAATCCGATGCTAATTGCCTTTGAATAATGCCATGATCCGATCCAATCCAATTCGCCGAGGTTAGGTTTTCGCATTTAAATAATTTACAAATTATGCAACAGATGGCATATGTGTCCACCTCTATCTAATCTACGATATGTAAACTGTGTGTTAGCATCATTGTTTGTTAATCTCTGCATTTCCTGCACAATTAATTTTTCTTTTTGAAGTTGTCATGAGTCAGACATTTTAGCGTGCTAGAAGAAGAGAGTGGTAAACACGTGTTGTAGGTTGTTGTGTGCAGAGCTTAATCAGTTATTTTATATACAATGATTTCTCGTGGCGTTTGCTTAATGACCATTAAAGAATGGTACACTGGAATAAGAAATCTTTGACAGAAGACGAAATTGCGGCAACTTTGCTGGAAAGTGACAGCTGTAATGATATTTCTCTTAGTGATGATAGTGACATAAACGAAGTAAACAATTATGTGTGTTCTACGGAGTCTCCTGCAGGAAATGCCACAGATTAGAATGAAGATGAACTGGATACCAACTGGCAAGATGTAATTAACCATTAACATTAAGCTTTTTGGAACATAAGTGTTCAGTGGCATTCACCAAAAAAAACCTCTAAATTGAAGTTCGTATAATTGTGCTCATTTCAACAATTTCAAACATAGAAGTTAAAAAATTTGTAATTTTATAAATAATATAATGGTTAATTGACAGGCAAAAGCAAAATTGGCATGTGATAATAATTATGGTGTCAAAAGTAAACTAAAAGTGGAAAATTGAAATTTAAAAATAAAAATTTAATTCAAAATTATGTGTACTGGAGTAATGTTATCAAAAGTGTGTATAAATGTAAAACATTTCAGAAGCGATTGCAAAAAATCTCAACTCAACAGAATCAACATTGAGGTGAGTGGAGAGCTTTGTAGAGCTTTGTGTAAAACCTTACATTTCTCCATACTGGTGCTGTTTTTATAATTATGTAAGGTGATGTTGATGAGCTTTTGACTCTTTCGTAATCTCGGGTCGTGGTACTGGATGGAATGAACATACACTTGGGTTTAACTTTAGTGAAACATTTTATTTGCACCTTCTTGTTCACAGTATTTAAATCGTATCACAGTAATCCGAAAGTCTTTTATTTCAGTGGATCGACTTCCCTAGCATCGCCGGGATTTAATGTCTAAATGTTTAGCGATATTTTGCTAAAAGTGTTTTCTATCACTTTACACTTCGTCTATTTTACGTCCTTTTATTTACTTGCGCACTTCGTATTAACTGACTTATTCAAGTTAGCTAATGTCTTATTTATTTTACACAAATTAACGGTCTTTAAACACTTAGTAAATTTACTTTCACTAAGAGGTAGAACTGGAACTTAAAAATTCAATCCCAGTTGTGGCATTGAATTTTTAAGTTCCAGTTCTACCTCTTAAACTTTGCCCACACACGGCTTGTGTGTTTAAAAACATCAACAGTAAGTTTGTTGGCATAAATAAATAATAATTACTTTCACTATTTTATGACGGGCACACATAAAAATACGTCCATCTACATCAAACACATAGACGCTAATAACTAGACAATTAGCGACGCATTACACTTCCTTTAGTGTACATCCGCGCATGCGTTCATAAAATAGCTCCCGCATTGTTAGGGAAGCGATCCTTAGCCATTCTCCCCTCACTTTCAACATTGAACACATATAATTCCTTTATTTATACATATATAATAAAATTAAATATGGAAATATTTATGACATCTTTAAACAAACTTAATTGTTTGTAACAGTGAACGATAGTAACACGTTTTCGTCATTTAACCAACTCATACCAACATCAAAAACAAATTACACTCTTAACAAATATTCACATAAACGATTTTCTTTTGGGGTCTTTTAATATTCTGTCTTAATACTTAGGGCTGGCAGTTTAAGCAGTAATATAGCATTTAGCTTGGCAGCAAAAGGGTTAATCATGTATCATGAAAATCATGGCTAGTGTAAATCATGGCTAGTGTTATAGCATATATGTGAATGTGGCAACAGACATTTCTAAGCCCAAGCAAATATAACTCAGAGGTAAGGCACGCATTTTGAGAACTGGCAAACCTAAGTTCAAACCTTAACAAAGGTTTATTTTGTTTCTTTTATCTCCGTTTTCTACTTTGCATTCTTAATTTTAACTAATATAGGTTTTCCACAATATTGTATATATTATAACTTGAGTATTAGATACATGCAGATATATATATATATATATATATATATATATATATATATATATATATATATATATATATATATAGCCAACCCTTCTAACTACTGGTGACAAACTCTATTCTAGTATCATTGTATTTCTTTCTGTGTTGGTCACCCATTTGTGCTAGTTCCATTCGTCACCGAAAGAGGTCCCTAATCATTACCATACTCCATCCAGCCTTAGATCCATACCTTGTATCCCTCCACAATAACTGATGTATCAGCTGTGACTAACACAAATGCCACATGGACTCATGCCTCATGTTTATGTTGCAACAACGATATTTACCTGGGAATTTTAGGAATAGCACTGCTATCGCATTACATTTAATTAGTCTTTACCAGGGTTATCATACATCTTGAAAACTCACAGATAATGGCCAATATTTAAGGTACTATATTTTATGGTGTGCTTTGGTTTTGGCATATCGGGGGTCAGTTGTTGACAGCTTGTGTTTACATCAAGTGTGGATCTAAGGGTGGAGCAATTATAATACACTATAATGATGCATTCATTCATATTTTAGCAATGGCAGAGGCCGTTGATAAACATTCTGCTGTTCTAACCCTGGTTTCACAAGCAATACAGCCAACAGAACTACCTGTTGTGGTGTTCCAGAGTCCAATGCGAGGAGATGGGTAAAATCGTATTGTGAAGATGGGCAGGTTGTTGCAAGAAAGAGTACAGATTTTGCAGGTATATTTAGCGAGAATGAAGACAGGTGTCTTTTGGGAGAAGTCAAAAGAGATCCATTTCTAACTGCCACTAAATACAAGGCATTGTCTTTATTCCTGGGTAGTGCACTGACGGTTAACAACCATTGTAAAGGTGCCAGAATTTGGTGTAGAAGTGCGGCAGTAAAGAAAGTGCTAACTGAAACCTCCAAAATGGATAGGTTGGCATTTGCTGTACAGTATGAGACCTTTCATTGGAGCGAAGTAATTTTCTCGGACAAAGCTACATTCTGCACTGCAGATGCCAATTCTACTGGCAGTGGGACTCATTATGACAGACACTATCTGGCTACTAGTGGTTGAACAAGTGTTACTGCTTGGATGTGGTTCTCTTGTGAAGGTATGCTAAAACGTGTTCATGAAAAGCTGAATGGAGAAATCTGTTCTGAAATTCTGGGACATATTCTGCTCCTGTCTGCTTTAGAGCATTATTTCAGTAAGATAATCCCTTGGTCCACTTGTGAGCTAATGTTCAAAAGTGGTTCTCAGAGCACACATATCTTTGAGCAGATTCTATGGCCTCTGAAGTCAGCAGATCTCAACCCAATTGAACATGTTTGGATGAAAGTACAGCAGAGCCTTTCTGAAGGTCCCAGATTGAATAATGCTACACAACTCAGGTGTACCATTACACACACTTTGGATTCATTAGCAGACGATGTTAACTCTTAAAATGCTGGTGGATTTCATGCCCTGAAGATTGAGGGTAGTGATAGCAAATAATGGGGACCACACTGAGTACCTATTAGAATTTGTTTCTCATTTTTCCCTCATTTTATAAGCTTTCTGTTACATTTAAAAGCAACTGGAGATCAGGTTGTTGTGTTTTCTTTATTTTCTAGTTTGCGAGAACAGCAGATAAAGATGTCATAGAGTACATGTTGATTTATGGAATGTAATCTACATCAGTATAAAAGGCTAATATGAAAGGAAAATAAAAAATCTGATGTGTGGCACTCACATGACTTTCTCTACTCTTGAACTAACCATTCTTACAAACTCTTATTCCTATATCTTCTTTCTTGTTAGTTGAGATAAACATTTGTACAAATTATCTTATTGCTTATTTCCTTGTAGGTGCAAGGGGAATGTTAGAATACAGTAGGCTTTGTGCGATAGTCAAATGTTTGAGATTCTGTTGTCTTTGCACACTTAACATATAAAAAAATGAACAGCGATGACCCATTTCACGAAAGTTCTAAGTTTTCCGAAACTCACACACATAACAAGGAATATCTCCAAAATGGTTCACCCTACAAGAAAATTTATCGAGACATAAATTGTGTATTTTAGCAAGATCTACAAGTTTTGTATAGTATGATTTGGTCTATCTCCAACGGTTTACCAGTTATGCAAAATTCATCCAGAGTAAATACGACTACAGGGGCAATAGCCAGAAAATTACAGATATACATTTCATTTGTCATAAAAACATCTCAAACATATGGCATTGTAATCAAAATTGTTAGAGCCATTTTCAAGAAAATCAAAATTTTCGAAAAATCTTCCATGTAAAGGGTAGTTTAGAGTGGGCCTATTTTCTTCAAAATCTTCGTGTTACATCCTTGAAAGAAACTTAATTACCAACTTTGGTTTTTAACCGACTTTTCGTTTTTGAGTTATGCTGTCCACAGACTGACAGACCGACAGGCTGACACACACACAGACACACACACGGATTTTTTTCTAAAAATGCTTTTTTTTGGATTCAGGGGGCCTCAAAACATGTATTTCCGGTGAAATCTCGACATCGAATTTTTGGGTGGAATACAATACTTCCCCTACTTACCAGTAGAGAAAGTAAAAAGTATGCGGGTCACTAGACTCAAACCCACATCTCTCAATGCAGAACATTGGCACTGAGCCATTTCTACCTCAGAGAACCTCTTCCTCTGTTTATAGAAAACTCTAATGGACAGTTTGACTTTCAAGGTTTGGCTTAGTTCCTGAGTGTTTCTGTGCATGCTGGTGAATAAGTTCTTTTGATTGTATCCTGGTTGCCACGAGGGGTGTCTCAAAAGTAAGTTGCACTATTTTTTTAAAAAATAACAAAAGTTTAAGTATTTTAAAAAGGGTATATTTTGAAAGCTACATTCAGTACCTATTTTTCCACATAATTCCCTTAAACCTCAATACATTTTTGATACCGTGGTAACAGTTTTTTAACCCAATGTCAAACCACTCTCCCGCCAAACTGCATAGCCATCGTTCCACTTCTTGTTTCAGTTTCTCGTCAATTACGAAGTGCCTTCCCCCAACATGTTGCTGCAGCTCTGGAAAAAGATGGTAATAACTCAGTGCAAGGCCAGGTGAATAAGGTGGATGACCGAAAACATCCCATCGAAACTGCTCAAACAGAACTTTAGTTTCATGAGCAGCTTGCGGGCAAGCATTATCGTGGAAAAGAAAAACTGTTTTGCTCAACTTTCCCCTCCTTTTGTTTTGAATTGCCTTTCTGAGTTTTCTCAGCCCCTCACAATAGCAAGCAGTTGTCACTGTGGTCCCACGGGGCAAGAAATCAATTAACAGTACTCCCTTTGAATCCCAGAATATCATTGCCATGACCTTGCCAGCCAATGCAACAACTTTTGCCTTTTTTGGTGTTGCCTCATCCTTTTGTTTCCACACCATACTCTGTCTTTTGGATTCGGGTGTCATTTTGTGTTCGGATGATGGGTCCATGTTTCATCCCTGGTCACTGTACTGTCGATAAACCATCTCCCTCATCCTCATAAAATTGCAAAAATTGCAATGCGGCTCAACTCTCTGCTCCTTGTGTTCTGAAAGCACATGAGGAACCCATCTTGCACACGCTTTCGATAGACACAGATCCTCAGAAATAATCCTGTGAAGTGATACACACCATATTTCAATATAAGGAGGAAGTTCAAACAAAAGTGCACCAAATGTAAGACACCAATTGGTGTTCGTGACTGCTCGAACCTCCTCGTCAACAATATCCAGAGCATGGGAAGTGGAGGGTCGGTCACTTTGTTACTCATTGTGTAATATTGTTCTCCCATCAATGAACGATTGGCGCCAATGAGAAATCATTTGTCTTGACATAACATCTATTCCATAAACCTGCACAACTCGCAATGAATTTCAGTCGCACATTTATTTTTTCTTGTCAAAAAACATATTACAGTGCGAACTTCGCAATTGGCAGTAGGAACGAGTGGAGTCTCCATGGTTACTGCTGTTTTAATGTCCAAGTAATGAACTTAGATACCTAGGAATTTTTCAGTGCTGCTACTACACCCATACCTTATTCCCTAGGACTTTCAGACTTTTCCCGCCTACCGCACAGATTTTAAGAAATAGTGCAACTTACTTTTGAGATGCCCCTCGTATTTTACATTATAAAGTAATAAACTGTGTCTTCTCCCTGTGTTCAAGCCTATTTTGTAGCAACACTTTGAAATTATTTCTTCCATGGCTATGCATATGTGTATACTGTATTTATCTGAATACAAGACAATGTTTTTTCCCAAAATATTAATATTAAAAGCTAGAGGTCATCATACGTTCACAATATGTTTTCTGTATAGCATGTTTCAAATTTTGCGATACCAGATGTGTCAGCTGTAGCAAAGCATGGTGAGAGGGATGGTATGCAGCACATTTTGCGTGCTTTACTTTGTGTCATAAAGTTGACTGTTAAGGGAGCTAGAGGGGTCATAAGCATTTTCATTGGAGAAAAGATGTTTCAGAGACTAAAATAGAAGTAGATTATTTCCTATCATATTGGTGATTGTGGCTAATTATTAGTAGCCAATGGTTAAGCGGAGAAGAGGTTTAGCTGAGTATTTCCTATCTTTGCCTACAACTTACCTGGTACATTTCCATTTCTTTCTCTATAACCTGCCCCATAATGCAATTTCCACACAAATTAAGTAAATTACATAAAACTTTTTCCAAGAATGTGTTATACTTATTAGGTATGCTATGTAAATAGAAAATTTTTCCATCATCATAGCTGCTATCTGTGCTGCTATTGTATTTGATTCTTATAAATAGTAGGTCCCTAATTAGAAATTATTTTGTGAATATGCAACATACTCAACGCCATATCTACCTACCTGCCCACCCATCCTAATTGGCTGAAGAATTCTAAGCACTTCCTGTTATGTCAATTGAAAATCACTTGGATGTCCATTGTTGCAATGTACCAACAGCCTCAATAAGCCTGTTCTTGTTGCTGTATAGTGAGTTTTAAATATCACATTGTATATATTGTATCATGTGAAAATAGTGGATCTTCAAGCATCCAGCTTACAGCAGGGGCTTGTCAGTATTATGATCCAAATTTCAAACTGTGTGTGATAAATAATGGCAAAAATACAATTCTACCGCAGCTAGAAAATATGGAACTACAGAAGCCAATGTAAGACATTGGTGGAAACACAAAGACAAGCTTAAAAATGCATGTTTTAGGTGAAAAGCTTTCAGTAGATCTAAGAAAGGAAGGTACCATGAATTGGAACAGGTCATTGCTTATGTGCATGAAAAGAGAGAAGCAGGTTTTGCAATTCCACCTGAAATTATATGCACCAAAGCTTGAGAACTGGCCAGGGGTCAGCAGCATGAAAATGATGGATGATTCAAATCCAATAGTGGATGGTGCAGCAGGATGTTGTGCCAAAATGGTTTAGTTTTGCAGTACAGAACAGCCATAGCACAACGGTTACCTAAGAATATAAAGAAAAGCTAATTCAGAGAAAGAAGTATCCTTATCAATTGGGACATTGGGAATGCTCATGAGACACCAATATATTTTAAACCTTCCCTTGCAAAATGTGCATATATTTGCAACAGATGGTTACGCATCAGCTTCACACAAATTCTTGTTATATGTTCTCGCTTATTGTAGCCGGCCTTTACTTCACATAAGTGCTCAACAGATGTCACTAGATGAATGTAAATGTGCATCTGCGCTTTGTTAGTCGCTACAGAATATTATGTTCTGAGCGGGTAATTTTTCGTGTTGTATTTCATTATTTTGATCATTGTGCTTGAATTTGGAGTATGACTTGTAAGAGACTATATGGGGAAGATGTAATAAGGGCTTGTATACAATCTGTGCTCAATGAATCGGATGAAGTGACTTTAGTGCATGGGAAAGTGATGAAAAGTGCACATAACAGTGTCCTATCTAGCAGCAGCAGCAGCAGCAGCAGTGATGAGTCAGTGCATGAGCACACCACCGCTAGTGACTGCTGGTTTAATGGTATAGATTTCCGTGATGGATCACGATGTGGGACCACCAAGGGACATTCCCATTTATAATGTGAACAAGGAATCAGTGTTCCCTTCCACCTTTGATGCCAAAACTCCACCAGTGGGAATATTTTTAGTTATTTTTTGTTGACGAACTTCTGGAAAGAATTAATGGTAAAACTTGCAGTCATGGGGAACAAAGAAAAGTGCAACATACTCCACCACAAAAAATATCTCGTTTTTCTGCTTGGTCCCACCCTTCAATAACAGACATAAAAGCATTTTTGGGAGTAATTATCAATATGGGCTTGCATCCAATGCCTGATATTAGAAGCTATTTTTCTAAGCTTTGGATAGAAAAAATGCAGTTCTTTGGTGACATGTTTTCTAGGGATGACTTCTTCTTGCTGTTCTGGAATTTGTGTTTCAGTGACGAAGATCCCCAAGCAAGAAAAAAAAAGGAAAAGGTGTACCCCATCAGACCTGTGTTTGACAAAATCAACTCCAAGTGTAAGTTGCACTATTCACCTGATAAACATATATCGGTGGATGAAAGTACCATATCATTGAAGGGTGGGGTATCTTTCAAAGCTGTCGGTCTGGGTAACTCAGTTGCTTAGACACTGGCCTGCTGATCCCAAGGTCGCGGGTTCAAATCTGTCCCAGACAGACCATTTTTTAAGTGTGCTTAAAAACGACAGCTCCATGCTGGTAGATTTACTGGCATGTTAAAGAACTGCAGGATGAAATTCTGGTATACACTGGTGATGCTGATGTGACCCTAACAATTGACAGTGTCGTTAAAACAACAAAATAAAATAATTCTTAATTTATTTCAAAGTTTACAACCCCATGAAGCCTGTGAAGTTTGGATTGAAGGTGTATGCATTATATGACAGCACAAATGGTTACATATACTCCTTCAAGCCTTATTTGGGTAAGAAGGAAAATTCACAAAAATTGGCTCTGCTGAAGATGGTCAAGAACCTTTGTGCTAGTTTGATAAATGATAAGACCTCACCACCTACTAGATATCATATTTATACTGGTATGTATTACAGGTCACCACAGCTGGCAGATGAAGATGGGAATGGTGACTACAGGAACAGTCATACCAACAAGAACTGGCAAGCCTAATAAAATGAAAAAGCTAGTCATCAAAATTGAAGAAAAATTAAATAATGTCCTTCCGTCAGCAAGAGAAAATAGCAATTACTTGGAAGGATAAAAGAACTGTGGTTATGCTCTTTACTTTCCACAAAGAAAGCAAAGCTGATATGATACCAGTTCAATCAGTTTCCAAATCAGCCTTCTACCATGAAGCCAGTGTGTGTAGTAGATTACACAAAATGTGGGAGGAGTTGATAGAAGAGACCATTTCATTTCTTCATATCAGCTTATGAAGAGGAGAGTGAAATGGTACAGGAAAATATTTTTCTGGCTTCTAGAGGTGTCAACTGTAAATTCGTACATTTTGTACGACATGGTACAGAATGAAAATGGAAGAAAATCCATGCAACATGAAGTTCAGAAGGTGCCTGGTAGAAGCCCTGGTTTATGAGAGGATGCTGTCACAAGGAAATGTGTGTTTTCCTGGGCGAGGAATACCATCATTTGGACCTCCAGAGCAAAGCATTCCATTCCATAAGTAGGAAAGGAAAGGGATCCAAAGGAAGATGTGTGTCTTGCGAGGGGTGTCAGGAAAGAAACCATATTTTTGTGAAATAAGTGATCTGAAGCCCTGTTTACATCCAGATAATTGCTTTGGAGCATGCCTTACACAAAAAGACTTCAGTGTTACTCAGTAAAATGTCAATGAAGTGATGATGCAGTCTGTACTTGCAGATATGATAAAGTTTCAGTTGTTTCGGTACACATGCTACATTTCGTTTAGATAAATGTACCCTCAAAAGAAAATTCTTCTAATAAAAAGCAATGTTATAACTTAATGAACATTTATTTGCTTGGTTATCCATTTTCAACGATTTAGTAAACAAAATAGTTTCGTATGTGCCTTATTTTGAATAATATTTATGTTTTAATATACTTGAGAAAACTAGGAAGATAATTACGCCCAGGAAGGGTTAACATGCCATCAAATACCACGGTGGAGGAGAAAGCCAAAACAGTCACAGTTTGCACTACAGGTAATGAATAATTCAGAATGTGATTTCATTATGATTCCAGGAGGAATGATATCACATAGATGTGGTGGTCAACAAACCCTTCAAGGACCATATTAAAGAGCAGTACAGCAACTGGCCACTTATGAGGGACCATGCGTTAATTCAATCAGGAAAGCTTAAGAAGTTTTGCTTGGGGAATAGATACTAACAGCATTCCATCAGATCACACCTCATTCAATAGTGAGAGGATTCTAAAAATGCTGCCTCACCAATGCCTTTGAGGCTCAGAAAATAATGTTATAGGTATGGGAAGAAATTGACAAGGCAGATGTGGAAAGTACTTCATCTAATGAGAACAAGGACAGAAATGATAGTGACTGTTAAAGTACATGACAAGTATTTGATAAAGATGAATGCATAAAGGATTTCATTTTCACAAGTAACATGATTCAAGAAATAGTGTGCTGAAATTGAAAATGACATTTCTGCTTGTTATATTAATATTTATAATGTTAGTAAACTTTCTATGAAATAAGCATATCCTGCCTTCATTTTGTTATCTAAGCTATTTCCAAAATTATTAAGGAAGAAAATTTTAAATCAACTTAGGTAAGTGCCACTTAGTTTTCTCAAAATATATGTGCAACACATATTTCCTTTTGAAAATTATGTTCTTTTTGTGAATAATGATATGCTAAATTCCATATTTTAAGTTCTGAGAAAGGGGAGTTGTCTTGCATTTAAGGTTGTCTTGTATAAGCATAAATACGGTAAGCTAATTTTCAACATTCTAATCTATTCTAATATTAAAAATCTGATGTGTTGTACTCACATGACTTTCTTTACTCTTGTACTAACCATTCTTACAAACTCTTACTCCTATATCTTCATGTTAGTTAAGATAAACATTCACAGAAATTATCTTATTGCTTATTTCCTTATAGGTGCAAGGGGAATATGGGAATACAGTAGGCTTTGAGTGATAGTCGTCTTTTAAAGCTTTCAAATTCCCTTCTCTTTGCATGGTTAATGTATAAAAAAATGAATATCAATGTTCCATTTGACAGAACTATAAGTTCTCCAAAACTCACACAAATAACAATGCGTATCTCCAAAATGGTTCACTCTACAAAAAGATGTATTTAGACATAAGTTGTGTATTTTAGCAAGATCTACATCTTTACTTTTTCTTCTGGTAAGTAGGGGAAGTATTGTATTCCACCCAAAAATCAATGTCAAGATTTCCTGGAAATATATGAATCGGTCGGCGGAGAAAGGAACTAAGTCAATTTTTTTAACTTTTCAGGAGAGACAAAAAATTGTTTAGCCAATAACTTATTTTCAGAAATTTCTGTTTGATGCTTTATTGTATTCTTTATTGCAGTCCAGTAGATGTGTATAAATGCACTCGCTTAATTCTTAGTAAATATTGCAAAAATTGATTTTGAAAAAAGTTGACTTAGTTCCTTTCTCCACTCGACGATAGGTTTACCACTGTTTAATGCGTTTATTTGCTTAAAAATGTTTTTGTTACAATATTGATGTTCAGCATCTTGAATAACATAAATACAATCATAAACAACACAACATGAAGAAGAACATTAACATTCGTAGTGCATTTAAAAATTTTGGAGAAGTAATTTGCAAATTACGGTACCTGATTCATTCAACTGTACCTAAAGAATGTTTTATGAAATCACTGGTCACTGCAATAGATCTTCATAAAATTTTTGTGCATCTTCCCCATGTACATATTTTACCAGCTTTTGTATGTCCTCAATTTTCTTTTTCTGAATGGGCACTTCGAGCTGTGGATAAGCTGGCTCCAGGTCCATGTGAAAATTTGAACGCGTTTTCAGCAAACAGAATGTATGTGTCAGACAACTATTGATAAACGGATGTGTTCTTATTTATTCCAGGCTTAGTAGTCTCGTAAATAAATTCCTTATACTGGGAAATTGCAAATGATTCTTTCTTGAATGCTTACTTGCTGTTTTCATGAAAATCACATTCTTTTTGTAAAATTGTGGCCACCACTTGTCAAAATTCATAATGCTTTCTGTCTGTACCATAGTCGCAATTATTCCTGTAATACTATTAGCTATCAGCTCCACATATTCTTTGGGAGCATAAACTCTATCACATTTTGAGATGTTTCTTTTAAGTACACCAAACACTTGATCACATGGAAGGAATGATTGACCTCTCTCTGGAAATCGATGAACGATCTTATTCATTTTTTCAGCTGTGTCAATGCTAGGCACATTTCGATTAGAGTATGATTTTTGTTTTGCCCCAGGGCTCCATCAAAGAAGTGTAGTTCTGTAATATTTTCTGGCAGAGTAGTCTTGATATAATCGTATAAAAAGGAACATACTTCATTGGCCCCCTTCTTTCCCTCACCTTCATGATACAGATACACGACACATACCTGAGGTTCGTGTTGCCGTTTCCTTGGTCGCCTTTGCTTCACCTCTTTAACAACATTAGCCCTTGTAGATGTATATCTTGAGAATTTTTCTTCTATGTTAAGAAAATCTGACAGAATGTTCAGGCGTTGCATATCATTAATATGGTGGAAGCATTCCATCCGACACCTGAAAACAGTATCGAATTACATTAGTATCAGTAATAAAGCTCTCTGTAAAATATAGAAGTAATGCATTGCACATTTCATGCTGCAGTAGTTATTGTCTTATTTACTTACTTGCAATCTGCACTGACACTGTTCCCAGGTACAGGATTGCCCTGATAGTTCAAGAAGGGTAGTCTATGCACTCTTGCATGTTTTATTATTTTCCTTTTGTGCTGCTCCTCATTTCTCTTTCTTTTTGGTGACATGATTCCTTCACAACAACAAGCTTCTGACTAAACAGTTGCAGTCTCAAATACAGAGAAACAAGAATGATTACATAGACGTAATATACCACCCATTGTTGAAGCACATTCTTGATACAACAGGAGTGCCTCGCTTGCAGTTCACATCAAAGAAATGAGGAGAAACGAATTAAGTCACTGACATAGTTCCTTTCTCCTCCTGATGAATGCACAGAGACTGCTAAGCAGTGGTTGGACATAGTTCCCTTCAACACAGGGTGATGTATTTCAGTCGAATTAAAGTGAATGCGTGAAAAAATGAAAAAAATGACTTAGTTCCTTTCTCCACCAACCGATTCATATGTTTTGAGACCCCTTTACTATACGTAGTAGAGAAAGTAAAGTAGTATGTGTAGGAGGGGTTGCAGACTTACAAAGCATTCAACCAATTTTGATAATTCTTGTGAATAATGATTGTGGAAAAGCCGTGTTCTTTCTTATGGAGATAGGCTATAAGATAGCTTCAGCTTTTATACCTAAACAACTAAAACAAAACTGGATTTACAAGGCTTGAATATTAAATATTTTGGAGTCATAATAATAGACATGTACTAGGATGACCTGACTTTTCAAGTTGTTATTGCACAGAGAATGTGCTCAAAAGGAAAGCCTATTGTATTTTATTCTAAGTGATGTACATAAAACGAATTTAGTAATATGCACTGTTTGGAACCATCTCAGTTTCTTATCGTCTGACAGGGTCTTGCAAGGGACGAGGCATAACTTCTGACCAAGGAGTGCTGACAGCTTAGCAATACGGGGCAAGAGGCATGGCACTGTAATGAGAACAAAGAAAGGTGGGGGATGGGGAAGGGTAGATACACCTGGCCTTGTACAAAAGCCACATTTTTCTTTTCTTTAGATTTATCTCTAAATTACTGATGCCTATTATGGAAAATGTTACTTGAAAGCAGCATTTATTGGGTGAAACAATTCTTTGTTATAAGAAAAGCTTTAACTTTATCATTAGAATCACAAAAACATGTAAAACTTTACAGTAAACATAATGCAATGTTATATTGAAAAATATTAAAATGTTTAATCCTTCTACAGATTTTGTCTATATTTTTACTGAAATTAAAATTTATATACAAATAACTTTAAACATGCTTGTCTATTATAATACAGTTTTGGCCTTTGAATGAAAGGTTCTCTTCTAATGGCTATGCAATAAACTGCCTTTCTTAGGTGGCATTAAAATTTAATTACATTTCTGTGAATTTGCACAGCTTCTGAAATTTGTCAAACTGTGTTACCAGCTTGCCATAGATCATGTGCAGTTTCTGATGTGAATCGAGCATCAATTGAGCAACAATTTACTAAGCCATCATAAATAATCACAGTGGCGGTTATTCAGGTGAAGCAGGTGAAGAGGTTTTCACCGGAAAATAGTAGTATTCTATTTTTGTTAATGTTGGCAATATTACTGTCATTCTAGCAGTTTAGTCACAAATTTCAACTGCTGGGAGCCGTAGCAGGGTCAGTGACCAACCCTTCTTTTGTTTGTAACTTACAGCCGGCAGGGAAAATTGGTGGGAGGGCACCCTCAGATCGGTTCCAAGGACAAGTGCAGCAGTCAGGATTACGGAAGAAACTGCTGCACTAAACAGCTTGGTTGCCATGGCAACATGACGTCACAAAACAACGTACTACGGGGAAATAACATGGGCATGCACATGCTTCAGGCAAACAAGAAATATTTTCACTTGGGTAGAGGCACAGAACACGGTAGAGGGGATGGTTTCTGTTTTCGTGCGCTTAGAAGATAGTATTCGTTTACCTCGAGGAAGAGCTGGTGGTAAACTTAGAACGTGGTGTTTTAAACAACTGTGAACGGTAGGTATAATTTACGAGTTTGCTAGACTCCAGTGCTTTTAATATTTAAATTACGGAATATAAGTGTTTTGTTATGAATCCAATGAACGACATAGTTTGCAATTTGCTAGAAACCCCATTTTCTAGGTGGAAAGATGAAGACAAGAAGGATGTTTTAAACTTTGGGCGGCCCACTGATATCATTGATGTAGCCCTTAAAAGAGAGGATAAGAAAATAGGGAAGACTTATAACATTAAATTCAAAAGCTCTTGGCTCGATAACTATTTTTGGTTATGCAGTAGCCGTAGTTTGCAATCAGTATTCTGTTGGCCTTGTTTACTTTTTAGCAACAAAAGTAACGTGTGGGACACAGAGATATTCACAGATTTCATTAGTATAACCCGTTCCCTTCACAAGCACAATGATTCGGCGGGGCATTTAAAATGTAAATTACAACTAAACGCTTTTGGGAAAAAAAAAAAAAAAAAAAGAAGAAGAAGAAAAAAAAAAAGAAACACAATGGCTGACGCTCCAGGAAAACAGCAGATCTTTTCATGTGCATTTCAATGGAAACGTGACATTAAATAGGCTTTTCCTGTAGTTGATCATTAAGCCAAGGTATTTAGGTAAACAAGAGCTTGCATTCTCAGGTCAGGATGTGAGTGCGCTTTCGCTAAGTAGGGGAAATTTCAAGGAGTTTGTGTACTGAAAGTCCATGAGGAATCCAAAGCCAGTATAATAAAATTAAAAGTATATTCAGCGGTGATTCTAAATCTATACAAAATGAGGTGATTGGATATATTTTGGAATACTTACAAACCTGAAATTAATGTCTAAGATTTTTTTTTCTGTTGAAGTTGATGACACTACAGATATTTGTCAACAGTCTCAGTGCTCTATCATTGTAAGATACGTGAATACAGAGAGCACATTGGTTGAACGATTTTTCGGATTTCATGATGTGAGTGTTGACAGGTCCGCAGAAACATTGTTCCTTTTGCTGCATGGTGTTCTTAAATAATTTAATTATGAACGTAAATTAGTTGCACAATGTTATGATGGAGCGAGTGTTATGTCAGGACATTTGAATGGACTTCAAAAAAGAATCAAGAACAATGCTCCTCAGGCAGTTTTTGCTCATTGTTTGGGTCACTGTTTAAATTTGATTTTAAAACAAAACTGTATATAATTGCATCCGCCATGTTTATTTCTCTCACTTACTATGCGAACTGTCATATGTATTGGACCAAAATGAATCATAGTGTGATAGACAGTTTCTTTTGTGTATAGCTCCATTGGATATAAAAAGTTTGGTATAAAATGTTGAACCGTGGTACACCGGCTTTGCATTGTATTTTCAGCATGCTTAAGTGAACTTCTTCACCTATTTTGTAAGTCACGAGCCGCCACTGAATAATCAATACTTCCCTTTCATGTCGATATGTTATTGACTATAACTATATCCAGCCAGTAGCATGAATACTGCTGTCATTTGAGAGGAGTAAAGAGACAGAAAGGAAGGTAAGCTACAAATGCCCTGTTAAATAATCATGATACCCTTGCATTTTTCTAAATTTGCTTTCTGTACATATGTAGATGGCTACCATCTAAGCCCTGGAGGAATGCTAAGGAAATAGAGCAACTATCAAACTATTTGCAACAGCATATGTGTGTAACATTTCTTTAATTGGCATTTTATGAAATACTGCAGATGTTTGTAATGAAGTAGTATAAAAATCCCTGAGTAATCTTTATTCTAAGTAGTTTTAATATGTGCATTCTTTGCTCAATGTTATGATCATCCCGACAGTGTACTGCTACATGGATTTGTCTGTTTCTTTTTGTTTTACATTATGAAAATGCTCTTACTCTGGTTCCAGTATTGCGTTTTGTCTTTCTGATGTGCAGACAGCATGTAAAGAAATCAGCACGGCCTTCTTGGGAAACCCTCATTTCTTAGCATTTGTGGGGTACCTTATTACATCATGCTTTAATTTTCTTGGCTGATACTGTCACCTTGCAATTACGCATCACGCCTTGTGTCCTGTATCAAACCTATAGAGCACACCTATGTTGGTGTTGTCAACTCATTGGCTAATTACGGATAGGTATAGCCACCTCCCTCAACTGGAAGGGAGGTGAAGTAACATATCCCCTTTCAAACTGGTGGAAACATATATCAGAAGGCATGCCATATAAATGCCTCTGCATGCCATCAGAAATTCGATGTCCATTACAATTTGTGGTCTGTGTACTACTTTTTGGAGTTGGAACAGTTAACTACAGTAGCTGATAACTACTATAGCTGTTGCAAAATTTAATGGCAGGTGGTTCAACACAAAATGGAACCATAGGCTGCCACACTTTGCAGCATTGTATAGTTAAACATGCTGTAAAGCTAGTTATATATCATTTGCACCCACAAAATCTATTTGTATAACAGGAAATACAATAGTAATGGTCAGCTGTCATTAAATTTTGTGACAGTCATAAAACCGGTTCATATGAATTATGAATTGAATATCTGGGAGAAGGTTCGTGTGAAGTTTTAAATGCATTTAATGAATTTCAACCTTCCCTCAGAAGAAAACCCTTACTCAGCTTCATGGAATCTCTGCCAGATGTCTCCTCTCCAGAGATACAACATCCAGCTGACCAGCAGAGTTCCAACCAGTCAACAAACTTTTGATAATGTCTTCAAGTGAAGGTGAAAACTGTTGAAAGTAAAGTTATGTGATGTACCGCGTGCTTTAGTTGACTCAAGATGTATAATTTTTTTAAATTATTACATTACTTCAAAGTGTTAATTCCGATTAGTTTTTCAAATTATTTAACAAATTATCTAGACATTTCTCAACCATTTGGATAAATCTTTTACCACAAAAGATACTTACTGGCTATGCAGTATTTCTGGAGTTTGAAAGATTATAGGGTAGAGGTTAAGGAGGTGAGAAATTCACAAATTTTTTACTTCTATTTCCAATCTGGGGATTTTTAGTCCATTATTACAAATATCTCAAAAGAATTACAAGGTTAAAGTTCTAAGAGGTAACAGGAAGGATTGGGCATATGTCTGTAGGTAAATGTAGAATTATTTCATAAAGAGTACTGGAGAGAGTTAAATGAAGTAGAAAAATTACAGAACACACAAAGTGTAGAATTCCTTGATCAAAAAACAGAAAAGCAGTGATACAATCAAGTGCAAATTATAATAATAAACTGCATGTGAGTCGAATTTACATTTGAGTTGGTTCACCAAACAATTATCTGAACATGTTTCTTAGGTGATGTTGACTACATCATCAGTAAATTTATTATTGTAATATCCTTTGTGCTTTCAGCATATCAAAAATGATTAAAAATTACATATCTTTCCTAATGTGTAGACATCTAATTAAAATGATTATTTTTAGAAAATATTTAAAATGTTTTAGGTGTTTGTTTTGTTATTATTTTCATACTATACTGACCTTTAGGAAAAAAAGTAGAGGTATTTGTAGCTCTTTTATATCATAAATATACTGTATTTCAATAGTATTGTAGTGTTGTCTTTTTCTTTTAACAAAAAGCAAAATCCATGCAACCACAGTCAAATTTAGCCTCGTCACATCCATGTGAGATGACAGGCACATTTGACTGCTGTCTCTGGGACTCAACCTCATGATGTTCAGCTTTGAATGGATGACCAACTCATTTTATCCTCCTTTAACATCATGGCTATGTGAGTCACTTTCATTTCAGTACCTGTTGACCCATTGCTCAAATTACTTTGCTGCATATGCTGTTCTTCCTCATTTCCTAAACTGGTTTTTATATTCCTTTAATAGACACTTAAATGTAAGCAATTCAAATAGCTATGATCATCAATATGAGACAAAATGGATCAGACATCTATTCAAAGCTTAACGTTAGAAGTCCCAGCAGCTACACTTAAATGTACCTGTGATAAAAGATGGAGAGGGTTCACGTAAAATAACAGATGTGGTGGCACACATGGATATGATTATGTTTGACTGCAGTTGCATGGATTTTGTTTCTTTTTGCCATAAAAATAACACTGCAATAGTATTGAAATAAACTAGTATGTGTAGTATATAAAATTGTGACAAATACTTCTACTTTTTTTGCTAAAGGCCAGTATAATATGAAAACAACAACAGCTATCATATTCTAAACATTTTCTAAAGATGATGCTTTTACATTGGACTTTATACACGTCCATATTAGGAAGGAGGTTAAAAGGATATGAAAGCCAGTTTAGGACTTTGTTGAAGAACAGCATATGCAGCAAAATAATTTCACAATGGTCATGTGCAATGGGTTAAATTGGCTGCTAGAATTTTTTTAAAGTGGAAACAAATTTTTTTTCTGCAGTCACTGTATTTTACAAACCAAACGTTACTGAAATTCAGCTGTTTTTGTTACAGGTTAGTGAATATACAAATTGTTAACATGTGATACTTAGACTCATGTTAATCCATAATACATTTAACCAATGGAAAAGAAAACCATACATTCATTTGATTTTCTCTACTAGTTCCTTTTGTATACATACATACTTATATATCTTGTATTATTCTTATAAAACGTTATTTTTGTATATTCTTCAGATAAATGCTTGCAGAAATATTTTCATGACACATTTTCTTGTAGGTACAAGTTGGATAAAGGAAATCAAAACAATGACCAAATGTTCAAAAGGGTGTTGCTGTATGCTGACTTTGAAATTCCATGGTGGTCTGGGTCACTGAATTACTTAGGTAGTGGCCTATTGATCCCAAGGTGGTGGTTCAAACCCACCCAGACTAATGATTTTTAAGTGTGCTTAAAAGCAACAGCCTCATGTCAGTAAATTTACTGGCAAGTAGAAGAACTCCTGCAGGACAAAATTCCAGCACACCAGCAGTGTTTATGTGATCTTCACAATTGACTGTGTCATTGACAAAGAATTTCTTTTTTAATTCCATCTGTTTTGCCTGACATCAGAAGAAACAACTTAGTGATGAGAGTACTTCAAAAGTTGACACAGTATTGAAAAATAGTAGATATCTTTGGAAATGCGTGATGCCATAGAAAGTTATTCAGAATACAGTGTATGCTTTAATGATCCCTGTATTAGCTTTTCTTTAATGTGTGTGTATGTGTTCCATTTATACTCTGCCTTTAACTACAGTGGTGAATATTGGCAGTCTTTTACCTTTGGAATACATTGCATATCAGCAGAGCCCGGATTTGTATGCAAAAACAAATGCCAAAATATGCATGCAAATGTGCACTGAAAACTCGTAAAATATGCATAAACGATATGTAAAATAAAAATGGTATGCTTCATAACTATTTCACAAGTTCATCATTTAATTATTGTTTAAAGTATTAATTATTTTTAATATTATTAGTTATTATATTTTATTATTACTTATTTGTATTGTGATGTTTAAATCTTAAGAAAGAATGAAAGAATATGTTATATTAACGAATCGCCCTATTGTCCAATACTACTGTTGCAATAGATGAGAAATGTCATTCTAAGGTTCTCTGCAGTGAAACTTATTCGTTTGTCACTAAAGAAGGTTTTGTAGAGTGAAAAAGACATCTTTGCATCACAAGATGTCACTGGTGCATGAGAGAAACTCCAAATATCTTCTTTAGTGAGTTCTTTTTGTACTTCACACGTTTCCTTGAGCAGCTGTTTTGCAAGTTCACAAATTGTTTTATAGCCTGTATTTTTACCAGGAACTGCATTCAACTTATCAAAAGCAATTTTTGCAGCTCAATGTGTCTCGAAGGAGAGTGCTTGTAGTGCATGATTCACTAGAGACAGTGAGTGTTGTAATGAATAATTATTTCTAGCCTGCAGTTCCTTTATGATTTCTGGTAGCACTGAAAAGTGGCTACTTATGTACTGCAATTTTATCAAATGAGTTGAAGCACTCTTGAGCTATCTTTATAGAAGCTGCATCTTTTACACCATTGAAATATGTAGCATAGTAACATGCAGCCTCCAACCACAAACCCCACGTGTTAAAATAGGCTGAGGAGGTAATCCTAAATTTGGAGCCAATTCCCTGGAAATTGAAACTCAAGCAGGTGCTTTAATGAAAATTTTCTTGACATTGGAAACAAGATGATCAACTTCTGGATACTGTGATCTGTCTCTACTATGCGGTGTAGCACATGGGCTACACAGGTGAAATGTACTAGTGTGGGATTGAGACTTTCGCTGCTTTTACAATGAATGGAGCAGTATCTGTAAGAAATAACAGGACACTATCGTGTTTTATATCATTTGGCCACAAAAAGACTAGGGAATCGAAGAACATTTTGGCTGTAGAATAGTTTACCTTTTCTAATATTTGAACATTTAATAGGCAAATTTTACTTCCCGACTTTATTGCATTGACTACTGCACCACATACATACTGGGCTGCAGCTTCTGTGGTCTTGTCCACCAAAATCCAAATCTTTTCAGGTTTTAATGCTTCCTGAATTTCTCGAATAACTTTGATGAAACACTCGGGCACACACATTTTGCAAAGGATAGATTCATCAGGAACTATTGTATTAGTGTGCTTTTCTAAAAGAGGTTTAAGATGAATATTATTTATTTTCCAAAGAGGTATGTTTGCACTTACAAATTTTTGGCAAATGAGTCATGTGAACCTCTGAGGACGTTGACCTGCTCACTAAATGACATACTTACGAATTTTTTATATAAAGCAGATTTTCTGGTTGCATTTTGTTTGTGCTTCACAGTGTTCAGATGCTCTGCTACTTGGAACTTTTTGTCAGAATTAATAGTTCGTTCATATGATAAAAAAATAATACTTGTCCATCCTCATTAAAATTATTACTCCCGAACTCTGTAACATATTTACGTAACATAGATGAATTCAACAATTTTACCGGTGGTGTAACGAAGCAAAGTGTTTTTTATTCTGTACTCTTACTTCTGAACTATGATTGCAACTGCAAATAAATGTAGCCAAATGCATCCGGCAGATATCTCAGATCATACCTCAGATGACATCACACTATGAAAAAGGGGAATGCCAGCTTCTGTTGCAACAAAGGTGAACAATTAGCTCATAAAACAAAATTGCACAACTACAGTCACTAGTTGTCATTTTAAGAAAATAAAGGAAACTGTTACATGTGTGAACCAACTGGAATTTTTATTTATACTAGAAACAGAAAAATATGCCATTATTTGTTAAATTTTATGCATGCAAAATAACTTTTCCCAAAATATGCATTTTAAAAGTGCACTAGTCACCTCTTAGAGGTGTGAATGGTAAAGAATACTGCTAATGCATACATTTAGACTATTCAAAAACTATGCATTTTGCATACAAATCCAGGCTCTGCATATCAGTAATGGTGTTAACTTGCATACGTGGCTTTTTCTTTTTTTTTTTATACGTTGGATCACACATTCATATTCTCATTCATACTTCCAGACTTTGGGGAGAATAGGCAATAATTTTGGTTAGAGAAAAATTCACACCCTCCAGCTAGGAATCAAATCTGGGACCCCCCGTGCAGCAGGCAGGTGCTCTGCTGACTGAACGATGGTGCCAGCCCTCAGCATTTTTTGTGTAGTAAGATTTTGTTTACACGGAGTGATTTATGAAGAACTAACACATTTCTTTCTTTAATTATTCTGTTTGAAATTCACTCAGTGCTCCAATTTCAGCACCAAACTAAGCAGAATGATCTGGAGTTTCGATTGCCTGTCACTAGATGCGTAGATGTTCATGTCTTATTAGTAACTGTTAGTTTTATTGTCAGTAACTCTTTTTGAGATTTTGTTCTAGTCCACGTGAAACTGGAGTACAGTGACTCTTCCTTGTAAAGTAATAGTGGATTATGAATTCAATTACAACTACTCAAAGGGCATACCAGAGAGAAGTTGGTGTTCAGAATCCTATGTGAACTGAAATAACTCATGCTATTGGTCCAGCGAAAATCCACATGTTATTCATTAAGGTGAGAAAGTACTGCCTGTCTCCGTAATGCTATTTCTATGATTTTTGGGTGCACATTACTAAGAAAGTATTATTGATATGTACATATAAATTTTCAAGCATGTTCTTAAAACCTTTATCTTGAATAATACCAATTATTATTTAAACATTTTTACTGCTAATTTTTTATAATTTTTTTAATTTGTTTAAAAAAAAAGCCTGCAATTTCAGATAATTTTTCTTTAAAATAAGTATTATGAATCGCAGAGAGAAATCCCTTCTTATTATTATTCTTATAAGTCTGCTTAATACGAACAAAAAATTGTATAAAACTGAGAAAAAACAGCTTTTGATCCTCTGTAACCAGCATCATTGGCATTACAGTGGTACCAACAAGAAGCTTGAAAGATCCCTTACAAAACAAGGCTTAGTTCAGAAATATCTGTTCAGCATTAAAGAAGTTATGATCGATTTTCTGAAAGTTCATGAAAAGGGCTGTGGTAACAACTTAACACCCCAACACCCCCTAATATAATAAGCAAATTAGGGATAAAATATTGCTCTAATGAACTTTTTAACTATATACTCATAATCTAGAGGGATAAAATTATAATAAAATGTGAAAATACAAAAAAGTAAATTTTGACCCCCAAGTGAAGTACCTTCTCACCTTAAACACCTATGCACCCAGTTAAAATTGGAGTTTGGTGCGCAGTATCTGCACAGAGAATAGTAGGACCAATTTTTTTAAAACAATGTGAACACTGCAGAGTACCGAAGGATTTTCATGGAGTTTTCTGAGCAACTAGATGCTGTAGAGCTGAGTCAAGGATATTTTCAGCAGGATAGCACTAAATACCATACATCAAATGAATCCATGGCACTACTTGCAAGTTTCTTTGATGACCGGATAATTTCTAGGAACCTGCAGCAACTGAGTTATCGAGATTTGACATTGCCAAACTTCTTTCTATGGGGTTACTTAGAACACAGGTTTTATGTTACACGTCCTGAGATAGTGGATGATCTGAAGCGCAACATTACACAGCAGATTCAAGCTATTGACAATGCAGCCCTCCGAGTGGTCAGTAACATGGAACGGCAAATTAATTTGTGTCTTTTGCAGGATGGAGGACATTTTCAACATTTGCCTTAGAGGTAAATAATGCCCCAAAATTCCTTTGCATTTCAGGTTATAATAAGTTGTTGCTAGCATAACCAGTTTTGAAACAATTAAAGAAATAAATGTATCAGTTCTTCATAAATCACTCTGTATCTTATGTTAACACTAGTTATGCAGAAGTAATTTAGAATGAAGAGGTTTTTACAGGCTATTTGCAGAAGATTGAAGATGTAGATTTTATTTATCATACAAACATATTAACCATATAACATTTCAATCAAAATTGTTAGAAGCATTTTTGGGAAAATAATACAAAATTTAATAGTGGTTTGAGGTGGGAGGATTTTCTAGTCAATCTTTGTGTTGCATTTTTGAAGGCCAGTGAACTTAAACAGCAATAATATCCAACATTTCATTTTTGTGTTATGCTGTTCTGTCTCTTCTCTTTTCTCTCTCTCTCTCCCTCTTCCTCTCTCTGATACACGCACAAGCACACATAGGCACGCACGCACCCCCCCCCCCCACACACACACACGCACATGTGCGCATGCATGTTGAATTAATATAATGTAAATGCTGTATATAGAATTAGGATTAGGCCATTTTGATTTTGTTGTTTTATTAAATATTAGTGGCAGGGAACACAACAAAATATATAAACCTTAATTATAAAAGAAAGAAAAAAAGTTGTAAAACATAGTTATTATAAGTATATTCAGAATATCAGGTCCCAAGCATTTTATATATAAACATATTTTAAACAGTGAGGGAGTAAATTAAAGTAATGCAGCCATTGGAGTAATACCACATACCATGAGCAGAAGATAAACTGTGAAACCTAATGTGTAGTATTACTATTTATGTATTCTCTACTTACTAGATACAAGGCAGATAGTGTAAAAAATATAAAACATTACAGCATACTATATGTTATGGTGTACTTTCTTCATTTGTTCCTTTGCCATGGAAGGAAGAAGAATCAAGAGAACCTGCCACAGCACTCGAGGAAACCAAACAATATGTTGTCCAGCCCTGTACCAGCAAGGGTTTGCAGGAGGAAGTTCCAGTGTCAACTACTACCAGAGATGAACCACGTGTGTCGAGTAGGGAGAGAAGACCACCACAAAGGCTCAGCTCTGATTTTTTATAGGTAACCCCTCTCATAGTGTAAAATATGTTAACTGTACTAGCACCAAGGCAAATGCTGTTAAGACTGCTTGTACAAGAGTCAGCTATCCCTCAGTATCATTATTACACTTAAATGCTCAGTGTATAAGAAACAAAATTCATGAATTAGAAATTGCCCTTCATGATAAACTAAGGGGAGTCAATATTTTGTGTTTTTCAGAACACTGGCTTAAACAACAAGAATGTGATCTGTACCCAATAACAACATTTAAATTATGTGCAGTCTACTGTCGTACTATTTTTAAAAATAGAGGAGTCTCTATATATGTAAAATCTGGCATAGCTTGCAATGAAATTTTGAACACGTCCTTTCTAAACGAAGAAAAGCTTTTTGAGCATGTAGTTGCAAAATTATCCTTCCAGGATATAGAAATAGTTTTAGTATGTATCTATAGATCACCAGATAGTGATCTACATATATTTTTTGATAAACTAGAGACCTTAATGACTATCCTAAAAAAGAAAATAAACCACTAATAATTTGTGGTGACTTCAATATTAACTTTTTAGTAGATGATAATGTAGTTAAAAATTTTAATACATTAATTAACTCCTTTAACTTAATAACAACCATTCATTCACTTACACGCATATCAGGCACATAAAAAACCTGCTTGGATCAAATTATAATCGATAGGGACCTTTTTCCATTTTGCACAGAAAATATTGTTGTTGTTGTTTTCTAGTGCCTTGCATCTGGCAATGAAGCCATTAGCATTCGTGCTTTCCAATACTTTTGAACTGTAGTTTCTTCTGATCTTAATGCTTCACAGGTCTTCAAGTGGTCTTCGTTCATTTCTGCTGGATCGTTACACAGGACACATATTGGTGAGGCTAAGATACCTATTCTGTAGAGATGACTTGCCAAACAGTCATGATTTGTCAATAGTCGGAAGGCTGCAACAGCTGTTTTCCTTGGTCTCTGGGGGATTATATCTGGATTGGAAAGTAGTGTAATCCATTTTTTATCTTTGGCATTTGTTTCTATTTCTTGTAGATATGAATGACAAAAATTTTTTATGATCAAGCGTTTTATTGAGGAATATGAGAAATTGAATTTAGAATTTTGTTTTATTGTTGTGCCTTTCTTTGCAAGTGAGTCTGCAGCTTCGTTCCCCATGACTCCACAGTGTGCTGGAATCCATTGTAGCTGAACAGTCTTATTAACTTTTTGGAGTTGTGTTAACATTTTGTAGCATTCTCTAATTTTTGTTGACTTCTTTGTAGTATTTGAACATATTCCCTGAATTGCAGCTTTAGAATCTGAAAGAATGACTGCCTTGTTAAATTTATTTAAGGGAAGATTTAATAATTGTCGGAGAGCAATGTATATAGCCTCTATTTCTCCATCATAATTTGTTGTGTCTCTGCCAACAGAATGATAAAAGGAAAAATGTGAACACGTAACTCCAGCTCCAGTAAGGTTTTCCTTCGAGGATCCATCAGTATATATGTGCAGCCATTCTTCTGTGGGATACCTAGTATTGATTGTTTCCAGAGCTAGAAGTTTTTGTATTTCTTTTGGTGTGTCTGATTTACTTATTTCCTCTATTAATTCCAAATTGAAGGTAGGTTGCAATAATTCCAATGGATTTTCTCTTATAAGTAGATTTTCTCTGGTGTTAGGAATGTTCAATTTGGATTTAATCTGTGTTACCTTTTCTAGGAAAGTAATATGAGTTTTAAGGATTGAATGGGGGAGGTTCTCTTCTTTCCATTTAGAGTTTGGCAGTCGTAACATTTTCTCGTGTTGGAGCAATGCTTGTTCTTCTATTTTTGTTGTTATTGATGGGGTCCGTGTTAAGGCAAGCATGGCATCAATAGGTGTGGATTTAACTGCTCCAGTGATTAGGCGAAGAACCTGATTTTGTATTTGTTCAAGTTTATTGATGTTAGCATTTGCTGCTGTTATTAAAGCTTCAGAACAGTACAAGAGGTTTGGTTTAACGTACATTTTGTATGTTGTGTTAAGGACTCTCCTTGAGCAGCCCCATTTAGCACCAGCTAACCTTTTCAGGATTTGCAATTTCTTTTCAACCTTTTCTGAGATGTTTGTTATATGTTTTTTCCAACTTAGCTTTCTGTCGAAAGTGATGCCTAAGTATTTGGCATCATCAACTGCTTTGAGTGGTTTACCATTATAATTTATGCTAACATTAACTGGTTTGTATTTTAGTGTAAATAATTCATAATTTGTTTTTTCCACATTGATAGTCATGAGGTTTTTGGAGCTCCATTCATGTACTTTGTTTAGGGCTGTTTCTATTCTGTCTTTAATTAATTCAGGTTTTTTTGAAGAGCCTGAAGTCCAAATGACTACATCGTCAGCAAATAAAGCAATTTTGGTTTCTAAAGTTTTTATTATTGATGGAAGGTCATTTATATATATGTTAAAGAGTGTTGTGCTCAGAACAGCACCTTGTGGAAGTCCTCGGTGTGTTTGTTTATATTTGGAAATGTATGTATTATATTTTGTGGCACAAAATCTTTGTGAAATAAACTGAGTTATCCACTTAAGCATGTTACTTTTCACACCTATTGATTGCAACTTATCAACTAATTTATTTCTCCAGACTGAGTCATATGCTGATTTAAAATCAATGAATACTGCCAAGGTATCCTCCTTTCTATTGAAAGCTTCCTTGATGTCTTGGCTTAGTAGGAGTACATTTTCACTTGTACTATGATTCTGTCTGAAGCCGGTCTGTGAACTATTAATTAAGTTGTAATATTCTAGAAACCAGTTAAGTCTAGATGCCACCATTCTTTCCATCACTTTTGCAATAACACTGGTCAAAGATATTGGTCTGAAACTATTAATATTGTTTGAGGGTTTGTTTTTCTTTAAAATCGGGATGATAATGGCTTTTTTCCAGTCGGAAGGTACAGTCATTCTCCAACACGTGTTATACAGTTTAAGTAGGATTTCTTTTCCTTTCCTGCCAAGGTGTTTAATAAACTCTGGGTGGATCTTGTCAGGTCCAGGAGATTTGCACAGAAAATATAAATCTTGGTATCTCTGATCACAATGCTGTTCTTCTAGATCTAAAGATCCAAATTGCAATGCAAATATCCAAGCATGAGAAAATCAAAGTCACAAGAAAGTTTACAAAAGAAAACATAGATTACTTTAACTTTTTACTTCAGAATGAAAAATGGGAGTCAGTATTCAATGCAAATGATCCATCAAATAAGGTAGATGAGTTTTTAAAAACCATAACTTACTGCTTTGATGTAGCTTTTCCCCTAAAGAAAAGCAAACATTTTCAAACTACATACAAAATGAAATCATGTGCATGGATAACTAAAGGAATTATAACTTCTTGTGAAAGGAAAAAAATGATACAAAAAATAAATAGAAGCACAAATAATGAACACTTTAAGATGTATTACAGAAAATATACGTGTATCTTAAGAAAGGTTATACGTGAAGCAAAAAGGATGCATAACTCTAAATATATTGCAGAATCACAAAATAAAGGAAAGGCACTTTGGGAGGTAGTTAAAAGAGAGACTGGGAAAGTAAACTATGACACCAAAGGTAAATTAAACATTTCTTATGAAAATATGAATATAACAGATCCCCAAAAATTTGCTACTATATTTAATAACTTTTTTATTGACTCTGTTAAAAATATTCATGCATCCTATTCACCTGATGCAAATAACACCATTAATAACACAGTTGTGAATACAATTTTTCTTAAACCAGTATCTAAAGAGGAATTATGCTGTATAATAAAATGCCTAAAAAATAAAAAACCTCATGGAGTAGACTGTATTCCAGATTTTTTACTAAAAATTTGCTCTCATTTTGTTGTTGACCCCTTAGTAGACATATGTAATTCCTCTCTAACATTGGGAATATTTCCCAACAGTCTGAAAATTGCCAGAGTACAACCAATTTTCAAAAAGGGGGATAGAAGTAGCATTGAGAATTACAGACCAATATCCTTGTTATCTGTTTTTTCCAAAGTTCTTGAAAAGGTCATGTTAAATAGATTGACACCCTTCTTGGAATTACATGGTATTCTCTCAACATCGCAATATGGCTTTCAGAAAGGGAAAACCATTAATGATGCATTATTTTCATTTATTGATGATATACTCCAAGCCATAGATAATAAACATCACTCTTTGGGATTATTTATTGATCTTAAAAAAGCTTTTGACACAGTAAATCATGCTATCCTGCTTAAAAAGTTAAACTCCTATGGTATTAGAGGTGTAGCAGGGAAATGGTTTGCATCTTACCTGGAAAATAGAAAACAATATGTGGAAGTTGATCAGTTTTGTTCCAATGTTGTAAATCTGAAGCACGGCGTTCCCCAGGGTTCAATTTTAGGCCCAATATTGTTTTTATTATATGTAAATGACTTACCCTTATCCTTACCACAAGCAAAAACAGTGTTATTTGCGGATGACACCAACATTATTTTCAAAAGTAATAATTTAAACCAACTCCAATCTGTTGTAAATAAATCAAACCTAATGTTACAAAACTGGTTAGAAAAAAACAAGCTTTACTTAAACATTAGCAAGACTGTTTACATTAATTTTAATCATCAGAAGGTACCAAAATTACTGAATATTTTTATGAATAACATACCCATCCAAGAAGTAAATGAAACAAGGTTTCTCGGTGTTTGGATTGATTCACATCTCTCTTGGAGTACCCATATTGATAAACTAATACATAAACTCACTCGTTTGTGCTATGCATTCAGAGTTCTTAGCAATGTTGTTACACTAAATGTCCTGCGGTCAGTATATTTTGGCTATGTGCAGGCTCACATCTCCTATGCCATACCATTATGGGGTGCATCACCAAAATTATCCCAGGTATTTAAAATTCAAAAGAAAATTATAAGAATAATGAAAAAGGTACCTCCTCGAACCCCCAGTAAGGGCATCTTTCAAGAATTAAAAATACTACCTGTTGCTTCTGTCTATATCTTAGAAACATTGTACTTTATCCACCAAAATGCAAGATTGTTTAAAAAAAATTCTGATTTTCATTTGCACAACACCAGAATAGCAAATAATTTACATTTAAACTCCCATAGGATTAACATAAGCCTTAATAGCATTGCCCATAGAGGAATTTGTTTATATAATAAATTACCACAGAAAATAAAATCACTAAATAATAAACAATTCAAAACGAAGTTAAATAAACTTTTATTATTTTACATGCCATATACCACACAGGAATTTCTAAATCTGGGCCTCACATAAAGTGGTAGTGTTTTACTGTATGTATTGTTGATGTGGAGGTTTTGGAGAGAAAAATTCTTCCATTATTATACAATTGTGATAGAATATTATAGAATTATAGAATATTGTGATTAATTCCAGCTTAATATTATCAAATATCTTGTGACTTTTTCCTTTGAAGTTATTGTGTTTTTGTATATTAAAATGTCATGAAGTGTAACATGCTTGTTATATTACTATATTTGAAGATTATATGTATTATATCACAGTATATTATTGTTTTTGTACATTAATGATGTCACTGTATATATTACTTTCATTATATTACATTGTTTTTATTGTTTTTGTGTATTGACAATGCTATAAATTCCTTGTAAATATTATGACCAAATCTAAATGTATGGATATATAAGTTGACGTGTCCTATAACATATGTACCATGTTTCTATGGATGAAATAAATACATACATACATACATTTGTTACATTTGTTTTAAGGATAAACATTACTAAAAAGGCTACTGAACTCAGACATATGGAACAGAACAGATTATTCTGAATATACCTTTCATCCAAAAACATTGGCAATATCATGTGTTGGTCTGGGTGGCTCAGTTGGTTAGACATTGGTCTACTAATCCCAAGGCCGCAGGTTCAAATCTAGCCCAGACCACTGGTTTTTAAGTGTGCTTAAAAATGACAGCTCCATGTCAATAGATGTACTGGCATGTGAAAGAATTCCTGCAGGACAAAATTCCAGCACACTGGTGATGCTGATATGATCCTGGCAATTGACAGCGTCATTAAACAACAAAATAATTTTTTAAAATTTTGTTTAATATCATCTGTAACACTGGATAAAGTGTCATAAGTGATACACATTTTGAAATGTGTGTTTCTTGTTTCTGTTTTTGGTAATTGTTTATACCATTACAGCAGCAAATGTAGGCATATATTTCAGGCTTTGTTCTTGGACTGCTTGCATTACTTCAAGGCTGGTTAACAATAACTGAGAATGGTAACCAGAACAAGAACAACCAAATGGAAATAAAAGATTTGTAATGCGAGTGTTCACAATTAATGGGTGGCAGTCCTGGTTCCCAGGAATAACAAAGAAGACTTGGCCAAGTTTTAACTTTTTCGCTGTCATTTCTGGGTACAATGTATTAAATCCATATTGTGTATATTAGACTCTTCATTGTAGAGGTTATTCTAGGCAGCCATGACATGAAACAGCTGCTAAAGCTGTGCTTAGTCGGAAGCTGGAATGTGAAACTGGAAGAAATTCTAGTATATGTTTGTCCTAACCTCAGGTGTAAACCTGCAGATCTATTGAGTATTGGTTCTTCTAGTAAAAGGGTCATCTGTAGTTTGTATGCAGCTCAGAAGTAGCTATTGCCTTAAAGGTAATTGAAAAACTTAAAAGAACAGGAAAATCTGATAGAAATGAACAAAGATCAACAAACAACTTTAATGTACACCATTAATAAAGGAGAGATAGCTAGCTACAACTAGAGAAATCATAAATAGTAATGGATCTGCATTTAGATAGCATTTACTGTATTGCATTTTGTTGTTGGCTAACCCACATTGTGTCAACTGATTTGGAAGAAGGTGAATAACTTTGGTGAGCTAAAAATAAATGAAATTGCAGTGGGCAAAAGTAACCCTCCACTTTATGATCAATATGGTCATTAATATGCATTCTTGTTCTTGCTACTGAGTTATTATGAACTGAAATCTTGTATGCTGTTTTTCTTCCAATTCTCGTTTCCATTTTGGTTACCATTCTTTGGTTATTTTGAACCATCCTTCAGATTTCCCAATTGAATTTGAGTATGGGGAACATAGCCAGTCTTACTGATTTAGTCTCCCCATTGCTATGAAAGTAATTGTGGACACAGGCACTAGCATCAGGATGTATCAGAGTTGCTTTTTAGAGAACCAGTTAAAGATTTATTGAATTGGAAATAGGTGGTTGCATTTCAGTTAATGTAAAATAATGCATTCTCAAGCATGTCTAAACCATTCATTGGACAACTGGATTCCTGCCTGAAGTAAAAAAATATTTAATTTATTTATTTTTAAAGATCTTTACTTGAAATCAATGGAGGTGATATCATGGCATGAGCTTCAGTTTCAGTGGCGCATATGTCAGGGGAAATTGCACTTAAGTTCTCACTTGTTGTAGCTGGAGTAAGAGAACTCTTTGGCTCTATAAGCTCATAAATTGATTCCTCATGATGAAAAGGCTGGTCCAAAGATTTTGATGCCCTAGTGGGAGTGTATCCAGCCCTAGATGTTCTCCTTTCTGTTAGTGATCTATGTTTTGGTGCAACTGCAAACAGTTTCTTTCTCTTCTTATTTAATGCAGTTAGCGTAAAGGCGCTGATCTTTGCAGAAGTGTGTTTTTCTCCATGTGGGAGTAAAGGGAAAGCCACTGATGCAAAGATCTGTTGGTATGGATATGGTTGTGTGGGCCAGAGTCCAACATGACAGTCACGTGAAGTTTCTACATCTAGATCATTGAGCAGGCTGCGTTCTCTCCTTCTCTTTTTCCTTCCTCCTGGTTCTAAAAGAAAAAAAGGGTTGCCAGTTAACATTGTAAATAAAAAATTAAAGATTTAAAGTTAAATAACACCTATTAAAAATCTGATGTGTTGTATTCACATGATTTTCTCTGCCCATTCTTCAACAAGCTATTCTCACAAAAGCTTATTCTTCTATATCTTCATGTTAATTGAGAAAAAGTATTTGTAGACATGGTTTTACTGTATATTTCCTTGTAGGCAGAATGGGAATAAGAAAATATACTAAACAGCAATAGTCAAATCTTCTTAACAGCTGATTACTATGTGTTGGGTTTGAAATTCCATTCCCTGTACATTTACATACCCAAGAGAAGCAAAAACAAAACAACAGTAACTAATGACTTCCCATTTAAAAAAAATATAAGTATTGGAAAATTCAAATCAACACTGAGGAATATCTCAGATATGGTTAACTCCACAAAGAAAAGATATGTGACATAAATTGTATGCATTAACATTTACATTTTTTCAACAGTAAGATTTTATCTCTCTTACAATTTACCAGCTATTCAATAGTCAACCAGAATAAAGAGGCTATTTCCAGAAAATTCAAGTTGTGCATTTCATTTGTGTGAAAGTATCTTAAATATATGGTATTTTAATCAAAAGCATTACAGCCATTTTTGAGAAAAACAAAATGTTCAAAAAGTTTTCCATTAAAGGGTGATTAAGTGTAGAGGGATTTTCTTAAAAATCTCCATGTTGCATCCTTGGAAGATGGAGAACTTAAATACCAAACTTAGTATTGTCACTGCAGCCACAGCAGAGGGTTAGCACATACTGAGCCAGCTGACTCCTTGCATAATGATTGGTCCTCCTGACTATATAATAACCATTATATACCATCTTTGAGCTCCAGAGGATTCCTTTCAACCATTTCAAGAAAATTCCTGTTACAGAATGATCTCTTGAGCTCAGGACCTATATAAGGAGCTAGTTAGTGCCTGTTAGGCAGTCGTTCAGTGGGCAGTTGACAATGAGAATTGTCAATTCATTCAATTTAGTGGGCAACGCCAAGTGTGATTCCATGTGAGTTGTGATTCGATTTGAAGGATTGGCTGTGTTTGTTCTGAGTTTGTGCAACAGTACCCTAAGTGTAACAGCACTAGGCTAACCTCTTAAGAGCCAGATAAAGCGTGATTAGTAGTAACTGGTGTTCTCATTCTTTTACTTGAATTTGTTGTACAATTTCAGCTTATAATTTACAATCTTCCAATATATTTATTTACAAATTCCTACTATAACATTGTGCATGCCTGGTGTGTTCCTTTGTGTTGCACAGCCTTGTGTCCTTGGCCCTCAGCACTGCTGTGCAACAATTACTTGCCTTTACTAAATTTGCCACACAATCGGTTAATTTTAGCTGCTCTTCCCCTCCTCACTCTCTTCTCCCTGACTTTCCTCATACATTTGTCTTTTACTTTTATCAGCAAATCCAAATTTCTTCTTATTTCTTTCTTTCTGCTTACTTATTTACATTTTCAATGCAACTACATTACCCTCCATATTGTTCCACTTCTTGTCCCAGATCTTTTCTCTCCATTTTTTAAAAACTTCACACTCAGATAATGATCTACACTTTCCTCACCAATACAAAATTCACATATTCCTTTGTCATTTCCTCTTAGCCTAATTAAGAATATTGTTCCCATTACGAGGACAAAGAAAACTGGGGTGTGTGAAAGGGTAGATACACCTGGGCTCATAAAAGAGCCATGTTTAACTTTTTTTAAATTTATCTTCAAATTCTTAATGCCTTTTATGGAAAAGGTTGCAAATGCTGCTTAAAATAAGCAGACTTTATTTGGCTAAACAATTCTGTGTTACAAGAAATGCTTTAACTTTGTCCTTAGAATCACAAACAGGTGAAGTTCACAGTAAACATATTGCAATATTATACTGAAAAATATAAAAACATTTTATTCTTTTGCAAATTCTCCCTATATTTTTAATAGAATTAAAATTGTTATTGAAATAGCTCTAAATATGTTTGTCTATTACATTATATTATAATACAGTTTCTGCTTTCAAATGAAAGGTTTCCTTCTAATACCTATGCATTAAACCACCTTTCCAGAGTGGCATTAAAATTTAATTACATTTCTGTGAATTTTTACTTTCTGAAATTTGTTGAACTGTGTTACCAGCTTGCCATAGATCAATAATCTGGCCATGTGTAGTTTCTGATGTATACCAAATGCTGTGAATCAAGCAAAAGTTGAATAATGATTTACTGAGTCATGAGAAATAATCAATATTTCTCTTTCATGCCGACATGTCATTGGTTATAACTATGTCAAGACAGTATTTTGAATACTGCTGTCATTGGAGAGGGGTAAAGAGAGGGAAAGAACTGGAAGCTACAAAGATCTCGTTAACTAATCGTGACATCCTTGTATTTTATTAAATTCGCTTTCTGTACAATCCATGATTAATGTATGGACAAAACAGTACCTTCCACCCAATATACTATTACTTATAATTAAAATTTCTAGTAATTATTCGTAGCAATATGTAATTTATCATCTGCAATATGTTCATACAATAACTGTTAAATTTTGTTTCTTCTTTGCATTCCACATTGTCTCCAATTTTCATTTTCATTCCTATCTTTCCCTTCTCCTCCATATCCCTCTTCATTTCCATTGGTGCCATCATCAGTCTCTTTTGCTACAGTGTCTCTCAGCTGTTTTGTGATATTATGCAACATACAGCAATACACAGCACCTTCTCCATAGGAATTCTGATGTTCAATATAAGAAACCACCTTTTTACCTACCCAAAACTTCTCTCTATTATAACTGTACTTCAGCATGTTGATGATTATAGTATTCTTCCATAGCATTCACAGGATTTTCTGAATGGTATTAGTAATCAAGAAGCAATCCCTACAGTATTGCCATTTCATCTTATCACAGTTTTTAAAAAAATCTTTGAATTTCTGAATATGTGACTGTCATGCACACTGCTAGGCCACATTGTGTCCACACTTGTAAGCTTGAACTCCTTGAACATTCGTTAATAGAGCAGACATTTTTCCTCTTTATATACTCATGCCATGAACTAATAGCTTCGGGATTGGCACATGAGTACAATTTGTTGCCCCTAATATGCTTGAAAAATGAAATTTATTTTGCCAGCATTTTCTTGGACCCATAATGGAAATTTTATCTACTGATTAACTCTTTAAAAAATTAATTTGCTCACGTAATTGATGGTTTAATTTTCATTGATTAATGAACTTCATCTTCTACAACACCAGTCTGAAATCCTAGGTCGTCAATGAAACAAAGAAATATTTGCATCCCTTGTTTACTGTCAATATACCTCGTATTTTTGTGTTCTCTCCTAAGAAATAATATGAAATGAACCTGAAATTTTTGTCATTGAACCTATAAAATTATTTCTATATACACTCTCGGCACTGTTGTTTTGCTTGATACACTTTTCTGTGACTGGTATTCATAAACAGTGGGATTAAATAGCTCTTAAGACTTCTCTAGCATGATATCAAATTACCTACTAAGCTTGAAAAAAATCAAAATTAATCTACAAGAAGTGAAGTTTTTGTTTGTTTTATGCATTGAATTGGCACACAAAGTCAAGTCATTGCTGGAAAATTCAAGCTATATCTAGGCAGCTAGCTGGCTCTAAAGTAAACAGTATAGTTAAGTCTAGTTGAATCTGTTTAATGTCTTAGAAGCCAAGATTACATCTGAAAATTAGCAAGGTAAAGTTTGTGGTTAACTTTATGCATACCACCGAATAACAGAAAATCTTGGTGGTGCTTGCTGAAAAATTTAAAAAATGTTATTCATGCACAAACACACACTAGGTTAAAAAGTATGACTTTCTATACTTGATTATATCTTCTTGTATGTGCTTATTATCTGTAATTTGCTTACTGCCTCACTTGTAAATGGCAATCCCTACCTTGAGCAATTTGCTGTTTGGGACCTTCTATGTAAATAAATAAATCTGTGAAAACATTAACTATTAAGAAACTTGAGTTCTGTGATATTCTTAGAGCTGTCAAGTGATTTTCTACTCATAGTGGTTGGTAACAGTAGCAGTAAATGTGTTTCTTGCCTTATTACTGTGCCCTTTGAAACCACATATGTCAGTTTTACTAATTTTTTATTGTATGTCAAGTTTCAAATTTAAAGGCAAGACCATCATTCCATAATACATTTGTCACTTAATGTTTGCTCCACTCAGTTTATTCTCATATTTCCTGTCAAAGCACTCACTATTAAAGAAAAATTACTGCCATCATCTCAATGTAAGTGTCTTGAGTTTGAGATGCTTTCCTTCCAGAACATTCCACTCTAAATTGGAAGCTTCCATTTCCAGACTGGAATTAGCTTGCACCTGTGTGCCTCATCACAGTATTCTGGCAGGCCTCAACAAAGGTGTTGGTAAATTCGGCCATTACCCTTGTCACAGTATGTAATTATAGCATAACATTGCCAAGATATTAATGTAGCTCAATGAGCATTCACTCACCAAATTACTTTCTGGCTGGCAATTGTTATTTTATGCCAACCAATTGATGGATTGTTTTAAACACACAAGACCTGTTTGGACAGTGTTTGAGAGGTAGAATCAGGAGTTAAAAATTCAATGCCATAGCCAGGATTTGAACCACGCATCTTTTGCTTCATGTGCAGCTTCTCTAACTACTGAGCTACCATGGCAACTTGCAAGTGTGACATTAAATTCCCCAACCTATTCTCATTTTCCCAGTAGATCACAAAGGAATCTCACATTTGAGATAAGTGCCCCAAGGGCAACTTACAATCGTAAGTACTTTGTGTCATGGTTTTAAACACACAAGCCGTGTGTGGGCAATGTTTGTGAGGTAGAATTAGGACTGAAAAATTCAATGCCATAGCCGGGATTTGAACCACAGATCTTCCACATGACATGCAACTGCTCTAACCACCGATTGACAATGGCAACTTCTCAGTATAAAACCATCAGTGAGTTGGGTGGCATAAAATAACAATTACCAGCTAAAGGTTATTTAATTAAATCCTGAACATAAAGTACATAATTGTAAGTCATCCTTGGGGTACTTATCCCAGACGTGAGATTTCCTTGTGTTCTACAGGGAAAATAAGAATTGGTTGGGGAATTTAATGTTATACTGGCAAGTTGTCATGGTAGCTCAGTGGCTAGAGTAGCTGTGGGTTAAGCAGAAGGTCCGTGGTTCAAATCCCAGCTATGGCATTGAACTTTTCAGTCCTGATTCTACCTCCTTTTTGGCTATTTACCTTCAACATCTTTGGAATCACTTTACTTCCATTGTCAGCAATGAGCCACTGATGTGTTTCCTGGCTTTGGTATAGATGTCATTTGTCTGATAAATTTGGAGATGAGATCTTTATCTAAAAGAAACTGAAATTTATTAGGTGATCTGTGTTCTCCATTAGGAATTTTTCCCACATTGTCAATTCTATTAGCTTTTGGATTATCTTTGTTAGTTTTGCTTCTTTTTCTATTTTGTGTTTTTTTTGTGCAGAAGTGATGTGATAGCAAACTTTTCTATTTCCTAAATATTCGTTCAACTGTACACTGATGTTCCTTTTGGGTTTTCCACCGTAGCAAAATTCACTGTCCTTGCAGCTTATTTGGTAAATGTCTGTCACTTCATTTTCTGGAATTCTTTGTTCATTTTGAATGTGTTTCTTAACCTGTGTCTATCAGGAGTGCCAGAATTATGTTACAATTTTTTGGAATTCATTTTATGCCTATGGGTAGAATGTGAATCTCTTAAAGCCTTTCTTATGAGATTTTCTTTAATGTGGTGCACTGGCTTTCTTTCTTATGTTTTAATTTTTTGTGCACCAATTCATAAAAAAAAATGTATATTCTTCTGGGTTACTCCTATAACATGTTTAAGTTCATTTTCATTCTTCTCTTTTTGAGTATGTTCAGCAATGTTAAGGCCAGGCAAGTTGAGTGATCATAGGTTTGACCTCAGGTTATATTCACTGCTCTTTATGTAATAATAACCGTATATGTTTGCTTCCTGAAAATCGCAAATTTTAGTTTGTGTTGGTCTTGATGATTTTTAAGTCTAGAAATGGGAGTCCATTATTGGTTTTGGCTTCTATTACAAATTTAACTGAGCTGTTTTCTAGTTTCAGTAGTTTAGAGCATCTGCTGCAGGCTTTTACTTCTCTGTTATATAGTGTGCCAAAATTATTGTACAATCATTTCCTAAAGAGTATGGGGGAACGTAAATGAAGTTCAAAAAGTCACCCTAGCAACATCAAGTCAGGTGTAAAATTAAACTATGACTTTTACTTTAGAGATTGTATCAGAAGTATCAAAATAAGGTAAAACTTTTTACTTATCTACTTTGGAGTGCTGTTTAAGGTGTTATAATACAAAATAAAATTAATAACTACTGACCTACATTACAGTATGAAGATACACTGAAGCCTTTCTGATTTAATATATCCAGTAGCTCGCAACGCAAGCTAGAAATATCCTGCTTTAGTTCATAAATGTCATCTTCTGTAACATTGTTACAGTCTGTGTTTCCTTCTGAAGTCAATTTATAACGATGCACAAGCAGCCTCATGACATCCTAAGAAGAAATAATTTCTTGTGTTAACAGTGGAATGTTTTAAACAATACACACTAGTGATTCTGTTTCCATTTATAAACATAATCTGCCTAGCCTTACTTTCAAGTTCATTTTTATTAATTTGTTTTACCTGGAATGATTCATCAATGTAATAACTTACGGTAAAAGCAGGATATTTTTACATTTGAATAGACTATTGTTTTAAAGATGTGTACCTCATAACGTGATTCCTGTACCTTCATTTGCTCCTGCAACAGAAATGAATGTATGTTAGCTATTTGGTGTGATTTCAGGAATGGAGGGGGTTGGGGGCACCTAGACCCACTTTAACCTGACAGGGATCTATTGCAGGCTACCATCCAGGGGGAAGGAATGAGGTGAAGTGAGACCTCAGGCTTTTCAGAGGATGGAGCCAACTAAGCCCAGAGATGCACATAAGTCCCTAAGAGTTACAGAGATTGTCACCTGGAGCACAACCAAAGGACAAGGTTCTTCATTTTGAACCTAACAGTGCACATGGCATTTCGCCTCTCCCACAACCTTGCTGGATTCCCTCACTACCGGCTGCCATTGTGTATATGGCTAGTTGGTACTGGGCCTCTGAAAATCCACATCACGTTCAAGAAATCCCTCATTATGATTGGAGAGTTGGAGTTTGGTGTGCTGTTAGCAACAGACACATAATCGGTCCAATATTCTATGAGAAGACTGTTGTTGTTGTTAGCTAATGCTGGATTTCTGACAATGAAGTCATTAATCCTCTTGCTCTCCAATATTTTTCACTGATGGATGGGGTGCTAGAAGTGGCCCGGCATATTTGAAGGTGGTCTCGGTCCATTTCCTCTTGCAGATCACATAGAGGACAGAGTGGAGAAGAATATATCCCAATTCTGTTCAAATGTTTTGCCAGACTATCATGTCCTGTAATCAACCTGAAGGTTGCAACTGCCATTTTTCGAGGATACTCAGGAATAACTGTTTGAATGTTTGGTAGTTCCCATCTTTTATTTTTTGATTTTTCATAGTAATATTTTGCAATATTTTTTTTGTATTCAGAGTTGACTAATCTTTTAGCTGCATAAAATGGTAGATTAAGTATAGATTTCTGTATACTGCCAGTACACCTTTTTCACAAGAAAATTAGCTTTCTCATTACCACTCAGTCCACAGTGAGCTGGTATCCATTGGAAGACCAGGTGTTTTTGAAGTGCGGTTAGATGGGTAAGGATTTTCCAACATTCTATAATTGTTTGGTTTTTTGGTGATAACTTGGAAGTAATTGCTATAATTGCTGCCCTGGGATCTGAGAGAATAACTGCTTGATTAAAATGTGAAATTCTATACAAGAGATTTTGTAGGGCCATTCGAATTGCTTCAATTTCTCCATCAAAGTTTGTAGTTCCATAACTCAAAGATTTGTAATAGGAAAAGAGGTGACACGCGACTCCAGCTCCCGCTCCATCTCGACCTGACATCAATGATCCATCAGTATAAATATGGAGCCATTTGTGTTCTGGAAATCTAGTATGGATTGTCACCAATGCCAATAATTTTAAAATACTAGTTGGAGTATCACTTTTCTTAACTTTTCCTGTCAGGTGTAAATAATATGTGATGTCTATTGTTTGTGTCAGATTGACTTTATATATGAAGTTTTCCTTTGAATTAGGAAGGTGCACATTCTTCCTGATGTCTTGAATTTTGGAAAGAAAGCTCTCCTGAGTCTTTAGTGTATGTGTAAAATTTCTCTTGTGCCATGTATTGAATGGGAGTCTGATCAACTTTTCGTGTTGAATAAGAGCTCCTTTTTCTATTTCATATTCAATGGGGTATTGGTTGGTTAGTATTTCCATAGCTGCTATTGGTGTGGTTTTGATAGCACCTGTAATTAGTCTCAGACTTTGGTTTTGAAAGATTTGAATTTTTTTTTTTGTATTTGCTGTTACAAGGACTGCAGTAACTAAATAATGACTTTATATATACATTGTATGTTGTGTTAAGAGTTGCTCTGGAACATCCCCACTTCATTCCTGTTAGACGTTTTAACAGTGAAAGGTGCCTCTCTGCTCTTTGAATTACATTTTCTATTTGTTTGGTCCATGTAAGTTTGGTATCAAATGTAACTCCTAAATACTTTGCTCCGTTTGTTTCTGGTAATTGTTGACCCTCAAAATTTAGTTTTATTTTTAGTGGTTGTTTTCTTAGTTAAAAGATTTGGTAGTTTGATTTTGTTGTATTAACAATCATTAAATTTTCTTTGGTCCACTTTTGTAGGTTGGTTAAGGATTGTTGCGTGGTTTTCTCTAGTTCTGTATTCTTGTTTTTTGGTTTTGAAGTCCACATTACTGAGTCATGAGCAAATACTGCACACTTCACACTTGATTCTTGTATTTGTTGTGGCAGATCATTAATAAATATATTAAAAAGTGTAGTGCTGAGCACTGCGCCTTGTGGTAAGCTGCGGTGTAGGTACTTGTTTATATTTAGATATATTTCTTACATATTTGGTAGCAATAAAACGTTGTGTTAGGAAATGATATAGCCATGAAAACATTGGACCGGGGTGTAAGGGGTAGTGATGCGCCTCCTATAGCCTCTCCTACCCAATTCCCAAGCTCATCCTGCCCATGGTGCACCCTGCTTTTAACAGATGAGGCTCTGGGGACCGAATCACAGCGGTATAACTGTTTCATATAAAATGGAGGAAATGTCATTTACATATGTGCTGGCCTATCACAGCACAACAGCGTCCTTCAGAGGCATGTGAAGGGAAGGTCGGTGGATCTAAATACCACCTATTTAGTCCTCCCGGCTAGGTCCGATGGACCCGTTGACCAACGATAGGTGTGGTCCCCCTTGCAAAATGGGGGTTTAAGTTGGGTGATGTAACTGCCACATTGTAAAACTGGTGCCCGTTAACAAAACAGTTGCATGAAAGCCACATACATGAGTATGAGTCCTAAAGATAAACATTCCGGAGTTAAAACTGTCCCCCAATCGGATCTCCGGGTGGGGATATCTTTAGGCAAATTTCATCACAACAATCCCAATACTTTAAGAATTCTACAATGGAATGCAGGAGGCATATCCCAGCCTAAAAAACAAGAGCTAATGAAAATATTAAAAGACCAAGATATAGATGTCTTCACAGTACAAGAAGCCAATATATCAGGAGAACAGGAAATATACTTTGAAATGGATCAGCACACTACACATATACTTCCAAAAGCTCGTCAAATAGCAAGTGGTATTCTTACAGGAATTAAAAGAAATATGAAAGCTACTATTCAAATCCAAAAAACAATGGAAGGACAAGATAACTCAGAAATAGTTAAAATTGAAGTATGGAAAAGTAACTATCACTGTAGAATTTAGTGTATGTACAATCCTCCAGACAATATACTAGATCTAAATTCTATTCCCATAGGACCCAAAACTATTTTAATAGGTGATTTTAATGCACACTCCCCTAGTTGGGGCTACAGAGATATAAATTCAGCAGGAAGAGTCATAGAAGACCTATTAAACTCATCAACAATGGAATTAATATTTAATCCAAATGATCCACCCACTTACCTTCATTATAATGGTTCAGGTAAAAATCCAGATCTTCTGATGGTGTCATCTGACATAATGACAATACAAAAAGAGAAATAATAGAAGACCTAGGTTCAGGCCTCAGAATCACCATAAACTCCATAAGAGGTCTAATAAATAAAAGTAACAAACCAAAAATTAAAACTTCTTGGAATTTTAAAAAAGCAGATTGGTCCAGTTTCCAACATGAGATAGAAGGGAGGTGTAATATACTGTTATAATCAGAGTTTAAGTCAACAGATGAAATGAATAAAAAAAAATTTGTGAAATATTATTGACAACAGCCAAAACACATATCCCCAAAGGAAAGTTAAAGAAATATAGCTACTTTTGGTCTCCATCTTTATCTAAGTTAAAACACGAAAGAAATATAGCAAGAGTCAAAGCCGAAAGAACCAAGTGTCTAGAAGATGTACAAAACTGGACAAGAAAAGCAGCCATTTTTAAGAAAGAATTAATTACAGCAAAGAGGGCCAGTTTCACAAATTTTGTGGAACATATGGACTATAGGAAAGATGGAAATAAAAGATAGAAATTCCTTAATAAAACAAAATTATCAAAAAATACAACTTAACCATTAAAACGTAATAACAAAAGCTTAACTACAGATAGGGAAATAGCAGAATCCCTTAACAAGTTTTATGCTCAGTCACAAAGAATACCCCAAGCGTATAAAAAACAAGATAAAGCTATCCAAAAAACTATCAGAGAAACTAATAAGCTAAAAGATATACGAAATGATATTTTTATTCAGGATTTTACCGAAAGAGAACTATATTTAGCTATAGAACAATTACAGAACAAAAAATCTCCTGGACCTGACAAGATCCACCCATAGTTTATTAAACACCTTGGTAGGAAAGGAAAAGAAATCCTACTTAAACTGTATAACACGTGTTGGAGAATGACTGTGCCTTCCGACTGGAAAAAAGCCATTATCAACCTGATTTTAAAGAAAAACAAACCCTCAAACAATATTAATAGTTTCAGGCCAATTTCTTTGACCAGTCTTATTGTAAAAGTGATGGAAAGAATGGTGGCATCTAGACTTAACTGGTTCCTAGAATATTACAACTTAATTAATAGTTCACAAACCGGCTTCAGACAGAATCATAGTACAAGTGAAAATGTACTCCTACTAAGCAAAGACATCAAGGAAGCCTTCAATAGAAAGGAGGATACCTTGGCAGTATTCATTGATTTTAAATCAGCATATGACTCAGTCTGGAGAAACAAATTAATTGAGAAGTTGCAATCAATAGGTGTGAAAAGTAATATGCTTAAATGGATAACTCAGTTTATTTCACAAAGATTTTGTGCCACAAAATATAATACATACATTTCCAAATATAAACAAACACACCGAGGACTTCCACAAGGTGATGTTCTGAGCACAACACTCTTTAACATATATATAAATGACCTTCCATCAATAATAAAAACTTCAGAAAGCAAAATTGCTTTATTTGCTGATGATGTAGTCATTTGGACTCCAGGCTCTCCAAAAAAACCTGAATTAATTAAAGAAAGAATAGAAACAGCCATAAACAAAGTACATGAATGGAGCTCCAAAAACCTCATGACTATCAATGTGGAAAAAACAAATTATGAATTATTTACACTAAAATACAAACCAGTTAATATTAACATAAATTATAATGGTAAACCACTCAAAGTAGTTGATGATGCTAAATACTTCGGTATCACTTTCGACAGACAGCTAAGTTGGAAAAAACATATAACAAACATCTCAGAAAAGGTTGAAAAGAAACTGCAAATCCTGAAAAGGTTAGCTGGTGCTAAATGGGGCTGCTCAAGGAGAGTCCTTAACACAACATACAAAATGTACGTTAAACCAAACCTCTTGTACTGTTCTGAAGCTTTAATAACAGCAGCAAATCTTAACATCAATAAACTTGAACAAATACAAAATCAGGCTCTTTGCCTAATCACTGGAGCAGTTAAATCCACACCTATTGATGCCATCCTTGCCTTAACACAGACCCCATCAATAACAACAAAAATAGAAGAACAAGCATTGCTCCAACACTAGAAAATGTTGTTGTTGTTTTCTAGTGCTTGCATCTGGCAATGAAGCCATTAGCATTAGTACTTTCCAATACTTTTGAACTGTAGTTTCTTCTGATCTTAATGCTTCACAGGTCTTCAAGTGGTTTTCGTTCATTTCTGCTGGATCGTTACACAGGATACATATTGGTGAAGCTGAGATACCTATTCTGTAGAGATGACTTGCTAAGCAGTCGTGATTTGTCAGTAGTCGGAAGGCTGCAACCGCTGTTTTCCTTGGTCTCTGGGGGATTATATCTGGGTTGGAAAGTGGTGTAATCCATTTTTTATCTTTGGCATTTGTTTCTATTTCTTGTAGGTATGAATGAGAAAATTTTTTAATGATCAAACGTTTTATTGAGGAATATGAGAAATTGAATTTACACTTTTGTTTTATTTTTGTGCCTTTCTTTGCAAGTGAGTCTGCAGCTTCATTCCCCATGACTCCACAGTGTGCTGGAATCCATTGGAGATGAACAGTCTTATTAAGTTTTTGGAGTTGTGTTAATATTTTGTAGCATTCTCTAATTTTTGTTGACTTCTTTGTAGTATTTGAACATATTCCCTGACTTGCAGCTATAGAATCTGAAAGAATTACTGCCTTGTTAAATTTATTTAAGGGAAGATTTAATAATTGTCGGAGAGCAGTGTATATAGCCTCTATTTCTCCATCATAATTTGTTGTGTCTCTGCCAACAGAATGATAAAAGGAAAAATGTGAACACATAACTCCAGCTCCAGTAAGGTTTTCCATGGAGGATCCATCAGTATATATGTGCAGCCATTCTTCTGTGGGATACCTAGTATTGATTGTTTCCAGAGCTAGAAGTTTTTGTATTTCTTTAGCTGTGTCTGATTTACTTATTTCCTCTATTAATTCCAAACTGAAGGTAGGTTGCAATAATTCCAATGGATTTTCTCTTATAAGTAGATTTTCTCTGGTGTTAGGAATGATCAAATTGGATTTAATCTGTGTTACCTTTTCTAGGAAACTACTATGAGTTTTAAGGATTGAAGGGGGGAGGTTCTCTTCTGTCCATTTAGAGTTTGGCAGTCGTAACATTTTCTTGTGTTGGAGCAATGCTTGTTCTTCTATTTTTGTTGTTATTGATGGGGTCCGTGTTAAGGCAAGCATGGCATCAATAGGTGTGGATTTAAGTGCTCCAGTGATTAGGCAAAGAGCCTGAGTTTGTATTTGTTCAAGTTTATTGATGTTAGCATTTGCTGCTGTTATTAAAGCTTCAGAACAGTACAAGAGGTTTGGTTTAACGTACATTTTGTATGTTGTGTTAAGGACTCTCCTTGAGCAGCCCCATTTAGCACCAGCTAACCTTTTCAGGATTTGCAGTTTCTTTTCAACCTTTTCTGAGATGTTTGTTATATGTTTTTTCCAACTTAGCTTTCTGTCGAAAGTGATGCTGAAGTATTTGGCATCATCAACTACTTTGAGTGGTTTACCATTATAATTTATGTTAATATTAACTGGTTTGTATTTTAGTGTAAATAATTCATAATTTGTTTTTTCCACACTGATAGTCATGAGGTTTTTGGAGCTCCATTCATGTACTTTGTTTATGGCTGTTTCTATTCTGTCTTTAATTAATTCAGATTTTTTTGGTGAGCCTGGAGTCCAAATGACTACATCATCAGCATGTGGCGGGGTTTTATTAAAAATGATCGTCACATATCAGCGTGAATATAGCAGCAGGAGTAATGTTTTTATTAAAAGGTGGAAAGTTTGTTATAGCAGAAGCTACTCTTATCTGCAGGGTCGACGGTCGAAGAAAGGAATGCACAATCCAACGTTCTTTTATTACAAACACATTTATTCGTTATATACACTTTTTATCACAATTTCAGCTAGTTAACAACTTTTAAAATTCGATAGCGTCCATGCTGGCTGAAAGTTTGGGTGCAATTCACATGTTCACACGCCATCAGCAATTATACGTCCTTCCACTTTGAGTTCACAGACGCTAATGATAAAAGAGTGCTTGGCGTCTGTGTGACGCAACACCGCCATTCTTATGTATTCATCCGCGCAACAGTTCTCATTGGTTGAACTCAAAGTGACGAGAAGACATTGGATCTTGAATATTAAAAGAAATAAGTCCCTGATGCACCCAAATTAAAAGAATTAAAAATTTACACACTCTTACAAAAATATTTACATGAACAATTTTCTATTAGTCAATATTCTGTCTCAAGCAAATAAAGCAATTTTGGTTTCTGAAGTTTTTATTATTGATGGAAGGTCATTTATATATATGTTAAAGAGTGTTGTGCTCAGAACATCACCTTGTGGAAGTCCTCGGTGTGTTTGTTTATATTTGGAAATGTATGTATTATATTTTGTGGCACAAAATCTTTGTGAAATAAACTGAGTTATCCATTTAAGCATATTACTTTTCACACCTATTGATTGCAACTTCTCAATTAATTTGTTTCTCCAGACTGAATCATATGCTGATTTAAAATCAATGAGTACTGCCAAGGTATCCTCCTTTCTGTTGAAAGCTTCCTTGATGTCTTGGCTTAGTAGGAGTGCATTTTCACTTGTACTATGATTCTGTCTGAAGCCGGTCTGTGAACTATTAATTAAGTTGTAATATTCTAGGAACCAGTTAAGTCTAGATGCCACCATTCTTTCCATCACTTTTACAATAAGACTGGTCAAAGAAATTGGCCTGAAACTATTAATATTGTTTGAGGGTTTGTTTTTCTTTAAAATCAGGTTGATAATGGCTTTTTTCCAGTCGGAAGGCACAGTCATTCTCCAACACGTGTTATACAGTTTAAGTAGGATTTCTTTTCCTTTCCTACCAAGGTGTTTAATAAACTCTGGGTGGATCTTGTCAGGCCCTGGAGATTTTTTGTTCTGTAATTGTTCTATAGCTAAATGTAGTTCTCTTTCAGTAAAATCCTGAATAAAAATATCATTTCATATATCTTTTAGCTTATTAGTTTCTCTGATAGTTTTTTGGATAGCTTTATCTTGTTTTTTATACGCTTGGGGTATTCTTTGTGACTGAGCATAAAACTTGTTAAGGGACTCTGCTATTTCCCTATCTGTAGTTAAGCTTTTGCTAATATGTTTTAATGGTTAAGTTGTATTTTTTGATAATTTTGTTTTATTAAGGAATTTGTATATTTTATTTCCATCTTTCCTATAGTCCATATGTTCTACAAAATTTGTGAAACTGGCCCTCTTTGCTGTAATTAATTCTTTCTTAAAAATGGCTGCTTTTCTTCTCCAGTTTTGTACATCTTCTGGACACTTGGTTCTTTCGGCTTTGACTCTTGCTATATTTCTTTCGTGTTTTAACTTAGATAAAGATGGAGACCAAAAGTAGCTATATTTCTTTAACTTTCCTTTGGGGATATGTGTTTTGGCTGCTGTCAATAATATTTCACAAATTTTTTTTTATTCATTTCATCTGTTGACTTGAACTCTGATTATAACAGTATATTACACTTCCCTTCAAAAAATGTCAAGGATAGGAAAGAAAACAACAGCACACCTATCATACACAGCAATAAAATATTAACAAATGATACAGCCATAGCCGAAACATTCAATAAATATTATGCTAATTCACATAAAGCAACAAGAAATAATAAAAAGGAACGTAAAGAATTTAAGAAAGATTTGAAACATGAAAGAGAATGCGATCCTAACACTCAGTGCAATATCTTTTTTCAAAATTTTAATATGCAAGAACTAAACATTGCAATAAATAATCTAAAAAACAAAAAGTCTCCTGGACCTGATCACATACATCCAGAGTTCATAAAAAACCTTGGAAAAACAGCAAAACAACAACTACTAAAACTCTACAATCTATCCCGGAAAACCACTGTACCTGCTTAATGGCAAAAGGCAATAATTGTCCCACTCTTGAAGAAAGACAAAACAGCGTCAGAAATAAAAAATTATAGACCAATAGCTCTTACTAGCATAACAGCAAAAGTGATGGAAAGAATGGTGTCAAACAGGTTAAATTGGTTTCTAGAATCAAAAATTTAATTTCCCCATGTCAAGCTGGATTTAGTGAGTTCCACTCTACAAATGAACAAGTCTTACTTCTCAGTCAAGAAATCAAAGACTCCTTCAATAGAAAAGTAGATAATTTATCAGTTTTTATTGATTTCCTAAGCGCATATGATTCTATATGCAGAACAAAACTACTAAAGAAAGTAAAAAAAAAATGGGGATACAAGGTCCAATGTTTTCCTGGCTATGTCATTTCCTAACGCAACGCTTTATTGCAACCAGATATGGAAGAAACATATCTATAAATACAAACAAGTACACCGTGGCTTAGCACAAGGCTCAGTGCTCAGCACAACACTTTTTAATATATTTATTAACGATCTGCCACAACAAATACAAGAATCAGGTGTGAAGTGTGCACTATTTGCTGATGACTTAGTAATGTGGACTTCGAAACCAAAAAGCAAAAGTACAGAACTAGAAAAAACCATGCAACAATCCTTAACCAAATTACAAAGGTGGACCAAAGAAAATTTAATGACTGTTAATACAGCAAAATCAAACTACCAAATCTTTTCACTAAGAAAAAAGCCACTAAAAATAAAACTAAATTTTGAGGGTCAACAATTACCAGAAACAAAGGAAGCAAAGTATTTAGGAGTTACATTTGATACGAAAACTTACATGGACCAAACAAATAGAAAATGTAATACAAAGAGCAGAGAGGCGCCTTTCACTGTTAAAATGTCTAACAGGAATGAATTGGGGATGTTCCAGAGCAACTCTTAACACAACATACAATGTATATATAAAGCCATTATTTACTTACTGCAGCGAATTTCTTGTAACAGCAAATACAAAAAAGATTCAAATCTTTCAAAACCAAAGTCTGAGATTAATTACAGGTGCTATCAAAACCACACCAATAGCAGCTATGGAAATACTAACCAACCAATGCCCCATTGAATATGAAATAGAAAAAGCGGCTCTTATTCAACACGAAAAGTTGATCAGACTCCCATTCAATACATGGCACAAGAGAAATTTTACACATACACTAAAGACTCAGGAGAGCTTTCTTTCCAAAATTCAAGAAATCAAGAAGAATGTATACCTTCCTAATTCAAAGGAAAACTTCATATCTAAAGTCAATCCGACACAAACAATAGACATCACATATTATTTACACCTGACAGAAGAAGTTAAGAGAAGTGATACTCCAACTAGTGTTCTAAAATTATTGGCATTAGAGACAATCCATACTAGATTTCCAGAACACAAATGGCTCCATATTTATACTGATGGATCATTAATATCAAACCAAGATGGAGCAGGTGCTGGAGTCACATGTCACCTCTTTTCCTATTACAAATCTTTAGGTTATGGAACTACAAACTTTGATGGAGAAATTGATGCAATTCGAATGGTCCTACAAAATCTCCTGTATAGAATTTCACATTTTAATCAAGCAGTTATTCTCTCAGATCCCAGGGTAGCAATTATAGCAATTACTTCCAAGTTATCACCAAAAAACCAAACAATTATAGAATGTTGGAAAATGCTTAGCCATCTAACAGCGCTTCAAAAACACCTAGTCTTCCAATGGATACCAGCTCACTGTGGACTGAGTGGTAATGAGAAAGCTGATTTTCTTGCAAAAAAGGGTACTGGCAATGTGCAGAACTCAATAGTTAATCTACCATTTTATGCAGCTAAAAGAGTAGTCAACTCTGAATACAAAAAAATTATTGCAAAATATTACTATGAAAAATCAAAAAATAAAAGATGGGAACTACCAAACATTCAAACAGTAATTCCTGAGTATCCTTGAAAAACAGCAGTTGCAACCTTCAGGTTGATTACAGGACATGATTGCCTGGCAAAACATTTAAACAGAATTGGGATATATTCTTCACCACTGTCCTCTATGTGATCTGCAAGAGGAAATGGATCGAGACTACCTTCAAATATGCCCGGCCACTTCTAGTGCCCCATCCATCAGTGAAAAATATTGGAGAGCAAGAGGATTAATGACTTCATTGTCAGAAATCCAGCATTAGCTAACAACAACAACACTTTCCTTCTATCTCATGTTGGAAACTGGACCAATCTGCTTTTTTAAAATTCCAAGAAGTTTTAATTTTTGGTTTGTTACTTTTATTTATTAGACCTCTTATGGAGTTTATGGTGACTCTGTGGCCTGAACCTGGGTCTTCTATTATTTCTCTTTTTGTATTGTCAATTATGTCAGATGACACCATCAGAAGATCAGGATATGTACCCGAACCATTATAATGAAGGTAAGTGGGTGGATCATTTGGATTAAATATTAATTCCATTGTTGATGAGTTTAATAGGTCTTCTATGACTCTTCCTGCTGAATTTATATCTCTGTAGCTCCACCTAGGGGAGTGTGCATTAAAATCACCTATTAAAATAGTTGTGGGTTCTATGGGAATAGAATTTAGATTTAGTGTATTGTCTGGAGGAGAAAATGTTACAATTGCCAAACTCTAAATGGACAGAAGCGAACCTCCCCCGTTCAATCCTTAAAACTCATAGTAGTTTCCTAGATAAGGTAACACAGATTAAATGCAAATTGAACATTCCTAACACCAGAGAAAATCTACTTATAAGAGGAAATCCATTGTATAGCAACCTACCTTCAGTTTGGAATTAATAGAGGAAATAAGTAAATCAGACACACCAAAAGAAATACAAAAACTTCTAGCTCTGGAAACAATCAATACTAGGTATCCCACAGAAGAATGGCTGCACATATATACTGATGGATCCTCCACGGAAAACCTTACTGGAGCTGGTGTTATGTGTTCACATTTTTCCTTTTATCATTCTGTTGGCAGAGACACAACAAATTATGATGGAGAAATAGAGGCTATATACACTGCTCTCCGACAATTATTAAATCTTCCCTTAAATAAATTTAACAAGGCAGTAATTCTTTCAGATTCTAAAGCTGCAAGTCAGGGAATATGTTCAAATACTACAAAGAAGTCAACAAAAATTAGAGAATGCTACAAAATATTAACACAACTCCAAAAACTTAATAAGACTGTTCATCTCCAATGGATTCCAGCACACTGTGGAGTCATGGGGAATGAAGCTGCAGACTCACTTGCAAAGAAAGGCACAAAAATAAAACAAAAGTGTAAATTCAATTTCTCATATTCCTCAATAAAACGTTTGATCATTAAAAAATTTTCTCATTCATACCTACAAGAAATAGAAACAAATGCCAAAAACAAAAAATGGATTACACTACTTTCCAACCCAGATATAATCCCCTAGATACCAAGGAAAACAGCGGTTGCAGCCCTTCCAACTACTGACAAATCACGACTGCTTAGCAAGTCATCTCTACAGAATAGGTATCTCAGCTTCACCAATATGTGTCCTGTGTAACGATCCAGCAGAATGAACCTGTGAAGCATTAATATCAGAAGAAACTACAGTTCAAAAGTATTGGAAAGCACGAATGCTAATGGCTTCATTGCCAGATGCAAGGCACTAGAAAACAACAACAGCAAGCAATGGACCTTGTATCCCTATTTTTTTTTACTTTCTTTAGCAGTTTTGTTCTGCATATAGAATCATATGCACTTTGGAAATCAATAAAAACTGATACATTATCCTCTTTTCTATTGAAGGAGTCTTTGATTTCTTGACGATGTACCCGCCAAAACATAAAAATATGGTGCTCTCTAAAAAGCGGTTACTATTATTGCTAAGTCTCTTCAATATTTATGAGAAGACTGTAAACACATGAACTGACAGAAGAAGAGAAACCATTACACATGTAGTGCTTTGAGGCAGGTACTTGTAAATTTAAAGCATGTTCCGCGGGCACCAAAGAGTAGTCCTTTTACCTCCCATGCATTTTCAGGTACGTTATATCTCTCACTAAGGTGAGGAATGCATGGTTGGTAGATGGCTCCCTTTTCCTTGTTCACCTGTGTCGCCTGCTGTAGATGTTGCTCCATTCTTACAGTTGGATCAAGAATGAGACCCTTTCCTGTATCCCTCTTGATGGCTACAATCCTCAGAGAGGTAATGGACCTCTTCATAGACCTCCCAATTGGCTATACAAAGGGCTGTAGAAATGGATGAACGCACACGATGGTGACAAGTGTTGCGAAGTAATTCTCCCTTTGGGCAATATCCTAGTACATGCCCAAGAGTTTCCACTTCTTTGCATTTTGAGTGCCGACATAGTGTTGTTCGCTGATTTCTTCCAGGCACAGATCTTACTGCTGACGTGTTACATGACATTTTGAGGGCATTAGTCCTTTCAGAACATGACAGGATTTTTCTGTTGCTCTTCCATGAATTGGCTCTGGGATTCTCTTTATATGTCTCAATCCCCTTTCCCTTGTGATATAGCTGACACCATGCATCAAACGATTTAATTTGTAATTTTTTTCGAAGCCATCGTCCTGATTTTGACATGATTTCATCGTTAATGTCAATGTTTAAATTTGAAAGGGCTTCTTTCTTCTCTTTCTGAGTATCTCGACACAAGCGTAGATGATCATCTTGTATTTGTGAAAGCTTCTGAGCTATATTGAAATGTTGTATATAAGCCTCCCAACCAGCTCTGATTAATCCTATTCCTTGAAGATTATGTGGAGCGTATATCATATCATTGGAGCAATCATGTGGTAGCCCAACTATTTCTTTGACGGATGTTCTTATTAATTTATCAGTATCTTCTAAAAAGGAGGACAGAATCTTATTCAGTGGTGTACTTTGAAGGGAATAAACTAATCCAGGCCAAATATATTGATTAATGATATTTAATTTTTGATCTGCTTTGAGCAAGTTGGAATAAGAAAGTGAATTCAAATCTTTTTCCAAACGTTTGATTATCTTATTCTTATCCAAGTGGATTTCATTCATGGAATTTACACCCAAATATTTTATGTTTTCATTTTCTTTGATTGGCTCTAAAACATTTGAGCCAAATTTTATTTTAGAAGTTTCACTAAGTTTACCATGTTTGAAACATTATAATGGCCCAACTTAATCGTGTGAATCAGATTGTGTTTTCCCAATATAATGCTTGCTTAGCCGAGGATGGATGACATTTCCAGCATCTTCTACAAGGTAAGAGTGTTATACATGCTTTACGTGTGGAGTTCATGTAGGAGCAAAGCCGGCTGTGGCACACCCAATCATGCACAGGTGAAATGCTGTGCACCCAGTAGGTTTTAAATGAAGAACCTGTATTTCCTCTACCCAGGGAGAGGGCAACAAGGTGACATTTGACATTGTTTCCCATGAAGAAGGCACCAACTGAAATAATATTCTCAGATATAACTCCTTGAATCAGGTTAAAAAAATTGACATTGATCAAATTTTAGATTATCTGTACATCTAATGTTACTGAGAACTGCTCTGCAAAATTTACTTAATGTTAAAATCCTTTACAAAGTGGCATTTTTATTTTCACTGTGATCTTGAGCAAATACTGATCTTTAAGTTAGAAGTTGAAAATGCAATTAAAGTGACAATCTCAACTCTAAAAACAAAAATAGTGACCATAATTTACAAGATTTGAGCTGAAAATTCACATTAGGAATGCTAAAAAAAGCCTGTTGATACCGAAATTTAGATTTCCGATCGAATGGGCTTTTGAAAAAGACACGTTTTAATTTAAGTGCCGGATGTGAGATTTGCGATAAGTGTTATACTCGGCGCCAAATAAGAAGGGGATTGACAGATGTGAAGCACGTGGCGGAAACGCATAAATGAACGGGAGGGGATGAATGCGTCTTAGCTGTTGCCATAGCAACGAAAAGAATAACCAATTAGAGCTAAGGCGTTATAATGGCGTTCCCATAGAAACGGTACACACAAGGACCTTGTTGCCGATATGTAACACGCACGTAACACGTGATTAGCAGGTGGCTGATGAACCCAGCAGTAACATGAAGTGCTTCTGTTATATTCTGTTATCGCTGCATATAAACAAATAGTGCTGCAGGCTATTGGGAAAGAGAAGTACGATAAAGAGGGAAATCAGGCGTCAGGATCTAAATTGCAGTAGCAGCAAATACAACAGTGATGCAAGTAATTCGGATATTAGCGGCATTTTCCCATTAGAATAAGCATCAATATTTCACAGGTATGTTTCTTTTGTTAACGCAAATATTTAGACATATAAAATTGCAATTCTGTCATTTGAATGCAGATTCAATATTTTATTGTTGTCTTTGCATACGAAAATAAATAATATGCGCTCAACATTTCAGCCGCAGTGCAATCTACTTCGTACACATAATCATATCGCGGTCTCCACGTGGTCATGGTCGCGATAAGCGGCAACGTCGCTTCTCCCTCACTGCAAACTGTCAATCCCTTTCTTGGTTGGCGCCGACTTTAAGTAATAACATAAATAGATGATAGAGCAGGAAGTGTTGTAAGGTGGGCAAGATATGAGTAAATAATAGTCGTTAAATTTGTAGGATAAACACATTATTGGTTTGAAATTAACGAGTCATGACGTCATACTACATAGTTTAAATACACGTTAGAAAGTCAAGTCTGCCAACCTTAAAAGTCGCGCGATATATTTAATAAAATATAAAGTAAACATCGTTTAATCCTAAAAAGGTAATTATATATTTGAAATTCATAAAAGAACATGTTATAATAGAAAGGGACATTTCTAAATTGCGGGAAAAGGAAATAGCATTTTGGATACGAGGCTTTCTTGGATGACGTCATGACATTCAAAATTGAAGTGAACGGTTTTCCTAGCTTGGAGACGCCAGAAAGCGTCACTACCCAGACCAGCACCGCACGTTGTGGAGTGCAGACGTGAGTGCGATTCTTCTGCGTGTAGCAGATCGGCATAGCTCCCGCAAGTATCGAAGATGCAATAAATAGTATGCAAAGATTTTCTTGGGTTGTCTATTACACACCTACGCAGACCCGAGATAAAATAAAGAGATCTCAAGCTGAGCTAGCGGGAAAGAACCAAATCAACGGGCGACAACGAGAACCGAACAACGACTTCAGCTTCAAATGGCGATCCAACCACGAGACCCGAGCAACGACTTTCCGCCTCAAATGGCATCCCAACGTGTGGCGTCGAAAGAATGGACCAACCCCAAGACGACCAGGCCAGCATCGAGCCAGCAGACAAGAAGGTGCCCAGCGTGTCAACATCTGTGAAACGTGTAGTGAACAAGTTTAAGTGCAGTTAAAAAAAAAAAAAAAAAAAAAAAAAATAGTGAAACAGTGAAAATTATTAAATATTGGTGAGTAGAAAAACATATGTAAATAGCTTAGAAATGGAAGACAGTGATAGCGATTTTCTAGGTTTTGAGAGTCCGGAAATTGAGAAAAGTGTAGTTAGGATGGAAGAGTATAATCAGAATGTAATTGGTAGCAGAATATGCCAAGAAGTAGAAGATCAGAACGTTAGAGAAACACCTAGAGGTAGCTCAGAAATGTTTAGTACTAATTCAGAAAGGCCAGCGGTTATGTCAGAAATAGAGAATATGTTTCAAACGATAATGAAAAAGATGAGTACAGAGTTAAGTCAAAAGATAGATGAAACTAGTAAAGAATTAAGAACAGTGAAAAAGATGAGTACAGAGTTAAGTCAAAAGATAGATGAAACTAGTAAAGAATTAAGAACAGAGTTAGGACAGAAATTAGAGAAGGGACAGCAGGAATTGGGAATGCAATTGGAAAATCAGAAGAGAGCTTTAGAAACCTTTAGGGAAGAAGTTAGGGAGGAAATTAATAAAGTCAGTAGTGAAGTAAAAGAAAATAGAGAACAGGTTAAGGGAGAATTAGAGACAATAAGGCAAGAGGTAAAGAATTCTGAAAAGAAATTAGGTCAACAAGTTAGTGAAAAATTAGATAAAGAAAGGGAAAGAGTAACATATAGTTTAGACAAACAAAGGGAAGAGGTAGTACAAAGGTTAGATAAAGACAGGGAAGAAATTAGAGAAGAGTTACAGGGGTGTAAAGTTAGAATGGAAAGATCTGATGTAGAAAGTGAAAGGCAGGCTAGAAATTTGGAGGATGTTACAGACCAAATAAAAGGGGTAATAACAGAAATTACTCATGTAAAAGAGGCCTTAGAAAATTTGAAATTAAATGAAAATCCATGTAATCACAACAATCTTAATAATGAAGCTGCAAGAAACGAGGCAATACCAGGTGTATCAGCTGACATTTCAATGCAAAATAGGGGTAACAGTAATTCCCATTCTGATCTCGGAAATAGTGCAGGGACAGGTGACAATTCAAATTTACATTGGCCTAACCATGTCTTAAATGAAATGACACCTCCAGTTTTTGAAAATGAAGATTCAGATGATCCTAAAGCCTTTTTAGAAGGGTTACAAGAGTACTTCACGGTGAAACGTATACCAGAGGAGTACAAGATGGTGATAGTAAGAAAATACCTAAAGGGTAATGCTGCTAATTGGCTAGGCCTTTCTATGGGTAACAATAATGATTACAGGACCTTTAGGAACATCTTTTTAACCAGATATTGGGGAGCTAGTAGGCAGGCTAATATTAGAGTTGAATTAAGCAATGGAAAGTTTAATCCTAGATCGGAGGAATCGATGGTGAACTATTTTATGAGAATAGCGAGAAAATCGAAGATGTTGGATCCTCCCTTAGATGAAAAAGATCTAATAAATATAGTTACTCCACATTTTCCGGAAACGCTTCAACACTACCTAATCATAGCCCGACCCGATAGCATTGCAGCTATGATCGAATTATTATCAGCCTTAGAAGTCAATAAGCCAAAACACGCATTTGGAAATAAATATGAAGGAAAAGAAACTGTCAATTCTTTCGGGCAAGGGGCACAGTATTATCAGAATAGAAGTGAGATTAGGGAAAGATATAAAGGACCAGTACCAAGGATGGAATCATTCCGGTGGGAAAATCAAGGTAGATATAACCAGGAAGGGCATCACCAAAATAGAAATGGTAATCAAAGGGGAAGAAATATAAGGGTGAATTATATGAATACAAATAGATTTGATCGAGGTAGACGGGGACGTTATTTTGGACATAGTAGAAATTCAAATGATGGGTATTGGACAAACGGAGATAATGAGTTTAGACCGAGGTCACCAAGACAGGGAGAAAGGTATTCTAATGGACGAAATTCCCCCGAAAATGCGGAAATGGTTGAGGCCATTAACACGGTCAAAAACATGGTAGGAAGTAACCCCGATTTAATGCAGGAAAACAGAAGTAACAATTCGGGAAATAGTACAGGAGCAATACCTAAAAATCAGGGAAACGCCAGACCCGGTCAAACGCGCCTTCAGTGAGAACTGGGTATCCTAGTAATGATTGTGATAAGTACTCGGAAATAAATAATCCTGGAAGGCAAATGATGATACAAAAGAAAAGAGAATGGAAAAATAGAATCGACGAAAACGAAAAAGTAGGAGATCCACCTAAAATCAAAATTGGAGTAAATGGAAAACAATACAATGCAATTATAGATACGGGATCAAATAGCACAGTATGCTCACAAAATTTTTATGATAATTTACAAAGTAGTGGTTTTAAAGTAATGTCTTTACCAGTTAATGGGATATATTGCTCGCTAGCTGTGGGAAAACGAAAAGAGAGAGTAAAATTTCAAGCAATGATAAATATTGAAATAAATGGGAGAATACTAGGAATTTTATTTCTGATTGTAGGAAGACTTGTGACAGATATTATAATAGGTTGTGATTGTCTTTATGCCTGGGAGGCTGTGGTGAATTTTAAAAACATGATTGTAGAAATGAAAGTTGAAGATGAGACCATTATAGTGCCTTTTGTGGAAGATAGTAGTTCAGAAACTATTGTACGAGAAAAAGAGGAAGAAGAAATCCAAGGGGATACATTCTTTGTAGAATATGTTAAAGTAGGAGCTATGGAATTAACTGAAGTAAATGTCAAAGAGTACAGTATCGATAATAAAGAAATGTAGAATGGGATAAAAATGATTTCATAGACAATTTGAGGTTTTCTGATGCAACTAGGTACTATGATAGGGAGAGTAGTGAGGACTTAGAAGAATTGTTGAGGGAAAAAGTAACTCAGGCTGATCAACTAAATGAACAACAGAGGGATAAACTTTTTGAAATATTAATCCGAAATAAAGAAGTATTCTCTGAGAAACCTGGTAAATGTAATATTTATACTCATTCGTTTGAGATGATACCCATCAAACCTTTTACACATAAAGTGAGAGCTATCCCTAGTACCATAAGGGAAGAGGTAGATGCAGTTATAAAGTCAATGTTAGAAGATGAGGTTATTGAGATTTCGAATTCAGAATTTGTGAATCCCCTATGTATTGTAAATAAGGCCAATGGAAAGATTAGGGTGACATTAGACGCGAGAAAACTAAATCAACATTGTAAACCTGATAGATTTAGACCAGAAAGTGTAGAGGTAATATTGAACAAATTGCAGAAGGGCAAAATTTTTTCTACTCTAGATCTTACAGCATCTTTTTGGCAGATCCCACTTAGAGAAGATTTAAGAAAATATACAGCGTTTTTACATTCTGGGATACTATATCAGTTTCGAGTTTGCGCCTTTGGTATGAATACCAGTGGTAGTGCACTATTAAGAGCTTTGTATGAAATTTTTGGAGAAACCATAAAGAAATTTGTAGCTCAGTATGTGGATGATTTTGTAATTTTTTCAGAAAATATAGAGGATCATTTAAATCATATCAATTATGTGCTTAGTCAGTTAAAGAAAGCAAACATGACAATAAAGCCCAGTAAAACTGCATTCTTTGTGAAACAGACAGAATTTTTAGGTTATGTTATTTCAAATGAGGGAATCAGGCCTAATCCCGACAGAATTGAAAGCATAAATAAAATACCAGCTCCTAAAAATATAAAACAATTGAGAAGATTTCTTGGTATTCTAAATTATCAGTCAAGATTTATCCTGGAATATGCAACCGTAGTAGCCCCATTAAGACAACTTTTGAGAAAAGATGTAAAATGGCAATGGTCATCAGTAGAACAAGAATCTTTCGAAAAGGTAAAAACATTGTTTGCAGCGTCAATTTTATTGGAAAAACCTAGGAAAGATCTCCCCTACATAATTTATACGGATGCTTCAGGACTTGGTTATGGTAGTGTCATATTACAAAAAGATGAGGAAGGAAAAGATCACCTCATTGCTGTAGCTTCAAGGGGGCTTTCAAGGACTGAATCACAGGCTTGCACTACAGAAAAAGAGATAGCAGCTATTTACTTTGCACTTGTAAAATTTAAGCAATATGTATATAACAACCCAGTAATAGTTTACACAGATCATGTTAGTTTGGCATTTATGAACTCTTGCAAACTCACAAGCACACGTATTTCTAGATATATACATGAGATCACATCCCATAACATAGAAATCAAACACATAGCAGGAAGTCAAAATATTTTTAGTGATTTGTTATCAAGGATGAAAACCAATTACACAATACCAGATACAATTAGTGACAACAAACATGATGTAACCATACTATATTTGAAAACCTTAGAAGGGACTCAATTAGCTAAAGAATTTCGAAATTTGGAACAATTACAGACAGAGGACGATGAACTTAAGAAATTGAGAGAAAAGGCACAACCAATCACAGAAAATCTAAAAGATAATATAGGTATTTATGAGGGAAAAATCTATAAATTTCATGGAAGAATTGAACCTAAATGGAAAGTAATGGTACCAAAAGCTTTACAAGAGAAACTTATACTTGCTTATCACAAAACACTAGCTCATACAGGTAGTGAAAAGCTAATCATGGTAATTAGTGACCACTTTTATATAAAACATTTGGCAAAGAAAGTGAGAAAAATATGTTCAAGCTGTGATTTATGTCAAAGGGCCAAACCATTTAATATCAAATTTGATATAGAACCTCAGACAATCATAAGAGAAGGGAAAAATGTACTAGTTACTGCTGATGCCCATGGGGAGCTACCAGTAGGACAATTTGGATGTAGATATATGTTTGTTCTTCATGATGTTTTTAGTAAATTTATTAAAATTTATCCTGTTAGGAATATCAGCAGCAAAACATGTGTAGGAAAGATAATAAAAGATTATGTGCCTAAATATGGCAAGATTCAGGCAATCTTAACAGATAATGCTACAGTTCATCGGAGCAAAATCTTTAAAGAAACCCTAGAAAATCATGAGATAAAGTTATATCATTGTTCCTCATACTTTCCATCAGGGAATCCAACAGAATGTATCCTCCGAGATATAGGAATTTATTTACGTGTACTTACACATCATAATCACAAGGATTGGGTGAAATATTGTCCATTGATAGAAAAGATTATCAATCATACCATTAATGTAACTACTGGGTTTGCACCAATAAAATTAATGTTAGGAATTGAACCAGAACCAATATTAACCGGGGTACCAAAAATACTGAAAATTAATGACATTCAGTTAAGTGAAGAAGAAAGAGCGAAAATTGCTTTTGAACGAATCAAGAAAAAGGCAGAGAAGCGAAAATTAAAAAAAAAGAGTAGAAAACATAAATGGGAACCGAAGATAGGCGATTGGGTACTAGTTAAAGACCATAAGTTATCAAGTGCGTTGCGAGGTAGGAACAAAAGGATGGAATTGTTATATAAAGGTCCTGCAGAAATTATATCCAAATTTGGTTATCATACCTATGAATTAAAAGATGTTAAAAATGAAAAATGTCTGGGAAGATGGCATAAACAACTCCTTCGACCATACAAGAAACCGTGTGGTACCTTGGAACCTTGACTTCATGTAAAAAAAAAAAAAAAAAAAAAAAAAAAAAAAAAAAAAAAAAAAAAAAAAAAAAATCGAAGTGTCATTTGTATAGCGGCGCCCATTCAGCTTTGAGATAAAATTTAAATGTTAGCTTACTTGAAAATCATATATTGGTTAGGTACTTACATATTCATGAAAAATGCAGAATGTGAATTGCTATATACTACAAAGAGCTTAAAAATATATTGTATAGAGCTCACAATAACAGCTTCAGAAAGATTGTTAAAATGTTCATCTCCGCATAGAGAGAAAACAGAATATTTACTTTGTAAACATTTGTTAAAATATTTAGATGTATAGATAGTTATCACAGCAAGACAAAGAAAGAACTTGTCTGAAGAGTGTAATGGATTTATATAAATATATGTACATTTTAGTGCTTAAAGGATCTAGTACAGATATGTGTTACAATAACAAAAGTGAAAAATCACAGTGCAAGTGATAGTGAGAGCGAAGTGAGCAAACATGAACTAAAAGAAGGAAGTATAAAGAAAGACTCTTGAAATTTAACCTTTATATAAAAGCTTCACAGAAGAAACCATAACATATTGTAATTAGTATTTAAGGATTAATGTTTAGTCAAGTGTACAATTGTTTGTCATGTTAAAAAGATTAATGAGAAGATATGTTAATAACCAATTTCAAAACAGTGTAATTGAAAATTGTATATAATGGGAGTGTTGCCGATTATTCAAAATACAGGAGTAATTTTTAATTTTTCTTTCGGGCAAGACATTTACATTATTTTATTATGAAATAATAAAATAACATAAATGGGGGCATTTGATACCGAAATTTAGATTTCCGATCGAATGGGCTTTTGAAAAAGACACGTTTTAATTTAAGTGCCGGATGTGAGATTTGCGATAAGTGTTAAGTAATAACATAAATAGATGATAGAGCAGGAAGTGTTGTAAGGTGGGCAAGATATGAGTAAATAATAGTCGTTAAATTTGTAGGATAAACACATTATTGGTTTGAAATTAACGAGTCATGACGTCATACTACATAGTTTAAATACACGTTAGAAAGTCAAGTCTGCCAACCTTAAAAGTCGCGCGATATATTTAATAAAATATAAAGTAAACATCGTTTAATCCTAAAAAGGTAATTATATATTCGAAATTCATAAAAGAACATGTTATAATAGAAAGGGACATTTCTAAATTGCGGGAAAAGGAAATAGCATTTTGGATACGAGGCTTTCTTGGATGACGTCATGACATTCAAAATTGAAGTGAACGGTTTTCCTAGCTTGGAGACGCCAGAAAGCGTCACTACCCAGACCAGCACCGCACGTTGTGGAGTGCAGACGTGAGTGCGATTCTTCTGCGTGTAGCAGATCGGCATAGCTCCCGCAAGTATCGAAGATGCAATAAATAGTATGCAAAGATTTTCTTGGGTTGTCTATTACACACCTACGCAGACCCGAGATAAAATAAAGAGATCTCAAGCTGAGCTAGCGGGAAAGAACCAAATCAACGGGCGACAACGAGAACCGAACAACGACTTCAGCTTCAAATGGCGATCCAACCACGAGACCCGAGCAACGACTTTCCGCCTCACTGTGTACTATGTTTTTCTGCTTTAATTTTGTTTAATATTATTAACATCTAGATTATAGTGCATCTGTAGCTTCTATAACTTCTTTCGTACATATGATTCAACTATGCCAGACAAACAGCTTTAGCTGAATAATTCCTATACCATCTGCCTGGATAGTTTACTGATAAATGGCCTCAGGTGTATAGTCACCTTGCTGTACCATCTAGTTAATTGAAATGTGGAATTTATATATAAATATAAAGGGAAGTAGGTATCCCTTCTGACTGAGGTTTTTTCCAGGTTTTCCTCAGTCCTCATAAATGCCAAATGCTTAGGCCTGGAATATTTTCTTCCCAAATTCCTTCCAAATATCATTTTATTTCATGTATCATCAGTATCAACTCCCTATTGTGCCACATGTAGTAAGAATGGGTGCAAATGCTACTAAGAAAAAACTGAACAGCATTTTTTCTTCAATTTTTTGTTTTCTGTGTTCTATAGAGCATCTTTTAAAGATTTCATTGTGGCTAAGGATAAGGCAGTTTGTGAAAATGAAACAACCAAATTGAGAAGAATTTAACCTCACGTTAATAAAATCATTGTGATAATTACTAACAACAAGGGAAGATTGCAAATAGATCTATTTCTGTCACCATAATTATGAAAAAAATTAATTTATAGTTATTGATATATAGTTGGAACTATAAATCTATATTCAGTCCCAGACACATTATGGGTAAGCATTTAGCATGTGGGAACATGATGCAGTAGGCAATAAAAAAAGAATTAAAAGCAGTTGTGATTATTTTCAGTTGTTATGGTATGTTTAGCAGTTGATTAGTTTTGTTAACAACAGGGGGGTGAAAGTAACATTGGGGAACTGGAAACACGAACATAGTTTCATGCCTCCCTGGTTTGAGCGCTGGTATACTTGTACGAGAAATCTGATTGACTGATTCAAGTTTTGAAATAATTAAAGAATTAACAGGAAGTGAGCCATCTTGGGTTTGCTAAAACAAGTTTCTTGTCATGAAATGATCTTTAAAAGAGGGGCAATTATACATTTGCATTATTTCTACTTATTTCTGCTTAATATATATGTGTGTATGTAATATTGGTATTTTCTATTAATGTTGGTGAAATATGTAGCAATTAGGTGTAAGATGCTTTTAACTTTTAGTGGAAGTGTTAACATATTGTATTTTATTGATAATTGTATTGATTTGTATTTAATTTTTTAGCCATACAGACAGTGCGATATGCCTGCAATTTATTCCTTGCACCATTGTGGCTGACATCCCCAGTGGAGACTAAAATTAGAATCTGAAATCAGAAATAAACTTAAGGATAAGTTTTAACAGCTTCTTACTAACAGTAAGTGATATTGGATGAAGATTGCATATTTGCCAAAACATTTAACATAGCTTTTTGTGCACTTGTGGCAGTTAATTACATCCATTTATTGCTCAACTTGTAATACACATAATTTATAATAATTCACATTCAGGACAGTAGTTACAGATTTATATTATTGAAATATATGGAGAAATTGAAGCAATTCAAATGGCCCTACAAAATCTTTTGCATAGAATTTGACATTTTCATCAAGCAGTTATTCTCTCAGATTCCAGAGCAGCAATTATAGCAATTACTTCCAAGTTGTCACCAAAAAACCAAACAATTATAGAACGTTGGAAAATCCTTACCCATCTAACCGCACTTCAAAAACACCTAGTCTTCCAATGGTTACCAGCTCACTGTGGACTGAGTGGAAATGAGAAGGCTGATTTTCTTGTGAAAAAGGGTACCGGCAGTGTACAGAAATCTATAATTGGTCTACCATTTTATGCAGCTAAAAGATTAGTCAACTCTGAATTCAAAAAATTATTGCAAAATATTAATATGAAAAATAAAAAAATAAAAGATGGGAACTACCAAACATTCAAACAGTAATTCCTGAGTATCCTCGAAAAATGGCAGTTGCAACCCTCAGGTTGATTACAGGACATGATTGTCTGGCAAACATTTAAACAGAATTGGGATATATTCTTCACCACTCTGTCCTCTATGTGATCTGCAAGAGGAAATGGACCAAGACCACCTTCAAATATGCCCGGCCGTTTCTTACACCCCATCCATCAGTGAAAAATATTGGAGAGCAAGAGGATTAATGACTTCATTGTCAGAAATCCAGCATTAGCTAAGAACAACATATTATTGATATAAAGCCGTGACATGGTCTAAATTGTGTACCGATCCCAATATTCAACATCGCTTATTGCACAGAGGTAGCATTATATTGATGCACTCCTTTATTGCACATTTTGTAGTAATACACAAATGCACAATTAACACTCAGAATATGATAGTTATATACATATGTATATGCTTGAAAAAGTGAAGTCGTTTGTTTGCACTTCATAATTGATGGCATGGACAGAGAAATTGAGCCAAAGCAGTAAAGAATGTTTGAGATCACAACCAAAATAGGTAAAATAAAACTGATTCCAGTTCCATATGGTTAATGGTAGTAAAGTTTGTAATGGTGGATGCTTACTAAAGCTTGAGAAAGACTTATGTTAGCGGTTTACGGCCTTCAGTACACTTTACTATACTTGTTAAAGTACATACCTTATTGTGCAATATATGTGTTACAGCACATGAACAGTCCGTTAGTCATAGAAGACTTAAGCAATAAAATGCAAATTAAGTAGTATGCTGCAGTGCCTGTAGATACAAATAATGCAACATAGTTTGTTTCCTAGGCAATGCAAAACAGAAATTTTCTAATACAAAAGGAAGTACGAATATTTGATATAATTCACTTCTGTATTTCATGCTCCAGAGTAATTGCTTGATTTTGGACATTTTTATCTGTCACTTTTATGAATTAGCATGGTGTACGAAGGTAGTTTTTCTGGAAGCTTTTTTGAGAATTATTGTCCTTGTAATCGGTAGTATAAAGTCATTTGTTTTAAAGAAAAAACCCTAAGTGTTCGAAGACCTAGCCCTTCTTTACCCAAGGCACTCTCATTACTTAGAATATACATAAGACTACATTACTTTGTTACACATAAACGTTGCTATTGATTGCATTATGTTTTTGTTTATAGAATATGCACAATGGAAAGTTGGAGTTAAAGGTATCCCAGTAATTGTGAAAATAGTGGTGGTGTATAACTACATAATCTGTGCCTGTTTTAGTGCACAGTGCTGGTGCTTAAAGTTTGAATACAAAGTGAAATGTTGTGAAAGTGTTAAATGACATGAAACTAATGACATTTGTTGCCTTGCTGATAATGATATAGTGAATGACAAAACAGGTGCTCGCATTTGGAGCAATACTGTGCTGTATACAATGTATGCAGAAGCTTCCTTGTGAGATTATTTGTATTTGTTATGCAAATATGTCAAATTATTTTATGCTATCTGGACATTAGAAGGAATAAATAAAAGTGTCAGATATGTGTAATTCTTCCCATTTCCCTGTCAAATACCACATCCTAATGTTTGGTTGTCATGCAAGTTGAGGCAACTCATTAAAGTAGAAAATATTTTACTGAGCGCCATGCAGAGTAATTATTGTAAGCCTCAGAATTGAAGAAGAAACATTTTGTTGTTGCTATTAAGAAAACTAGTTACTTGAATCTGCAACCATTACAGAATCCATTAATATTTCATAAAAGCTATTGATGTACAGACTATTGGACAATTTCAATAAAAGGGTATAAAGAATAAACAGCTGTTTGAGAGGTAGAACTGGAACTTAAAAATTCAATGCCAAACTTTGTCCACACATGGCTTGTGTGTTTAAAAACAAGTTCCAGTTCTACCTCTCAAACTTTTCCCACACACAGCTTGTGTATTTAAAAACACCAACAGTAAGTTTGTTAGCATAAATAAATAAACAGTTGTGTTTTTATGCCTGCCTAGCTGTCACTCTTGATTGATATATGTCCTAATGCCATATTGCTACTAATGACACACAAAGTTTAATACGTGAGCTTTGATGATTGTGAATAAAAAAAGATGGCGGAATGTGTAAGAGTAACTCGCGGAAACAGCCGTAAAATAAACGAAAAACATAGTAAAAAGGTTAATAAAAAAACAAAAAAGAGTAAAAATCAACTATACAGTGAAACGTCCAGCTGGGAAAATGGAGACAACAAAACCATACAATCAGAAGCCAAGGAAAAGCAGATAATCACAGAAGCACATGGTTCCAGTGAAGACGAAACGATAGCGACACGTGAAAACATGATACGGAAAAGGATGAATAGGACAAAAAACAAATAAGCGAAAGCAGCAATGAAGAACAGGTTATCACGGCAAAAGAAATGAAAGGCTACAGTGGAGTTCACAGAAGCGGAACGGAAGCAAGAAAAATACAACAGGTGACAAAGGAACATTCACGGGAAACCGAAACGATAGCGTCTCTACAAACTATTTTAGAAATGCTAAACAAAGACCTGAAAAATGCACAAGAGGAGATATTAAAAATCATAGCCGAGAAAGCGGAACTAATACTTCAGGTAAGAAAACTAAAGTAAAAAACAACGGATACGATGCAGATAAATGAACCAAAAAGTGATGCAAGATTGATTTCACGTGATATACCCATCTACATCAGATATGAGGCACTGGCAAATGATGAAATGGAAGATGCCAGCACACATGATGCAAAGGAGAGAACACAGCAACAGACGTGTGATGCAGAAGAGGAAACAAAGAAACAGCCATCAAAATACAAGTGGACTAACCCAAATCATAAGGAAAGGATTAATAAGAAGACGGAAAAAGAAGAAAAAAGGTAAACTTGAAGACAAAAAATGAAGAAAAGAGTGACAGTGTTATTGTGTATGGTGATTCAATGATCAAGCATATAAACTTACACAAAAAAAAATGTGGAAGTGAAAGTGTTTAAGGGGGTAAGGGCTGAATATTTACCTAACCTACTCAAGCAAGAAAAAGGTAAGAGTGAAGCAAAAGTGGTAGTGTTGCATGTAGCTACAAATGACATAAGAAAACCTAAAGGACCATGTGAAATATCAAGTGAGATATACAACGCCATTAGATGCACAAAAGAGTGCTTTCCACTTTTTACCATTGTAGTAAATAGTATTATAAGAAGAAGGGACGTGAGCTACAAAATTATACAAGACATAAACGAGGGAATAAAATGGGCTTGTAAAACACTGCATGCAGCATTTGTAGACACAAACAAATACATAGATGATAGTTGCTTAATATGAGATGGGTTCCATCTAAATAGAAAAGGTTCGTATTTGTTAGGGAAGTTGATAAGTAATGTTGTAAATATATGCAGGGAACAGGGAAACTGAAAACCGTGTCAGATGATGAAAAAAAGATAAAGCATATGATAGATATTTCAAAGCGTGGAACAAGTAAAAATGGCGAAGTAAATAGTAACATCCAAACAAATTTTGAGGAAATACTTGAAGTAAATGTCAATAAAACAAGTGATACAATCAAAAGGGACAAAGTTAAATCAGGCCTCACCTTGTTTCACCAAAATGTACAATACATAAGCAACAAAAGAGCAGAAATAGAACTAAACATAATAGATATTTGTCCCAATGTTATGATTTTCACAGAACATGGCTTAAAAAGCGATGAAATTAGGGCCAATAATTATGAAGGGTATACTTTGGGTACATCTTACTGCAGAAAGGATCATAATAATGGAGGTATTGCAATTTATGTTGATAATTCAATCAAATTTAAAGAAATAAATTGTAGTGATTTTACGAAAGAAATGGTATGCTAAATAGCCGCAATTGAACTTATCCTAAAGGAAAGAAATATTATAGTAGTTGGAGTATACAGATCCCCCTCAGCTAACAAAAATGATTTTCTAATTAGCTTAGAGAAAATACTAGACACAATGCAGGTGGGCAAAATTAAAATAATTATGGGAGATGTAAATATTGATCTGCTAAGTAATAACACACCAAAACATAACTTAATGGGAACAGTATTGGGAAAATTGGGATAAATGAACCCACTAGGGTGACAAAACAAACGAAGACGTGCATTGATAATGTATTCATAAACCTACCTAAAAACAAATGGGAAGCAAAGGTAATAAAAGCTGGGATAGGAGACCACTATGGTCAAATTTTAAAAGTACAAATAAAACGAGATGCACAACAAAATAGTTTTGAATACAAGAGGCAAATAAACAAACAAAACTTAGACAAACTTAAGGACTTCTAAAGTAAGAACAAATTAGAAACTAAAAACTTCACTTATCTTAGTATTATTTGCTGACCCCTGGGTTTCAAGCTGTGTCCAGCTCATTCTCAAAGCCATATAAACAAATAACAATAAATAACATAACAATAAATTGAAATTTGGTATTTACAGAAAATCTACTCACACTGATAATTACATAAAATATAAAAGTTTTAATCCTTTTGCACATAAATTTGCTGTTTTTAATAGTTTAATTTATAGGTTAATAAATATACCCCAGATGAATTTGACATAGAATATAAACATATTATTAACACTGCAGTAATTAATGGTTTTAATACAGATTTTATACATAAAAGGATAGAGGAATTTAAGTATCAAAAAGCTGTCAAAGAAGTTTCAACCCTTAAAAAAATAAAAGATAATTGTATTTTTAAAAAGTTTACTTACCATCCATGGGCTAATAAAAAATTTACAAGGATTTTTAAAGAATATGGAATAAATTTGGTCCCTCAAAATAAATTTAACATACAAAACTTACTTAATTTTTCAAAAAAAGATAAAATACCAAATTATAAAAAATCTGGCATTTATCAATTTAGCTGTTTAGATTGTGATAAAGTTTATATTGGTAAAACTAAACGTCATCTAGAAACCAGAATAAAATAACATTTTAGAAATATTAAATATAAACAAACTGATAAATCAGCTGTAGCAGATCATTTTTGGTCATTTAATCATGAAATTAATCCAGAAGTTAAATTATTAAAGCAATTAAGTAGTCCTATAGATTTAATGGTTTGGGAAAAAATTTTTATTTTAAAAAACAGGAACCGTGTCATGAACTTCGAATTACCATCTATAGATTGTATTTATAAATTTTTGTTTTCAGAGATTGGTAAATAAAAATTGAATATCAGTATATGTTTTTCATGAAAAAATAAAAGATTGTAGCTTGGTAACGAATTTGTTTATATGGCTTTGAGAATGAGCTGGACACAGCTTGAAACCCAGGGTCAGCAAATAATACTAAGATAAGTGAAGTTTTTAGTTTCTAATTTGTTCTTACTTTAGAATCATGTTGCTTCACTGTTAATAGCTTAAATTTTTCCTTATTTAAGGACTTCTTCTCACATGTAAGTTGGGATAATATATATAGGGCCAAGGATATCAATGAGAAATATAATACTTTTAACAATATATTGCAGTATGGTCTAAATGTTTGTGTACCTCTTAAAACGATTAAAATAAAGTCAGTCACAAAACATCTTAAAGATGCAAAATGGATGACAAAAGGCATAAGAAAGTCATGGGAGAGAATGTGATTCCTAAACTTGATAAAAAGTCCACATATGGGTGAGGAATCATTAAAATATATAGAGAAATATAATATAACACTTAGAAATGTAATAGAAAAGGCTAAAATGTTATACAATAGGAAATTAGTGGTAAAAGCAGAAAATAAGACAAAAGTAATCTGGAAAATAGTAAATAATATTCATAAACAAGGGAAATGCAAATATGATGAAAATATTGTTATTAAAAGTGGATAAACAGAAATTAAGAATCCAAATGAGATATGTAATTTGTTTAACAGCTACTACATTAATATAGTGAGTCATCTAAATACATAAAAATCAACAAGAAGTTCACCAAATTTAATAAAATCCTTGGGACAAATGCACTCTATGGGAATATTTGAAGCAACAGAAGAAAATCTAATTCAGAAAATAAAAAAAACTAAAAACAAAAAGATCCAGTGGCATGGATGAAATATCTAATGAAATTCTAAAGCACCTTAAATAAGAGATGGCAAATGTCTTAACTCATATTGCAAATGCATCATTAAATCAAGGCAAATTTCCGGAGGTATTAAAAAATGTAATAGTGAGACAGTTACATAAACAAAAAGGAGATAAGACGAGTGTAGAAAATTATAGACCAATTACATTAAGTTCTACCTTTTCCAAAATTATAGAAGGTATGTATTTAAAGCAACTTCAAGCCTTTCTGAAAAAATTAAATATTATATCAGAGTGACAACTTGGCTTTCAAGAAAAAAAGTCAACAATAAATGCAATTAATAAGGTAAATGATATTATAATAACAGCACTGAATAATCATGAAAAGGTAATTGCCATATTTTTAGATCTGTCAAAAGCGTTTGATTGTGTAAATATAGATATGTTGTTAAATAAATTAGAAAATTATGGAGTTAGGGGATTAGCAAAGGATTGGATCAGCTCATATCTAAAAAACAGAAATCAGTGTGTTGAAATAAACTACAAAAACAAAGACGGAACCATTGGTAAAGTAAAATCAGGCTATGAAACTATTCAACATGGGGTTTCGCAAGGTTCGAAATTGGGTCCTTATTTATTTTTGTTGTATGTGAATGACATATTTGAATTGATTCAAAGAAATGGTGCATTAGCCATTGGGTACGCAGACGACATGACTATAATAATTAAAGCCAAAACAAGTACGGAGGTGGAAGAAAAAGCAAATTCACTGCTTAAAATAGTGCAAGAGTACTACTCCAGTTTAGATATGTTATTGAATATTAAAAAAAACCTCTATAATCAATTTTGAATTAAAAAAGAACACAACCAGTAGCAATAAAACAGAAATAAATGGAGAAATTATATCGGAAACAGACCATAGTAATTTTCTAGGAGTGATTGTTGACAAACTAAACTGGAAATCATACATTAAACATATCTATAAAAAAATAAATAAAGGTATATATGTAATGAAGCAGGCTAGAAACATAATGGATAAAGAAACTGTCAAGCAGATTTACTTCGCTTTCATTTATTCCCACATAAAATATGGAATTACTCTTTGGGGAAATATCACGGAAACAGACATGAAAAAGATATTCACGTTGCAAAAAAAGGCTCTCAGAATAACGGAAAGAGTGGATAAGCAGCATTCGTGTAGACAAATTTTCAAAAACCGTAAAATATTAACTGTTCCCAGCATATATATATGAAAGCATAAAAAACATTATATTGGACAAAGAGGAGCAAAAAAATAACAATGTTCATAAGTATGGACTAAGAAATAATAATGAATATTTTAGATCTACATTAAGGGGTACTTTAAATAATCGAGATGTAAGAAGTATGGGGAAACAATTATTTAATAAGCTACCTAAAGAAATACAAATCATTGAAAATAACAAATGTACATTAAAAATGATAAAAAAATATTTAATAGAAAATGCTTTTTATAGTCTAGAAGAATATAAATCAATTAAGGCAAAGAAAATCAAGTTGTAAATATATATGTAAATATAAAGATGTATGTATACTTTCTGATGTGTCCTTTAATTCATGTACTTGTTGCGGTTTTTGTAATTAAGCTTCGTTGGGTCCTTGAGCCTTTGAAATCTTTGTGATCTCGGGTTGTGGTAACGGATGGAATTAAAAATCGCACAATGTTTCTTCACCACAATGTATTATTTTATTAACACTTTTTCTATATTTTACATTAAATAATTCTTCTTAGCACCATTTTAAATGATTTAAATCTTTTCACTTTTTTTTTAAAAAAAGTGGAACAAAAGTTTGATGAAAGTCTGATAAATGTTCTACAATGTTCACACACTACCTAAACACGTCCTTTCACCGAATATACACACGCAAGTGGAAGTAGTCCGACGTCACCTCACGTGATACTGCCTTTTTCGTATACATCCGCGTATGCGTCCATCAAATAGTTCCTTCTTGTTAGGGAAGTGATCCCTAACCATCCTCCCTTCACTTTTATTATGGAACACATATAATTCTAATATTTATACATATATATATTAAAATTAAATATGGAAATATTTATGATGTCTTTAAACTAACTTAGTTGTTCGTAACAATGAACATTATTAACACGTTTTCGTCATTTAACCATCTCATACCAACATTAAAAAACAAATTACACTCTTAACAAATATTCACATAAATGATTTTCTTTTGGGGTGTTCTAATATTCTGTCTCACATGCCCCTTGTTTTGTTTTTCAAGTTGTCACCTATATTTACAATCTTGAAACCCAATACAACACTTCTCCCTATTCCTCTGATGCAATCACTTTGTACAATACCTTTTTTTCTTTACAGTCTTCTTCGCTGTATGTTTTTGTCTTTTGTTTTGGCGTGCCACAGCATGTCTTTATAAATTTCACATATTTAGTCATTATACAACACATGTCAGATATTATATAACACATATTCAGTTATGATACAACACATATTCAGTTATTATAAAACACATATTCAGTTACTATACAATACATGTCCAGATATTATATAACACATATTCAGTTATTATACATTTGACATTGACACAAATATAATTTAAGTGTATCATGGTTTATTGTGTGGCTTTTGACTTATGTTCCTTGTTATGAGGAGACAAAAACAGGATACAATTCTTGAGCTAATGATTATGATCACATTTATGGCAATATTTTATTCAGTTCTTTGCGTCTTGCAAGCTTATTATGTATAGGCAGGTCGTTGAGTCAATTCTTAAACTCTGATGTTACTAATGGTATCATTTTTTTTTAATTGGGTTCTTATTCATTATTGTTTAGTTCAACATTTCTTCAAGCTTAGCATTAGCTGTATCCGTTTTAATTCATGGGCATTGCTTTTCTGACTATGGTTTTTCTTATTTCACTAATTGTCACCTCTTTATCTCTTATCTCTATAAGAGAAAACTTCTATACTTACAATTATTCTGCAATTGTATTATTTTTCTTCTCAATTCACCCTCGACACCTTTGTGTCATAAATATTTTATCTTTGTCATCACAATTGATTCCTTTTTATTTTTGTCCCTGACACCCTTATGTCAAAAACACATTATTTTCCGTCGCTATTCACTTCTTTAATGACAATCAGTGTCCTCAACTGTCTTTGTTGACAATGCTCTTGGTGGTCAATATAGCCAATGACTATGTTGATTTTCTTTCTTGTATTTTCCAATCTGAACATAATCTTCTATAAGTAACCCATTAAAAATTATTATTTTCCATCATCTCTACTATTCCTGCCTTACATGTTTGTTGGCAAAGACTATTTGGTCCTTTCTTTGTATGGTTTTAATTTATTTTTATGATATCTTCCTACCAACTTGCCATTTGTATTCTGTAGCTCATACGTATGCTCAACCAGCTGTTTTGTTATGACCAGTGGTCCAGTGTATAGTAGTTCCATCTTTCTAGATCTTTTCTCAGATGCCTTGGATGCTTTGTGGCTTCTTAAGAGCACCTTTTCTCCAATTTGTGGGGACCATTTCCTGATAAATCTTTTTACCTTGTTTCTCCCTTTTTCTGCCTTTTGCTGTAACCTTCTGAATGCCAATTGACATTTTTCCTTCTCTGTCAATTCCCTTTGAACAGCCATCGTAGTGTCAATGTCAATTGTCAATCTCTTGGGTTTTGTGTTGGTCATCAATTCGATTGGTACGAAATTAGTTGTTGTAATTTCCCAGGCTGTTAGTGTTGGTGGTGGTTGTTGTGTCTGTATTCTGTGCAACATCTGCCCTATATGGCACATTTTCATCCTGTTCCTGTCGTCTTATGTTGCCAGTGTACCATTGGTTTCTGCCCCTTTGGTGTGAACCCCTGTTGTATGACGGTCTTTGGTTGTTGAAGTATTCTCTACAGAATCGTATGCGGTTCACCTGATGGGTACGGTCTCCTGGTCTTCCACGATCATATGTATATGTTCGGTATCTCGATTCACCCCTTGGTATTGTGTCGTGGTACCGCTGTCTGGTGTTCTCCATCATTTCGCCATGATTGTATGGTTGTGGGAAATGGTGTGCCCCTCTCCCTCTGTCATGGGTGCTCCTAGTATTTCTATCTTCTCCCTCATTCTGGTTGTTCATAGCCGTGCTCCGGTTTAAGCTAGGTGAGTTTGGGTGACCGTTCCTATGTCTATGCTCATTAGGCTGACCATTTTGTGTTTCAAAGGCTGTCAGTAATTCTATCATGTCTGCAAAATCTACTGGCCTCGCAACAATTAACCCTGTTCTCACTGTGTCTGGGAAATGTCTTGTTATGCTGATAATTAACTCTGCTTCCAACAGGTTAGGGTCTAATAGCTTTCCTTTGTTGGCTACTTTCATAAAATAATCGACTAGCGATAACCCTTTGGTTGGATCATATCTACCTGTCGCTAGCTCTACCCTAGTTTGGTTTTGCTTAGCTGGGCCCCAATACCTTGATAGGAATAGATTTCTGAATGAGCTATACGATTCATGACCAGCTAGTGTTAACCTGAGCCATTCTAATGCCTTGTTTTTTAAGCTTTTCTTGACTATCATCATCCTAAGCTCATTTGGTATCCTTTTCACTTTAAAATACTCTTCCATCTCTTTAACACAGAGTTTTGGATCGTCTCCCTTCTCCTCGTCAAATGTAGGTGGTGTGATTTCATGTAGTGTGCTGTTGGTGTAGCATGTGTTGTGTGTTTTGTCATTGTTTGATTGTGAACCTCTTTCTCTGTATGGTGAGTCTACATTTTGTACATTATTCAAATAACTCTCATCTTGTACATTACTTACATCTAAATCATTTTGCCTTTGTAGTGCATTGACAACATCATTTACATTAGCCAAACTTTCTTTTCCTTTTTTCATTTCTTCACAAATTGATTTTAAATCATTCTTTATTTCTAAGTGACTTTGTTTCATATCATTTATAGCACCCTGTTGCGACTGCACCATATCAGCCATAGTCTTAGTTTTAGGAATTACAATTTGTTCTACAGTTTCATTAATAATGCCTTTCTTTACTACCTCAATCTCTTTCCTTAATTCCTCAGTTATTTCTGCTTTTACATTTGTAATCTTACAGTCTACACTTGCATTACATTCTGTTATTTCATCTCTACATCTACCAATTTCTCCTTCTAATACAATCTTATTTTCTCTCATTTCTGATTCAATTTTTCCCATCCCATCTCCTATGATTTCTATCCTAGCTTCTAAGGCTTCCTTTGTCTCATATAAGTTTTTATGTACTAATTTTAAATTAGTTTCCATTACTTTCATATTTTCTTTACACTCCTGTCTTCCTAATTCTATTCTCTGTTCTAAGTTCTTTCTCACTTCCTCCACTTTCTGACCTATATCTTTTTTATTTTGTTCTAAATCCTGTCTTATCTCTTTTTTATTATTTTGTAAGTCCTCTCTCACTCCTTCTATTTTCTGACCTATCTCTTTTTTGTTATGTTCTAAGTCCTGTCTCACTCCTTCTATTTTCTGACTCAATTCTACGTTATTTTGTTCCATTTTTTGACCTAAACTTTGTTCTAGTCTTTCAAACATGATCATTAATAACCTTCGGTCTTTTCCTATTGCTAGCTCTTTCTCACTTTCTGTTCCTATCTGATAACTAGGCCTATCTGCGCCTTCCCCATCTCCTGTTACTAGAGCTCTCTCTTTTTGCGATATTTTAGTTTCTTTATTCAGTTCACTTTGGCTTAAAAGTCCTACTATTTTGCTGCTTCGCAGTAACATAAAAATAAAGATAAACTGGATGTAAAAATAAAAATTTTTGGTCCTACTTTTTTCTCGTTCATTTATCCAGTACGTGCGTCTTCTGGGCGGTTGGCTTCACTAGACGATCTCTGGTGTTTTCCCGCGTTGATTGTCCATTCATCGGTGTTCTGACATGGCTATTCAAACGATGGTCTAATGGCGTCTTCTTTCTTTTTGGCGCGAAGATGTGGCGTCACTTGGTATTTCGCGTAAGTTCATTTCCCGTTGATTTCCATTCCATCCAAATTCGTGTTACACGTTGGGCAAGCTATTTGGTGCAGTTTTTATAATTAAGCTTCGTTGGGTCTTTGAGCCTTTGAAATCTTTGTGATCTCGGGTCGTGGTAACGGATGGAATGAAAAATCACACGATGTTTCTTCACCACAATGTATTATTTTATTAACACTTTTTCTATATTTTACATTAAATAATTCCTCTTAGCACCGTTTTAAATGATTTAAATCTTTTCACTTTTTTTTTAGAAAGTGGAACAAAAGCTTGATGAAAGTCTGGTAAATGTTCTACAATGTTCACACACTACCTAAACACGTCCTTTCACCTTGAATATACACACGCTAGTGGAAGTAGTCCGACGTCACCTCATGTGATACTGCCTTTTTCGTATACATCCGCATATGTGTCCATCAAATAGCTGCTTCTTGTTAGGGAAGCGATCCCTAACCATCCTCCCTTCGCTTTTATTATGGAACACATATAATTCTAATATTTATACATATATACTAAAATTAAATATGGAAATATTTATGACGTCTTTAAACAAACTTAGTTGTTTGTAACAATGAACATTATTAACACATTTTCGTCATTTAACCATCTCATACCAACATTAAAAAACAAATTACACTCTTAACAAATATTCACATAAACGATTTTCTTTTGGGGTCTTCTAATATTCTGTCTCATACTTAAAGGATGAATAAAATGAGTTATGTGATTACAGTTTTTAAGCATGCCACATTTATTAAAGCAATAAAAATTAGTTTACGTGAACTTTAATATGCAGTAACCTTAAACACTGTAACCACAACTATAAAAGTATGCGTATTGAACTTTACGTGTCATCAGTAGCAATATGGCATTAGGATATATGATCAGCTGAGACTGACAGCTAGCAGGTATGAAAAATACAGCTGTATAAAAATGGGAACGTGAGCATTTGGGAGTGTAATTTCTCATAGTTTAGTTCCATGCCTCCACAATAGGAGCACTTTTTGTTGCCAATGATTAAAGTTAGAAAGTGTCTTTATATTATGTTATTTACAAAGTGCATGTGATACTTCAAGTAGATCAATCAATATATTTGCTAAGGATTGCAAAAAACAGTGAAATAACCGAAACCATTGTTAGCCTCTGTGTATTAAAAGCCATAATTGTAAATAAAATCATATTGTCTTATAAAAGGATTCTTAACATTGAAATAGAAAATTAAATAAATAAATATTTCAGCAAGTCACTTTTTGAATAGAATTAACATTAGATTTACATATTAATAGTCATGTAATAGCAAAATGTTACCTTTGTAAAATTAAGCTCATGAACATATTTTTATTAAGCTTACTCTTCTCTTGAAACTTTATAATTGTAAATTAACATATCATAAGTAATTTAATTTTGTATATAATTATTCTTTCACACTAGGCATGTGTAGGTAAAAGTTGGAAAGGCAGAATCAAGTTGAAAATATTCAATGGTTTCTGTGGTTTGCTCATTGGAAAGTTCTTCTCAGCCCTGCCAAATAGCAGCCTTCTGTGAGCTGCCTCAGGTGGGTTGAACTCTCCCCTGACTGCTAGGGGGAGAAGCCCACCAGTGTAACCAGATCATCAAGCTTAGAATTGTTAGGGACCTCTGTTAGTCTCTGTTGACTGGCCTATCTGCACCTACAGCCTTGTGCGGTTCCTTCAGCTCATTCATTCCTCCTGGGAATACTAAGCACCAGCGGTATTTTTCTGGGGGAATGCTGGGGGATGCGTTCCCCTAAATATTTTCTGAGACAAAATTTAAAATCATGAAATTTCCCCATTAAAGAAGGTGTAAATGTGATATTATAACTACCAATGTTTCTATTTATATTTGTTGGGTTGACTTCCATTTGAAGAGGTTATATTAGTGATAGAACCAATCACAACCTTTCTGCAAGTGTCAAAAATAAACCCATGACAACAACGACATTGCTATTTATCGTCTCAGTGAGTTTTGTGTTTACTATTGGTTAATTCGTTATTTATGAATAATGTAGTGCATGCATGTGATTTGCGCAGAGAATTGAAATCAGTACTCTTTGGATCTGAACGTATCTGTTCTGTTCTGTGTTTGTAAGTATCGCTGCAGTGGTAGATGTGGTAACAAGTTGTTTTGTTTATGCCTAACGGCTTACCGATCTATGTAGTGTATTGGATGTATTGTGCACTGTGCATGCTGTTTTCCCAGTTACTATTCCTCCTGGGAATAGTAAGCACCAGCGATATTTTTCTGGGGGAATGCTGGGGGATGCATTCCCCTAAATATTTTCTGAGACAAAATTTAAAATCATGAAATTTCCCCATTAAAGAAGTTGTAAATGTGATTTTATAACTACCAATGTTTCTATTTATATTTTTTGGGTTGACTTCCATTTGAAGAGGTTATATTAGTGATAGAACCAATCACAACCTTTCTGCAAGTGTCAAAAATAAACCCATGACAACAACGACATTGCTATTTATCGTCTCAGTGAGTTTTGTGTTTACTATTGGTTAATTCGTTATTTATGAATAATGTAGTGCATGCATGTGATTTGCGCAGAGAATTGAAATCAGTACTCTTTGGATCTGAACGTATCTGTTCTGTTCTGTGTTTGTAAGTATCGTTGCAGTGGTAGATGTGGTAACAAGTTGTTTTGTTTATGCCTAGCGGCTTACTGATCTATGTAGTGTATTGGAAGTATTGTGCACTGTGCATGCTGTTTTCCCAGTTAGAGGACACAATGAGTCGAAAAATAACGCATTATTCTACATGGTCTCCAGCATCCAAGAAAATAAAACAGAACAAGGATAAATGTATTTCAAACTATAATACTGGAAGCTCGATGATGGTGGATAATAGTGCAACCGAAAATGATAGCAGTGAACTACCCAGCTTAGTTAATTTCTTATGATACATGTAGGTTATTTAGACTTTAAAGTAAACAAGTCCAGCCCAATAGTTCCCCTAAACCTTTTTTTATAAAAAGGCCACTGGTAAGCACAAACAATCCACATGGGTTGAGGTGCGAGGTATCCCCTCCATTTCCTGGTCATAATCATAGCCATACCATACACATACTGTAGGAGCATGTTTTGACAGGTTGTTACCTACATCATATTTGCTCCAGCCTCTGCTGCCAGGAAAGCTTTGTCAAGCCATGAGGCTTGAACTGGTTTACAGCAGCTAAACCTCATAAGTATGTAGTCAAATCCAACTTTATTTGTTGCATTTTTTTTACATGACATCTTGCTTACCTGCTGCTGCTTCTCAGGTTCAGTATTGATGAGTGGTGATTCAGCACATGAACAGCATCTGGCAAGTTTACAAATGCGCTTAAGGCATTTGAAAGTTGGAATGATATTAAAAGGGGCTGGCAGAGCACATTTATCCTCAAAGAAGCTGATCCATAATTTGCTACGAGCAAACTTCCATTCAGTATCTTCTTTGTCCTGTATTTATAAAAAGTAAATAATGACATTACATGTGTTATAAATAGGTAGAAAAAACAAGAAAGAAAAATATTTGCTAACATAATAAAACTTTCCCCTCTTTAGTTCAGAAAAATAAATTCTTCAGGATAATTTAAGGGGAGACTAAATGGTGAAATTTGCCAAAAATGACATTTGGAATCTTTTGGAAGTTCCTGTTTAGTTTGATGTATATTTTATCACATTAGACACCATTCTTATATTTTAAATATACAAGTTCATAAATTAGTTGCACAGAAAGGAAATTAATTCCTGAAGAAGGTATAAACCAGATTTAACTGAATAAAAGAAGCACTTCAGTGAAACTCCAAGTTTCATGCACAAGTACTGCAAATGTTCAATATGACTTCCTTTTGTAACATGGCACGTATTTAGTCTATAACCAAGTCTATCCCAAATTCTATGAGTAATATTACAGTTAATGTTTGCTAATCCTTTTCATTTCCAAACTTGCATTTCATTTTGCTTTGGTCCTGAATTACCTTTAAACAAATGTGGTTGACTGCAGTTCATTAAACAGCACACAACAATGAGCACGCTCCACTACTGTATACATCTCCATGTTGACTGACGGAGGCAAGATTACCTAATGTCATGTAGCATGCTACATCACATTATGACATACTCTAACTGGTAAACTTGAGGAATGGCAGAACTTTGTAAATGCATTGGACCTTGTCACTACCTCATTTCGACAGCAGTGGTGACATAGTTTTGTCTAATTTATAATGACTTGTATTTGAAAAATGATATTGCATTTGACATTCTATAATGTGAATTCTTCACTACTTCACAGAAAAAAAATTATAACTCCTACCATCTATGGAGCAGAGAATTCAAATTCAGATTTGTTCACCAATGTAAACAAAAATTTAAAGGGTTTTATACTACTTTATACTCTTTTACTGAATAGAAGGCAGTTTTGACAACATATGTTTTCATTTCCTTTGTAATTTTCTCCTTTTCTTCTGTTGCTTTAACTGCACTAGGCAACTGATTATATAAATCCTTTGCATTATTCCGGTTACATTTATTTTGAGAATCTCTTAACCTACTTCTAAAATAATTTTGTTTATTTCTAGTGTTATGCTCATGCATATTCATGTTTTTACCAACTCTATGGGTCCTGATTACATATTTATATGTACAAGCAGGAGAAAGCAGTGGCAGCTCGTGACTCTTAAATTTGGGAGGGTGGCAGAATATGATATTAAGTGTATCATCAGCGCAGCCCTTTCCAAGCTTCATTCAACTGCACTATTTCCTTCAAGTTCCTGTTTTGCATTTCTCTTAAAAACAAAGCTCTCAGCGCTACAATATCTGACCTTTCAAATATCAGTTTTCTGTTATTTATTATTATTGTTGTTTATCATCATCACCACCGCCACCACCACCACCACCACCACCACCACCGCCACCGCCACCACCAGTGCTACCACCAGCAGTGCTACCACCACCACCATTACTATTTTTTGCAACTTAAGTTCCAACTTATGGAGGTACAAGCTCAAATTTACCACAAAACTTCATGATGCATTCTATGATTTTACTAAGGCTATAATGATTCTTTGACACATTTTCATTGTTTCTTTATTTGTAACCTGTAAGCACTGTCTAATTGAACTCCGATATCCACTTTGCCTATCATTTCAAACTCTGTGCTGCTAGCATTTATATGTTTTTGACTAAGATTGTGCTTTTTCACTTTTTTCTTTAGATGCTTAATGTCTGATACACCTATTGAAGTCCATGCAGAATCATTAGCATTCATTACCATAATTCATTCATAAATTTCATGTACAATCAATTTAAATTACAAAATTCAATTCAAGAGGAAGGGGTATGTACGGTATGTGAGTGGCAGCACTGTTAGCAGTGATCACGTATTGTTGATTTGTTTCGTTCCAATCAGACAGCTCACAGAAAAATTATCACAGGCACTTTCCCCCTCCACCACACAGATTATCTTTCATCTCCATGGGCTTATATTCGAGGCCATGCCCACACCTCTCTGAACTGCTTGCAGTATCCCCAAGATTCAAAGGTTCATGGACGGGTGAGGTGCAGTCCAAAATTGCATCCATAATGAAAACATCACCGCTGTTCCATGTATTAGTGGTATAAAAACATTTTAAGCAGAACAAAGTGAAACATTTGAAAGGTCAAGTAAGATTGCGATCACATAATCTTTTCAATTCATGGCCCTAATAATTATGTCATTTCCTCTACTAATTGCATGTATTGTCAATTTCTGTTTTTGGAATCCAAACTGATACTCTGATATAATCTTAAATTTAGTACAAAACTTTTGGAGCTGTTTTAAAAATATGCATTCCATAATTTTTGAGAACCCAGAGCATAATGATATTAGCCAATGATTTTCTATCATTTGTTTGCTGCCCTTTTGTTTATAGATTAATCTATTATTTGTTTTAGTTTATTTGGGAAAATTCCCGAGTCAAAAATTTCATTTATTATGTGCATGAGGATTTCAGGTACCTCAAGTTTGAAGTAATTTAACATTTCAGTAAAGTACTCATCTAAACTGTATGCTTTTTTGCATTTGAATGTGTTTATGTGTTTGATAACTTCTTTTGTAGTTTCTCTAATTACTATTGTGTTACATATTGTTTCTTTTGTTACTCAAGTTTTTATTTTCTTTATTCTCACATTTGTTACAATACTTGTAAAGTATTCATTAGACTTATTATTTCTGATGGACTTAAAATTAGGCTATTATCTTACATAATTTTAAGATTTTCTACCTATCTTCAAGGGTTTTCTTTATGTATTGTCTTTATCATATCCATGTTTCCTTTATTTTATTTCCAGCATAATAGATAAGTGGTTATATACGTTCTTTGCCTCCATCACTTTTTTCAAAATTTTTTTGTAGTTTTCTACATACCTGTGAGACTTTTTGTCTAATATAATAAACTTTAAGTTATTTAGAAATTGCAACTTCATTTTGGATTTATTTGTGCCTTTAGTGGACCAGCTATTAATTATTTGTTTGTTGCAGGACATCTCGCATGGAGGCGCAGACTCCTCTAAGCATGGTTTTAATGTGTTTATAGAAAGCTCAAAATTAACATGTATTATTGTAGTTTTATATAAGTTTATCCACAATGCTTGTTTTATGTTGGCTCTTAGGAAATTTAAAGTATCATTATTTATGACTCTTTTAACTTTATGCTGGTGTTTTCATTTTCATGGTTTGTACACTTCTAGTCTTGCTTTCTATTAATTGTTCATAATGATTGCCAAGTCCTCCCCTGATTAGTGATATATTAAGAACTTCCCCTTTCGAATTTGTATACACACAGTCAATATAAGTTGACACATTTTTGCTTACCCTAGTTGGGCATGTATTTACTTGATTTAGATTATTTTGGTGTAGCAACTCAAACAGTGACCATTTTTTTGCACCTTCTACCAGAACATATAAATTCACATCTCCTGCAAATATAACTTTAGTGTGTTTTACTATAAGGTGCGTTCAAAAAGAAACGAGCTGGAGACATAATTACAGAAACCAGTACCTGTATGTTAGAAGTATTGGTCTTGGCTGTTGAGACACTTGTCCCACTATGACACAAGATGGTGAATGGCTGTCTCATTAAAGTCCCGGGGCTGCAATGTGAGCCAATTCCGCATGCACAGCTAGATATCATCCGAGGTGAACTGTTTGCCACTCAGAGCCATTTTAAGGGGACCAAAAATGGCGTAATCACAGGGTGAGAGGTCTGGACTGTATGGAGGGTGGCCAAGAATCTCCCATTTGAATTTCTGCAGGAGTGCCGTGACTGTGTTGGGTGTATGAGGCTTTGCATTGTCGTGGAGCAGAATGACCCCACAGGTGAGATTGCCTGGTCGCTTTGATTTGATCAATTGGCAAAGGCTGGTCAAGGATTGCAAGTAACACTGGGCATTCACTGTTGTCCCATGATGCAGGAAGTGTATCAGAAGGGGGTCATCTTGGTCAAAGAAGAATGTCAGCATAACTTTTCCTGCACTTGTGAGGATGGCCTTGGCTTTTTTTGGTGGTGGTGACCCTGGATGCTTCCACTGGAGACTTTGCCATTTTTATTCTGGTTCAAAGTGATGACACCATGACTCATCTCCAGCCACCACTTATGCCAGGAGCTCATTCCCTTCCCTAGCATAGTGCTACAGTGGATCATTCGACATGCATCCTGGTGTGGTTGAAGACTGTGGGGCACCCATTGGGCACACACTTTGTGCAAGAGCAGTTGTTCCTTCATGATGGTTGGACAATTGATGCA